>OU744730.1:40247736-40847736 GCA_916613615.1 Steromphala cineraria | reverse complement strand
AGCGGTTAGCGTGCTGGCCTCTCTCGCCCAAGACCCGTGTTCTAATCCAGGTTGAGACACCAAAGATTTGTGACCTTGGCTTTACACTGCGTTGTGTCTGTTGGCAAGGCACTTTATCCACATTGCACTCAGTCCACCCAGCTGTAAAATTAGGTACATGAATACGAGGAGGTACGGTCCTATGTGGTCTCGTGGAGTGCTTAGTACCGATTCTGAAAGTACGATTCCTTCAGGGTAATAATGTACAATCAATGAGCTGCGCTTGCACTGAACATTAGGCTTCAAACTTGTCATTATTATTATTATTTAATCGCGAGCCGCAGATTTCTGGTGTAAATCATGATATTTGATTTGACTTTGATACATGTCTCAAAACTTTATTCTTAGTAACACAGTGTTTTGAAAGGGTGTACGGGACTGTAAGACACTTGTCGAGTTTGTATTTCCTGAGGCGAAGTGTCATACAGCGGCTGGTACACCCTGCAAATCCGTCTACACGGCGCCGTGTGCATTGAAAATTGACTATTCAGAATTCGAGATATTTGTCTTAAGGGTAAAAAATAATCATATCTTTTAAGCAAGACACCTTAAACCCCCAAAATATATGACAAAAGCTTTCAAGAAAATCGCACATCTTTGTGGGAAAAAACAAATCACACCGCGAAACATTTGTAATAGATCAATTATGATGTTATAGAATTCTCATATTATTATATTGTCACTCTAGTGATCTGATACAATTTCAAAGAGTAAAAACATTTCGATTGTTTAACGCTGTTGACATCGCAGATAACGTATAGATTTACATATTTATAAGACTAGTTGATAATAGGGTTCTACCACATTTTTCTTTTACAGTTAATAAGTAACAACATCCTATCCGGTAAGTTTTTTAATTGTTTTACAAGTTTCCCCGAACATGACATTATTCTCCCCATCTTCCAGTGGCCGATTTTCCCAGAACAACATGGCTTTCTCCACATGGGACCGAGACAACGACAAACACAGCCAGAACTGCGCTCTCCTATATGGTAGTGGCTTCTGGTATAACCAGTGTTGGTCTGCCAACCCGACTGGGAAATACTACAGCCAAGGATACTACACGGCCACTGTGAGTGTATAGAATGTAAACATAGTTCAAAGCATTCTCTCCCCACAGAGGCAGATCAAGTCATGAAATGTTAATACAGCCTCTGTTATATTGCGCCGAATTTTTGGGATAGAATGGGAGACGCCTGATTGGCCATCAAAGTTAGTTGTGCAATCAGCGACGCTGTTCTTAAATCATCATTTCGGCTATTAAATAATGACAAAGGCATTGTGATATGTACCACCCTTTCAATGAAAGATGCGTAATCATTTGATTAAGAAATTCAAATGTTTTGCCGGAACCAATGGATTTCTGCATAATATGTATCAAAATTTCTCGACGTAATCTGCCTCTGTGGGGATAGAATGAGTTCAAAGAAACTTTTAGATATTAAAAAACCTATAAAAATAGATGATCACCTTCCCTTTACAAAAAGCCGACTGGTATTTATTCTTATTTCTAGTTTTCTATTAATGAATTCTAATGTACTTTGACTTACCCTTGGAAACAATTATATCCGCAAAACGGAAGTCGCAACTTTAACCTTTAATCTATGGCTTTGTTTTTAGCGATGTTTCCTTCAGACACTTGTTGTTTTTCCACAGAGCTTCTTAATACAAAGTTCACAAGTGAAATGCAAAATCTATGTTCCATTTCTTAACTGCTTCATAAATTTGATTTGGTAAAATCCTTCAATTAGATGCAATGTATATAAACATGCATTAAATATAATCAGAATAATCAACACTTGAAGTAATATGATTAACTATTGCCAATATAGAACAAAGGTCACAGACGATGTATCTCGGATGTACAAATCAATCTAAGAGACAAAAGTAATATCGACAACACAAAATTAATTAATTCCGCTGCCCTTTCAGGAAGCTTTTGACATTTATGAGAATTGTTGTTGTCATTATTTGGAACAGACAGACTTCTTATTACTCTTTGTAGAAATTCCTTAATCATTATGGAAAGAGAAAGACAGCAGACACAAAAACAAAGTGGATATTGCCATCAAAATGAGAAGAGACAGATCAGTATAAGGAGGGGAATGAAAAGAGAAAGACAGCAGACACATAACAAAACTACATCTTCCTACCCAAAGCCTAAAACGCGAGTTTCCGAACTGTCCGTTTTATGTATTGCTGCAGTCCCTTGGCTTTTCTGTGCTTGCTCTCTAGCTTACTATGCGAGAAAGCAACGGTACAATCAGAAAGTAACTGGAAGTTGCTAACAATCGCTTGTAGGGGCGCTGATATCAGCCCAGACAATCCAAGGGTCTGCAGCAAGGCATAAAACGGACAGTTCAGAAATTGGCGTTTAAGGCTTTGCGTAGGAAGATGAACCAACTATGTGTAATTCAATGCTGTTTTAAAAAAACTAAAGGGCTGGTAAACAGGCTTACAGTTCATCTTAATTTGGCCAGACGAATTCCTTAAGGACACGAGATACACACACATCTCCATGCAACGATAATGTATTTGGTCACGTAGTGGCAATTGAACCCGAAAAACGTAGCTTAAGCTGCACAGTAATCAAGAATTCTCTCCCCACAGAGGCAGATCAAGTGATGAAATGATGATACAGCCTCTGTTATATTACGCCGAATTTGTGGGATAGAATGGAAGACGTCTGATTGGAGGCAATCAAAGTTAGTTGTGAAATCAGCGACGTTCTTAAATCAACATTTTGACTACTGAATGATGGTCAAGGCATTGTGATATGAACCACCCTTTTCATGTGAGAAGCGTTGTCATTTGATGAAGAAATTCAAATGGATAGTGGTGCAAGGGTTTCCGGCGTAATATAACAGAGGCTGCATCAACATTTCATCACTTGATCTGCCTCTGTGGGGAGAGAATGTAACCAAGAGGAGTGTGTTGTTGTATACGTATATCAAGACACATATTAATGAACATTGTTCTCTCTAGATCCATAACGGTGTTGAGTGGTGGACATGGAAGCGAGACAGATACTCCCTGAAGAAGGTCGAGATGAAATTCCGTCCCGTCAACCGGACCTGAGTACCAGATTAGTTTGTAAGGCCTTCAAAATAAATACTATTTCTATGGCTGTCTTCTCTTTTGTTCATGTATAAAAGTAAAATAATTGGTGAAATGACTTCAAATGAGATAGTGTGATTGAAATCGTCAGTGTTCATTGTTGAAAGGAAACTTACTGATGAAAGGGGTTCGTATCCCAGTGGCGTCCATATTTTGAAACGCCTCGGAACATGGTCGATTTTAATCGACCGACAGACGGATATTTTATTTCAGTCTCACCTCATACAAATAATCTATATAGAAAACAAAAATAAAAATTGATGAATCATCCCTTATTGGATTGTGGGAGACTATAAAGGTAAAATGATAAATATATTCATAAAAAAAATTAATTATGATACAGTTGAACAGCTTAAAAATCAAATCTTGAAGACGCATATATACAATCTGATTATCAATTACATTATTATCAAAACTTTTAAATAGCACTTATCTTAAGCAGCAGCGCGACGGTTTTACAATCACAATATCTTGCGCTAAATAATTTGTATATTGCATCATGCTGCACGAGATATTCAAACTTATCGACTTATCATCTTGCTGCACGAGCATCATGATTTTCTCGTCCTGCATGTGCTACGAGTATTTCGCGTGACAGTTAGGTAATTGAAAAGCCAATCACGTTCATAAAATCTATATTTGAATTTCAAGTCATGTGATGCCCTTTTTGAAAGTTTTACAAGGACATAAAGCAACTCTAAAACCAGAAATTAATTCCATGGCAAGATACAATATTCTTAAAACATTTTTTTTTCATTTTTGAAAGACGCCTGCGTGCCATTCAGTGCTTATGTCATAAAGTGTTATCTTCTAAGAAGTTTCAGACGCTTTGATTAGAAAGAATTGTGACCAGCCATTCTAAAGAACTTTGCCCTTGGGGGAAAATCCAGAAGTGCGTCATATGTGTATATTTAAACATCGGTCTCTTAGAATTTTCGGTAAAGTATTGTGAGATACACGTATTCGCCAAAAGTTATTTAAACTAATGGTTTTCAAGTTTTAACAAGGTACTTGTTTTGATAAAATTGTAAATGGATTTTGCTGAAACGTGACGTTACGCATAAAATGTCACATCGGATGTACATCATCATTAAGGGCCGTTGAATTTTAAAAGGTCATGCTCATCGAGTTACCAGACATATTATATAAATGTAATGTCAAACAGCCTTTATAATTATGGATAATAATTTACTTGTAATGTTCGTGTAATACCATAGGTCATATTTAGTCTCTTTGACAAGGAGATTTTTTTAGGTTCTGACATTGTAAAAACTCGTTATAATTTCGTTTGAATTAATATGTATTGGCATCATATGAGCAAAATAACAAACAAGAAATTAATAATTTGTTCATTTACAGAATTTGTGAGATGACCCGACTCGAGTCGAATTTGGTTACTTTCAGAATTTGAACAAGGTTACTGAGGAGATTCACGATGGGTTATGTTTAATGTTATTGATGTTCGAATGTTCGAAACCAATCGCTTGGGTTAATAAATTATCACATACAAAGGCTGATTAATATTTTCAAATAAGCTTAAGGTTTAAAAAGGTCTAATATATTCATCAACTTAACCAATCAATATTTCGAAGGTGTCATTAGAGACATTTTTGACTATCCCGTAACAATCAGTAAAAATTGTTTTCAAGAGATTAAATCTGGAAAATCATGAGAATCATGCTGCACGTGCAGCGCGAGGGACAGACACCAAGAAGTGACATTTTTTCGTTGACAACCAGCATCAAAAGCAGGGGAAATCGTTGCTCCGCGTGCAAATGGTGAAATACATAACTGACAACGTGTCAGTCTTGATGTCTTGCTCGCATTTCAATACAATCGAGTACATTTTGCTGACAGTCAAGACCTTTTAGATCCACTGCTCAAGAAAAGTATTTTGACTTGAAATTTATTTTTACTTTTATATAAGATCCGGAGATATCATCACTTTTAAAAATGGAAATCGAACAAATTTACAAACTCTTTGAGAATTGTTTATATATATGATTTTTAGCTCATCTGGCCTGTAAGGCCCGATGGGCTTATGGCATGGCATGGTGTCGGGCGTCCGTCCGTCCATCCGTAAACTTTGTGGAATTTCGACTTCTTCTCCATAACCATAAGGCCTAGAAAGCTGAAACTTTGTGTACAGACTCCTTGGCTAGTGAGGATTATAAATTGTAGCTTTGGTTGCCCTGTGACTGCTAATATATAAGGGCCACAGGGGCCACACCCTAACAACCTATTTTCATCGTCTTCTCCAGAACCATAAGGCCAAGAAAGCTGAAACTTTGTGTACAGACTCCTTGGCCAGTGAGGATTATAAAATTTTAATTGTAGCTTTGGTTGCCCTGTGACTGCTAATATAGGCCACAGATGCCATGCCCTAAAAACCTATTTTCATCTTCTTCTCCAGAACCATGAGGCCTAGAAAGCTGAAACATTGTTTGCATACTCCTTGACTGGTGAAGATTATAAATTGTAGCTTTGGTGGCCCTGTGACCCCTAATAAGGGGCACAGGGGCCACGCCCTAAAAACCTATTTTCATCGTCTTTTCCAGAAGCATAAGGCCTAGAAAGCTGAAACTTTGTGTACAGACTCCTTGACTAGTGAGGATTATAATTTGTAGCTTTGGTGACCCTGTTGCCCCTAATAAAGGCAACAGGAACGTCCTTCAAATCTATTTTCATCTTCTTCTCCTGAAGTATAAGGCCTAGAAAACTTAAACTTGTCGCCTATATACTAAATTTTATGATTGGTGCCCCTGTAGCCTCTACAACGGGGGAATCACATTGGCCACACTCTACAGCATAATTGATGATGAAGCCTGATGAGCTACAGAGCCAATGGCTCTATTTTTATGCCGGGGTATATTGTTTTTCACCTGTCCGTTTGTCAACAAAAACTTTAACCTTGGTCATAACTTTTGATTGGTCAGAGCTAGGTCTTTGATACTTGACATATGCATCCCTTGTGATGAGACCTTTCAGATGACACCATGACTTTTGACCTTGTGACCTTGACCTTGACACAGCGAGCAGGATGCATCCGGGGGCATTCGTGTTTCACAAATACATCTTTTTTTTATTCTTTTATCACAAGGTGAGGCGAGGTGATCTGGGCCAGGGTTTAACACTGCTTTCAAGAGTATTTCACTTATATCGCGGCTTCTAGTATTATTGCAGGAAGAAAGCCCGCAACACCATTGTGGTTATGCATTGCGGTGAAATCTGCGAGCATCGGCTGGAACTAGCGAACCATGGGTGGTACTGCGCTGAAATTCAGTGTAGCATTGCACCCAAACCTGACTGTGTGTAGAACAGTTCTCTACTGCAGACAAAGTTACTGAGCCCCTGGCGGGATTCGAACCACGGACCTCTTGATCCAAAGCCGAACGCGCTAACCACTGCGCTATCCCGCCCCCTTTTGTCACAAAACTATGTAATGGTTGAAAAGAAAAGAAGGAATTGATGAACAGATGGTTTCTTTATTTCAACTTTTTTCAATTCCTTTTCAGATTAGTAAAACATATTGCTCAGTATCACAACATTTACAAAATAATCCATCTTTGGAAAAAGTCAACATATGTTATGATAAAAATATTTATTTGCATTAAAAATCCTACTTGAATGATATTTGATTGGCAACAGCTGTTGAAATATATGTATAAAATAGAAATAGTAGACATCGGTAAAATATGTCATCAAACAGATAAATATATATTTATATATACTGTGGTTTACGTTGATAGTATTCATAAATGGATTAAAACAAATAAATTAGAAAACTGAAACTTGACCCTGACACAACGTTAGTTAAATCTTAATACAGTAGAACACGGGTACAGCGAACTAGCGAACAATTGGATATAGTGAACAAATTTTTATGTCCCGTCAAAAGCACTATGCATGTCGGCCAAATGTGAGGAGCAAACACCAGATATAGCGAACTAAATTCTTTGGTCCCTTGGAGTTTGTTATATCCGTATTCTACTGTAATTAGCAAAAATGACAATCAACAATTAACGACAACCAAATAACATACATAAATACTCGTACATAAAAAAAACTTTGCTGGTTAAACAAGTTGTAAGTCAACATAAAAACAAAGCACAAAACAATCCTTTCATTAAAAGATGGACGGAATGGTTTTTTAAAAAATAAATATCAATGTTCCAGAGTTTTCTGTTATATCATTTGGTTGCCTCTCCTTATATGGACCTGCCAGAATTAAGTACTTGGAAATGAACAAATTTGAATAAATCAAAATAACAGGGCAAAAACATATTCAAATTGGTATGAAGTTCAAAGAACAAAAAAGGAATTCAACTTCTCTTATCCAATTACAAAAAATGCAAACTTTATGAAAAAACTTTATCAATTTTTCTTCTTTTAGTTGTTTTGGCAAGAAAAAGCAGCAATTGATGTTGATACGGAATAATGAAAATTCCCAAAAGCCGAGAGGGATGGATGGCCATTTTGAAAATGGGAACCTTTGAAATTGGAAATAAACATAATTTATCCAATGCTTAACAATCACAAAGTTTTTAATCATAAAGTTTTGCAGCATTATAACAGGAAACATGTTTTTCATACAAAGATAAAAACTGGAAAAAAATCTTTCAAACTGACAAACTTCCACATTTCAAAAGGTTACAAGGTTTGCCACTAGCAGCAGACAGGCAGATAGATTGATGAATCTTTGACATTATGGGCAATATATATCTGAACTGGCTTGGAAATAATCTTATTGCTTTCAGTGTAAAAACATATTTTGGCAACATTTAGAGAATATCATTGCAAAAATATCCGTAACAATATTAAAAAGGCAGTGAAAATATCAAGCAATAAGCTTAAGCCATAACCCAACTTTGTAGAGGCCTTATGTCTGTACAAATAATATGGCATCTTTCTTTCTCTACATTTGTGATCATGCATACTATTAACCTACACTTTTAAACTAGTCATCTACCAAATAAAATAAATATCTTTTGAAAATATCTGATTGATACGGAAGCGCTGAAGGGACATGGTAAAATAATATTTATCTCGTGCGCACGACTTAATATCTCGTGCGCACGACTTAATATCTCGTGCGCACGACTTAGTATCTCGTGCGCACGACTTAGTATCTCGTGAGCACGACTTAGTATCTCGTGAGCACGACTTAGTATCTCGT
Source organism: Steromphala cineraria (assembly GCA_916613615.1). NCBI lineage: Eukaryota > Metazoa > Mollusca > Gastropoda > Trochida > Trochidae > Steromphala > Steromphala cineraria. The sequence goes on along the minus strand of OU744730.1, from coordinate 40,839,404 downwards.
GCGCACGACTTAGTATCTCGTGCGCACGACTTAGTATCTCGTGAGCACGACTTAGTATCTCGTGCGCACGACTTAGTATCTCGTGCTTCAACGACTTAAAAAAATGGCTAAAATGGAGAAACTCATTTCCTTTCTTGAAGATCGGGGAATATCAAGAGAAGACACCGAAAGAATGAAAAATAACACGCTATGTAAACATCCCTAACATTTATATTATGTCATAATAAGAATGAAAACCTCAACAAGAGTAATATTTTACAGATTTATATACATACATGTATACTAAAGTTGCATGTTTTATATACATACGTGTATACTATAGTTGCACGCTCTCGTGACAGGTGATGTTGGTATACATGTACAGTGAGTAGAAGAAACACAAGCGTAAGCTTCGATAAACAATTCTTTCTTTGGTTATACATTGTAAGATCAAGTAGTAAGATACAGTTTTACTTAAACTGAACGTCAACAGAAATTTTACACCTTTTGAATTTGAATATCATAAAAAGTTACGTGTTCAGAGGAATTAGCTTTGTTGTGTTGTATCACTCCATCAGTTTAGTGTTTTGTGCTAAAATAGCAGACCTGTAACGTTAATAGTAGTAGTAGTTTATTTCAGTAAATCAGGCCACAGGCCCATTTTACAATACATGGTTTTACATTTTAAACATGTTGCGCCACAAGCACATAATATTATAACAATCCATTCACAATTCAAGTGATTTACTGAAATAAACTACTACTGTAACGTTAATGGTAAATAAGTTATCGCCAGTTCTTCATGTATGGGGTCAATTGTGGAATGTAATCCATTATGTATGAGTACATATAGCGCACGTATAACTTAATTTTCTGCCTGCAGAACAAATATTCAAAATGAGTTAATTTTCATCAAAAAATGATGTATATATAATTTACTCATTTCTAATAATACTGGTATGTTAAAATCCGTTCCATTCTGAACTCCCGAGTTCAACCGTTCTCTGTGCCACGTGATATCAAGCTCACATGATGTAACTCCATTTACTTACAAGTCCTGTGGCCCACTGGGCCTTGAATATTGACTGAAACTCTCTGTATATAAATGACGTGAATTGTTATACTTCGAAAAGCCTTGTTCAAGTTCCAGCTGAACTCATACATATATTCACTGAGATAATTACATGAAGTAAAATTATCAGAGACTGTTGCTAAACATTAGCATTTTAATGATGATCGCTTCAGTATAGTGAAGATATAAAGGTATAAAGTGTTTTGATCGAAATCGGACAATGTACTGCGCCTGCGCTCTTATTAGCTAAAGGTAATTTTGGAACTTATTAAAAGAAGACAGAAAAACAAATTTGAGATGATAGTATTCAATAAGTAACTCGATCTATAGTTTCATTGCAAACTGTTAGCTATATTTACATTTTGGTGATGAACATGCAAGCTGAGTAAGATGATTTGAACTTCGAGGTTTGGTACCTATCAAAGCCAAATCAAATCTTTGGATAAGTAGCTGAAGTGTAATACGTCCCCTGGTTCGTAATGACGGACTAAGGGGACATATAAAATTACAGTTAAGTTTTAACTAGATTGTAACTAATACCGGGGCGGGAGAGTGCAGTAGTTAGCGCATTCGGGTTCGGATCAAGAGGTCCGAGGCTCGAATCTCGCAAGGGACACGGGAACTTTGTTTGCACTAGATGTAACTGTTTTACACGCAGAACGGGTTGGTTGCAATTCAACAATGAATTTCAGCGTAGTACCACCCATGGTTCGCTAGTTCCAGCCGATGCTCGCGGGTTTCACCGCAATGCATTGTGGGCTTTCTCCCTGCCATAATACTAGCAGTAGCAGCCGTGGTATAATTGAAAAAACTCTTGAAAGCGGCGTTAAACTCACCTAAACTCAATAATTCCACCTGAAGCAACTATATAATGTCTACATTCGATGATGTTAGCCAAAAACTGAAACACAAAAAACGTGAATGATTTACCTGTTTAATTTGGACAATATCGAAGGTAACTGTAAACTTAAAGGCTCTGTAACACGTTTTTTCTGTATATTTTTTTCGCAAATTTGCTATTTATTATTAAAGTTTATACAATATATTGTTTTGTTAGAGGATAAAACAACCCTTTACACAACCCAATAAGCCGTATCCATAGAAAAGGTTATCAGTATTGAAAGAAAATGTTGCGACATATAAAACGACAGTAGTGTGGAAATCGTCAGTGTGAGAGGCAGATTTATTGGTCTCATGCGATTTGCGAGTTCAGACAGCAAGATGAATGGCCGTTCCATATTTAAAACTCTACTGAGTGTTTAGGTTTCGCTTCATCATTCAGATCACTTACCTCGGCGCGGTCATTTTAATTTGGACACATTAACATAGCCGCTCGAAAGGAAATGGACTCTCATGGCTTAAACCGAACAATGAACATTAGCTTCAGAACTAATGTCATTGATTAAGGAGTATTATTTAGCCATTGGTAGCACTTATTTAACTTTTGGAGAGATCACTTTATTTCACTAAGAAAAACGTGCTACAGCGCCTTTAATAATGGTCATTGCTCAATGAACTGTGGTATTACATGACAAGGAATTTGTGGAGTGGTGTTTTTTACTTAGAATTTCAAAACTATACAATGTTATTAAGGGATAGTTCCGTTACCATATGACTCGTTGGCGTTATTCCACGATACACATGTATAGCAGTTATTAACTTGTATACCTAAAGCTGTTGAGAATTTTCAGAAATGATCAATGATGAAAGTCGAGTCTTTGTTTAAATCAAAAGAGTTCGTTAATGTAACAGTATATATAGTACTACAACACAGTCCTAGATTTACATGTAGTATGTCTCCTAATTGAAAATTCCAGGGGTATATTGTGTTTTTTCACATGTCCTTTTATTTACCTGCCTGTCTGCAGGGGCAAGCCATTTTTAAATTTGACCATAACATTTTAAGCATAGGCCTTTGATACTTCTCAATATTTGTATACTTTGAGGTTATAATTCAATGACCTTGACTTACGTTAAAACTTAAACATAAGTCATATTTTTATTGGTCAGTGTTGGTCATTTGACATTGATACGTGATGTATAGTTTATTATTCAATGGACAGTTTAAGACAACGGGTTCGTTGTCCATTGGATAAAAAAAGTTTAAGTGGGTGTAAGTGACAATTAATGTTACAATCTCTTGTTGCACCTTCTCAATGAAATTCAACTTGTTTATGATATCCCTGTGTACCTAGAGATGTCAAATTGTGCACTCGAGACATTAAGTCGTGCGCACGAGATACTAAGTCGTGCGCACGAGATACTAAGTCGTGCGCACGAGATACTAAGTCGTGCGCACGAGATACTAAGTCGTGCGCACGAGATACTAAGTCGTGCGCACGAGATACTAAGTCGTGCGCACGAGATACTAAGTCGTGCGCACGAGATACTAAGTCGTGCTCACGAGATATTAAGTCGTGCGCACGAGATATTAAGTCGTGCGCGCGAGATACTAAGTCGTGCTCACGAGATACTAAGTCGTGCTCACGAGATATTAAGTCGTGCGCACGAGATAAATATTATTTTACCATGTCCCTTCAGCGCTTCCGTAGATTGACTATTAAACTTTGGAAGCTTGTGAAAATAAAGAGCAAAATGAGATAAATAAATATAATTTGAAAATAGCACATCGACTTTTAAACTTTGGAAGCTTGTGAAAATAAAGGGCAAAATGAGATTTGGCAAATATGTTTTTCTTTACTATAAACTTCCATTTCCTCCAAACCAGAGAATTTATAAAGATTTGTTTTGAAGATCTGTCACAACACTTCACTTAAATAAAAGTTAACATGATACTGATATTGATATCATTATATATTCATTGCATTGGCATATCCAGGTTTGTAGAGAGGGTTGTATTGGTAACAGGGCTCTCCTGTTTGGGATATTTTTTAAATTGTTTGAAACAAAATCAGCCACTGCCATGCTTGTCCTGACTGATCCTGAAACCTAAATAATTATTTTGCTTATTTTTGGACATATTTGCTAAAAGGAAGCATGTCGAAAAGTTTTGTTTTTACTTATTGGAATGTTTTTCATTGACATCACTGAGCTTTTTTAGCCATCTGCGCCATCTTGTACATCTCACGGAGTTGAGGTTTCCTTTCGTTGTTACAACCTGGCAAGAAAAACATCATTTCAAATTTTGTCAAAAAAAGGGCACTGCACTCAATTTTGGTCAAGTAGAGTTGAATCTTAAGTTCCAATGATTTGTTCAAAAAAATTAAGTGAACTTCAATTAACTGAATTGAACTAGATTAGTGTTTGCGGGACACCGCAAAAACAGAGCAGCCCCGAAACTTGGGGTTTCGCCTTACCCTGTTCCGCCTTCTACAAGCCTCAGCATATTGGGCATTTTCTTGTGACCTTGACGTTTGACACTCAAGGTCACGCAATCAAAGAATACATTTCATTGAAAATAACATTAATGTATCGAATTAAAGTGTTTAAAGTTAAAATAATCCATTTTCTTAATATTTGTTGACCTTGCTGTGACATTGACCTTTGACAATTCGTACCCAAAACCTTTCCAAAATTTTGTACTTCTCAAGAGATAATATATACAAAATTTAAACTTCATAGCGCAAAAACTATTCAAGTTAACGCGTTTTCAAGGAAATTTTTTGTGATTTTATAGCTCATGACCTTGACCTTTGACCTTGAAAGTGAACATGTCATTTTAAGTCCCCAGAGGTGTAAACAATTATACATGTTTATGAGTTCTGAAAAGCTCAACAGGATTAAGTTATATCCAAATTAGTTGCACATTGTAATAACACAAATCTCATGACCTTGACCTTTGACCTTCAAGGTTACACAATCAATGAACACTCTTTATTGAGTATAACAATCTTCTATTGATTAAAAGTGTTCATAGTTAAAATAAAGCATTTTTGCAAAATCATGCTAAAGTCGTGACCTTGCTGTGACCTTGACCTTCAACAGATTGTAGCGAAAACCTTTTCAAAATTTTTTACTCTTCCAAGGATGATACATACCAAGTTAGAGCTTCATAGCACAAAAACTTTTCAAGTTATCGCATTTACAAGGAATTTTTTAGTGATTTTATAGCTTGTGACCTTGACCTTTGACCTTGAAAGTGAACATGTCAAAATCGTTCCCCCGAGGTATAAGCAGTAAGTTATGAATACAAGTTCTGGAAAGTTTAGTAGAAAAGAGTTAAAGCCATTAATATGTGCGCGGCGGACGCGGTGGCGGCGGAAACTGCACAAAACCTGATAGGACGGGGCTGCTAATAATGAAACAAACAACTCCTGAAAAGTCACAACATGACATGAGGAAATCTTATTTAATGGTACCTCAGCATTTGAATCATCCTATTCAGTGACTGTTCAAGGACTTTTTGAAAGAAATTTACTAATTGACCTAAGCTTAGAAACAAAAGCATGGCTTAAGAAAGGCAAAAGCTTGTTTAAAGATGTTCTTAGAGAGATTCACAAGTCCAAACGAAAATGCAGTTTATTAGGTTACTCAATCAAGGACAAGTGATTTGAGTTCTTTTTCCTGAAGAAAAGTTCCCGAGGTGATATATTGTAGAGTGTAAGAATGTCAAGTCCTTTGAAGATGAACTTGAAAGAACGTTAAAGAATCTTTGAACAGGAATTTGAATTCATTAGAAGTCAAAATTGTGTGGATACAGTAAAGAAAACAATGTACATGCGCTCTTCATCACTAAATAAAACAAGGCAAAAAAGTTACACTATGGCTAATAACTATTCTCTAAGCCTGGACAATTTTATTGTGTACTTAACTGCTGACATTTATTGTAATAATTCACTAGCCAGAATTTACTCGGAATGTACTCAAGTCCTTCACGTAAACATGTAATATGAAGATGAAATGTAATTGGTATTAGAGAGAAATGTCAGTGAGGATATTAGCAGTACTACTTCAAGACCAATGACAACAAGTAGCAATCAACAACAATATTGCAACACGATATACCAGCAATAAGAAGACTAATGAAACTATGCAGACAGAAACATAAAACAATATTTCAAATGAAATGTCAAGACAACAGAATGAGTCATTTGAAACTCATCTGAAATTTAAATTGCTGTTTTATAGATGTCAGTGTATATCACCCTTGTTTGAAAATTTCAATATTGTCTGTATTATTTCATATTGTTAATATTTATAATATACATTGTAAACATGATGTTTACTGACCTCATGAAGCTGACTTCTTACGAGTGGCATTGAGAAGTTTGTAAGATGAGTAAGGAAGAGTTCTCTACATTTTCAAGTTACATATATATATATATATATATATATATATATATATTGAGATTCAGTTTATATAAGGTTGATATACATTGTGATTGGATTTGTACTACATCTCACGTTTGTAGGTTTTGACTTTTCTTTACTCTGAAAACTTGAGCCAATGACAATGATGTTTTCTTTCATTGGAAAACTAATTTTTGATAATTACCAGTTAACTTATTAGTTTCTCTTTTTGACTACCACACTCAAATATTAGTAGTAGCTTTCAAATCATGTATCATGTGAAAATGTCAAATGTATTTCGTAAGTGCAAAAACTTCTTTGAAGTATAGAAGTTCTGGAGAAGGTCAGTCTAAGTTAACCTAGCCTCAATATTATCCGTTTAACTCCAATACTGAGTTTCGCAAGGCCTAGTAGAGGGTCACATCAGTCGACCTTTCTGCGACCTATGACCCTTGGTAAGATGAGTTCTGATTGGTCAATTCGATACGTGGGCTGACGCGACCCTCTACTAGGCCTTTCTAGATACAGTATCGAGTGAAATATTGAGGCTAGGTTTACTTAGACTGGGAGAAGGTGAAAATGTGAAAAGTTTAGAGATAATACCCAATAAAAATAGAAATGATGGAGCTAAATGACAGCTAATAGGGCTTGGACTCAGTGTCTGAAATAACCACTAGCCCTTAGCCCGATGCTAGTTGAAATTTGCCTGGGCTAGTAGAAAAAAAGTAATGATAGCCCGGTTGACTTGTGTGGATTGGTATATCAAAATTATTTTGACTTCTTTTCATTTAATTTTGCAATTAATTAAGTTACTATTTTGTGTCAGTTTTGTGTCCGATCACCCCCATCACATGCCAAGATCTCTTGAGCAGATATGTGTTTAATTTTAAAAAAATGAATGTCATAAAACATTTTTTATCTTTACTTAATTGGGCTAGTAATTTTTCTTTTGGGCTAGTAACTTTGAAAACTGTCTAGCCCTGTTTGCTAGTGATCTTGAGAAATTATTTCATACACTGCTTGGACTTGAAGACTCGAAAAGGGGAGGTCATTGTTACTTATAGAAGTTATTTTAGACTGTAAGTCTGTAGCTTGAGAGGTTAGACATGACCATTTCAAGACATAGGTGTCAATGTATTCTTTATATGATTGTAATATGACTATGTACAAGTCAACATATTTGTGTATGATATCTGGGCTGAACAACAACTACATGATATCTAGGTACACGGAGCACACAGGTCCAAGTCAAGTCTTCACCCTCGAGGACTCAAGTCCAATATTTTAGAACCCTGGAAATCTCATAAATAATTGTGTATTCAGCAGGGATGCTGCTTATCTGTTGCTCAGGTTTGCCTTACCAAGAAATGAATTGGAATTAGCTGTTGCACTGACTCCACTACAGTCCATGTTGCCCTCGTCAGCTAGAACTGGACCATCATCCCATAGGAGGTCCCATCCTCCAACACGCTTCTCAGCACCAGTCAATCTGCAACAGCATATTTACCACCCCTTTTATAAAGAAAGATGTTTCAAAAATATTTCCAAAAACTCTACATTCATTACATCCGTATAGCCCAATATCTGTTTCAAAGGCCATGTTTATTTACTTGAAACCCTCTGTTTTACAAAAATCAAAAGTAAAATTGAAAAGCCCAGAGGATGAACAACTCTTTCTTAATCAGTAGATTTTCATTATCCAGCCAAATCAGCTTATATATATATCTATTATATAAAAAAGCCTAATATATCGCTCTTGATATAAGCAGCCAATGACATGAATGGAATCAAGTAATAGCGGTGGTCCCCAGCTGAATGAATGAATGAGATATTTTGCTCAGAGCTCCTGAGGACAACATTTCATTGGCTTAGAAAATACATAGGCCAACTATAGTGATGAATGACCGCCTGAAAGCAATTTGACTTGGCTTAATAGATCTCAGGGTATATTAAGGAGCTAGACAGAATCAAATGTGCCGATGAAGCATCCTAGCAGCATGGATCTACCCATTCTCTCTCCACAGAGGCAGATTAAGTCATGATGATTTAGCCTCTGTTCTATTACGCCGAAATCCGTGGGTTCCGGCAGTTTCCCCTGGCGGACAAAACCCGCATCACGATTCATTTGAAATTCTTTATCAAATGACAACGCTTCTTGCATGGAAAGGGTGGTTTATATTACAATGCATTTGCGTTGTTTCAGTAGCTAAACCGATGATTTCAGAACAGCGTCGCTGATTGCACAACTAACTTTGATTGCCTCCAATCAGGCGTCTCCAATTCCATCCTACAAAGTCGGCGTAATATAACAGAGGCTAAATCAACATGACTTGATATGCCTCTGTGGGGAGAGAATGGGATCTACCTTTCCTCTTTCAAAATGCCTGATCAGACACTTCAGTCACAATTCTTATTCTTATTCAAGCAAAAATGTTTTAAATGTTCAAGTGACTTCCTAGGATTATAAACATGCAACAATAACTAGTTATGAAATTCCAGTTTTTTCAATTGTTCAATGGTTTCCGGTTGTATGTGAGATCAGACTGTATCAAGATAAACAACACTGATCAGATTTGTAAGGTAAATGCTATAACAACCTTTATAGTCAAATCTTCAGGAGATGTAAATTACATTGACAGGTAAATATATTTACCTGTCCTCTAGATCCAGGACATTCAACAGATCTGTCAGCAGTCCATATTTTAGGTCGTAGTCTTCTTTCCCACTGGCAGTGAGAGATGGAGACGCATTGATCTCTATTAGCCATCTGGAGTACACAAAGATTTCCTTAGAGATAGTGGAAGGAGTTGAGGCTCAAGTAAAAGTGAATTATTTAGGTTCATTCTTACCAACTTTTTCATCCAGATATATATGAAAATGACCACAAAACCTTTTTTGTGGCCAAATTAAAGTTTGCAAAAAAGAATATAAAAATAATGCAAGTATGGATCAAGTTAGTTCATACCTGATTTTAGTCTGTCAATCACAAGTATCTGACAGAATTTCTGCTTATTTTTTTTATTCATATGCGAGAAAAAATTCATAAATAAAACCAAAACAATGAAGGATAAGAGTTACTCCCCTCATTAGTTGAGTGAATCATATATCAAATCATTGGCCAAACATTAAAGAATATATTCACAGATTTAAATTCATTTGAAATTTAGGTTGCTCAAGTTGGACCACTATGTAAAATTACAGCTGCAAAAGCATTTAAGGACTACAGAGTTACTTCCCTTATTGCCAAATACAAGTGCTGCCTTTCACTGAAATTCTAATTGCTTAAACAATGAATATGTTGTATATGAAAACACTAATACGCTAAGCTACGTAATTTCTAAAAATATAGAGCCATTGGCTCTGTAGCTCATCAGGCATCATATCAAGTTTGCTTTATACAAGCCAGATGAGCTAAAAATGAATTTCAAGACAAATGTAACGATTTCGGAATAAATAAATTTCCTTACTCAAATGATTTATTATTATTCAACACTTTCTAGATCGCCAATATTAGACAGTGAAAGAAGTCCACACTAAAATATCCAAGTAATAAATTTGCCATAGACTCATCTAATGGAGAAAAATAGGTTTTTAAGATTGTGACCCCTGTGACCCTATTTGGGGTCATGGGGTCACGAAACCTACAGTTTAGAATCCCAATTGGCCAAGGAGTCTACATGCAGTCTTTCAGCTCAATAGACCTTTGGGAACTGAAGATGATGATGAAAATAAGTTTTTAAGGTTGTGACTCCTGTGACCCTAATTTGGGTCATGGGGTCACGAAATCTACAGTTTAGAATCCCCATTGGCCAAGGAGTCTGCACATATAATTTCAGCTCTCTAGTCCTTTTAGAACTGGATAAGAAGATGAAAATAGGTTTTTAATGTTGTGACCCCTGTGACCCTATTTGGGGTCATGGGGTCACGAAATCTACAATTAAGAATCCCCATTGGCCAAGGAGTCTGCACATATCATTTTTAACTCTCTAGTTCTTTTGGAACTGGAGAAGAAGATGAAAATAGGTTTTTAAAGTTGTGACCCCTGTGACCCTATTTGGGGTCACAGGGTCACCAAAGTTACAAATTAGATCTCCATTGGCCAAGGAGTCTGCACATATCATTTTTAACTCTCTACTCCTTTTGGAACTGGAGAAGAAGATGAAAATAGGTTTTTAAAGTTGTGACCCCTGTGACCCTATTTGGGGTCACAGGGTCACCAAAGTTACAAATTAGATCTCCATATGCTAAGGTACCTGTACACAAAATTTCAGCTCTCTAATGTGTATGGTTCATGAGGAGAAGTCGAAAGTGTCAAAAGTTTACGGACGGAAGGACGACGGACGGACGGACGACGGACGACGGGCCATGCCATAAGCCCATCTGGACTTTCAGTCCTGATGAGCTAAAAATGAGAATGATAAAAGTACTAACGGTTTGAGTTGTGAGTCCAGTAAGACGTCATATCCATACATCTCAAAACAATGTTTGTCATTGATGACAATCTTCTGTACACTTTGTAAACACTTGATAATCATGTCGTCTATATTCTTGAATAATTTTTTCACCTGGAAAGTGTATAAAATAAGAGATTTAAAAAAAAAGCATGCTAGTCATACAACAACATGAAATTTCTGTTGGGCTGTGAAAAAAAAAACATTTTAAATGACGTGTATGTTTTACCATAATAACATCTATGTGAAGCTGCCAATCTATATGTGTGTAGCTGCAAACTTATCCTAATTCTAAGCAACGGAAAAAACTCATTATGCTCAAAGGGGTATTTGTGCAGTGTTTGAAATAAGCATCCAAAACTGTTTGTCAATAAGGACCCGCAGATAGGAAAAACTGTGGCCAAACTCTAAAACTGTCAGCATTCATTATCAGTACTGATTTGACTTATTCTAAAACAATACTATTCTTGGTATCAGTATGTTATAAATACACAACACTGTTATCAGTTTAGAGTGATAGTTATAAAGGTTTGGCAAGGAAATATGTCTTACTGCAAGTATTGTTAGAAAGGAACGATATCATATTTAAAAAACTGTGAGCCTGCAAGGACCTGAAGATATTGAAAAGTATGGGCCCTTGTGGATAACTGTTGGTGTTTGGCCTATGGGCCTACGCTTATTGCAAACACTGTATTTGTGTCAATATACTTTTGTTCAACCAATGAAATTTTATTCAAGGAGCTTGAACAAATTTATTTAAAACCCCAATTCTTTGATTTGGTAAGTGCTGTTTTTGCTGAATGGAGGTCATTTCACTGGATATATCAGTATTATAATGTAAGCAGTATTTGCCATTTGCGTTAATAGATATGGTTGGTTGGAGCTATGTAGATATATAAATAAACTGATGTACAAGATTGTTTTGGAGCTCTGCGATTATAATAAGCTATTTTAAATGAATGATCTTGAAAAAAAATTTCCTTTTTCTTTTGAGTACCTATCTGCAGTCATTTTAATAGCTTGAATGATATCAGGAATGATATATGCCACCCATTTATCCAATGAAGTAATATATTTGAGAAAATAGAGTCAATTATAATCAAAATGGACCACAACTTACAGCCTCAATTCCATGTTTGCCTGTCAGGAACCGTCTCAGTTGCCGTGTCGACCATTTACAGCCTCTCTCTGGATCATAATCTGGCGCTGTCTTTTGTACAGCAACATTTGTCAAATGTACATCTACAAGTGGTTAAGGTAGATAAGCAAAGAATATATATGAAACTTCAAGCAGTATGAGAATAAAGTTTGTTGAACAGTAAAACAGAAACCAGAATGAAACTTATACATATACAGAACGTCATACGTGTGCATTTGGGTCGTTTGTATTGAACGAGTAGATGTCATGGACGCGGAGGAACAACGAGTTCGAATACCAGGGCTGATAAAGAATGATACTTGCACATTTAGGGTCTAGGTGACACGTGAAAGGTTTCTTTATTGAGAGCTTGAAACATAGTAACCAGCTTGTAGACATTAATCATAACAATGTCAAAGAAGAGCAGTAAATTTGCTAATTTATGACATTAAGTAGAATAAGATTGAAATGAAGGATACATGTGTCCTCTATTGAGTCAAGAGAAAACCTTGTGTTGGAGAAACGTGCAAACCCATCTCTGTAGAGCCATACTTTGAGGGGGTTGTACTGAAACAGAATAGTTAGTTACCTGGTATGTTTTTCTCATCCTGATAATGCCGGGATATCATTTAACCTCGACCTTACCACTTCTCAATTTTAGTTCAAAGATTTTTCAAAAAAATAAAAGCTGGATTTAATTTTTGTTAATTTGTCCAATAAACACCTTTAATTAGCCTTTCATTCAGACAGTGTAATTATCGGCTGTGAAAAGCCAACCTGGGTTTAGGGCCATAAAACTCGTGCAGGTGTGACGTAATAAACAAACTATACAGAGTAACGCATCATTATTTCAACTGAAATACCACCTAAATAATTGTTTAATTACCATTGACGTGTATATCTTTTTTACACCAAATGCTTATTAGTGTTACGTCGTCAAATGATTTATCTAACTGAGTGGAAAACATTTTCTGAAAATCGTTAATTATTAGTTTTTTTCCCTGTGCTATTGTTAAGATAGATGTATATAGATAACGAGGCTGATTCTGATTATGACGTCACAAAATGGGGGCGTGACCAGTCATGCATTCACTTGTTTGTTGGCTGATAGGTCTAAGCGACCCATCAAAAGTGGCTTTCAAAAACGGCTTTCATTACCAAACTAAATTAACATATTTGAGTAGCGACCTTTAACGCACAATACAATATTGTAATCAGACTTTCTATATTCCAAAGAAAATAGTGAAATATGTTTGTGGTTATGTGAACTTTAAGAGTCCGGACAACTAATTAATCAGGACTGGACATACAACGAGACAGAAAATATTCATGACATCGGTTATACTCACAGACAAGACAAGAACGTAGACCCTGATGTCAAACTTGCGGCCCCCAATGAGATATGGATCCTCGATATAGCGCTGCACCACGTAGAGTTCCGGTCCCTCCTTCACTCCGGGCTCCCCTACTGGCTGGTACTCACCCTGCAAGCATTCAGTTGTTTTTTCTATATATCTTCAACATTTTAATTTTTGGAATTGCCATGAATCTGTTGTTGTTTCCTCTTACTCGAGTCATTTCTTTTATCTCTGTTACAAGAAGATTCTGGTCTAGAAATACAGAACAAAGACAGTTGGAAATTTGTATTGTTGTCATATTTAATCTCCATGTTAGCTGTGCAAACATGTTTCTAACAAGATCTTTACAGAAGTTAGTGGGATAATATTTTTGCTGCATATTTTAGTCAATTGTGAAGTGAGACATATGTTCCATCTTAACAATGGAAATGGGTGAAGAAAAACAGAAAGATAATTGAAATAGGTACCGTAATTGAAACTGACATGATTAATGCCTTGTGTGGGAAGTTGATCCTATGATATGAACAGTGACCTGATTATTGAAGCCGATATATTCAATCCTATTGTAGCTGTCAACATATGCTTGAGAATAAAATTAGGCTCATTTTTCTAAATTTACACATATAAGAAATAAAACTATGAGCAACATTCTATTAGCAAAGTCTTTTTCGTGGTACTTTGCTTTCTTATTGCATGTATCATTTAAATCTACTTGGACTCACAAGAACTTGCAGTAGAGAGTCCCTTGACAGGTCATATCTGTACATTTATCACTGCTATATATAAGTCATAATATTACCTTCCTCCAGTCCATGATGTCTTTGAGTCTGCGGAAGAGGAAGATTCCCTTGCCTTGAGACTTGGCAGCTGGTTTCATTATCCACACCACCCCCGGGCTTCTCTTGAACTCTTCCACAAATATGTGGTACTCAGACTAGAAAAAATTAAGACGCTCAGTGTTTGACATCGACATTTGCATCCATTGTCACACAGGGCTCAAAATTATTATGCTCTTTAACAAATGGAAGATAGAGAGTAAGGATTCAACTTCAAATGCTTCATTCAATCCCCAATCCCCTCAATCTAAAAACTGAGAATCAGCGGTGAAAAGGATGAAGCCCTTAAAAACCCAGAACTTGTCAATTTGAAAACCCCACAAGTTCCTTCACTTTTCAATAGTCTATATATATATATTGTGACTTTTCAAATGGAAACAAATATGCAAATAAGGACAATATTTATGGATGACAACTTCTTTATTCACAGAGTGCATAAATGTGAATAAAGAAGTTTTCCATAAATATTGTCCTTATTTGACTTTCAACTTTTCAATACAAATGATTTTAGAAACAATGCAAATCTTTCTTCTTTGATCAGTGCTGAGACCCTCTATTATTATTTCAAAATTTTAACATCAGGCATTTTTCTTTGTTTGAGGAAATTGACTTTTGATATTTTTGACTTGATAGTGCCCCATGATCATATATGGTCCCATTCCCCAAAATCTCCCGTATAGCCACAGGACGTCGAAAGTTGGGCAGTCAGAGGGTTAACTTCGGTTATTAGCTCATACTTTTGTTTCTTTAAGGGGAAAATATGTATTTGATCTTTCAATATGAGCATGCCCTAAATAGACATGAATTTATACCAACGGATGCCAATATTTCATTGGTTATTTATTTCATAATGATCTTCAAGAACAGGTGATGGCAAAGTAAAAGTAAATCACATTTTTGCATGCAATAAAATAAATAATTGTTCCTATGGTTTTGGCCTCTCATGTGAACAATTCAACTTACTGGCAGTTCATACGTTGTTGGATAGAAATCAAAACTGGAAAAAAGCAAAAACATAATGAAGCAAATGTTGTGTTTAAGTAACAAATATTGTTGGAATGTCAGCTGTGCCAATCATAAAAAAGGAAAGTTACAGGTATTTCAAGGTAAAAAGAGGGATGTTGTAAATATAAAAGAAAATAATGCAAGTTATAAGAAAATATTTCAAAACTGGCGATTCTTTAAAACAAACGAAAATATTCAGTCAAGGGACAGTCCTAACGGGGTATTTTTGTTGAAAAAATTTTGCTTAAAGCTCTTCTTTATCAAGATAAAGTTGTCAAATAAAATTCAACAAAATTGTAACTCCCAGTAATCTGTTTCAACTTGGGTGTTATAATCATCATAAGCGTGAACTGAAATGTCCCCTTGAATTTCACTTCCACAATAAGTAGGACTGTCCCTTTAAGCTGTGCAAATTAATTTTTCCTATTTTAAATGAAATATGGTCACACTAAAATGGCTGACAGCAGTTTAAACTTGATACTGGACAATATCTTTGTTTACTATGGATAATAAGGTTTAGTTATGAGATATTTTCAATCATAATATTGTCATAAAATATAATTTATTTTGGAAAACTTGAAGACATAAAATTCTTCAAAGTACTGACTATTGCTGAAAATTACTGTTGTTATTAATGAGTTTAGCACAATGACATTGATTAGTGGTGTAAATCAAAAGCAGACAATGCATGTGTTGCATCTCGTGCACATTTATTGTTCACATGTCATTTAAAAACTCATCTATGCAGGATGAACACATTTACTTGCTAGTGTATAATAAATCATATAACTAGTAGGTATTTCAATCAATAGTACGTGCCTGCCAATTGCTTGTTAATTTCAGATGGGGCTTGTTAGAGCAAAGATTAAGAAAACAAGAATTTTCAGGTCATTTCTTTTTATCTAGGCCCATTATTGATAACTTCTGGATTGTATGAGGGATTTTTCCTAGCACAGGAAATCCTATGAAGCATTCATAAAATCCATAATTTGTCATCAGAAGAAATGTCATAGTATTGAAATAATTTGTTCACTTATCAAGATAAATTAAGACACAAAGTTTTTGTTTTTTTTTTTTTCGTAAACCGAAGTGTTTTGAAGGACCAGTTACATATTTGTTAAAAAGTTGTCTTCAAAAGTTACTTATCAACATTTGTTTTTGCCGAATGTATTATCTTTAGAGGGTCAAACTCCTTTTAATCAACGCGATCATCATTCTGTAGTCTTTGAAGAAATTATCAGATATCAAGCAAAATCCACCGGTGTCATTTTTGTGTCCATACTTGTTGTTCAACTGAGGTAGGGAAATGAATTTTCATAAACAATTTGACATTGTACGGTAATTGTTAAACTGGTGAAATCATTAGCATTATTGCAATTGAAGTGTAATCATGTGACAAAAGAAGTAAAACTAATTTGCAATAATTTAAGAAAATTGCGACAAATAGATTTCAACTTTCAGAAACATTACGAAAAGTTTCTTCTTTTTGCATTGAGTACAAAGGCAATAACTAAAGATATAAATTTTCTTAAAAAATAAATTTACCTTTGAGCTTCAAGCTTTCCATGTTCTCGCTCTACAAGTTTCCTCAATCTTTTGAGATTTTTAACCATCAAATTCTTTCTTGTTAGCTGAAAAAAGAATATCAAATAATTAGATTAAGTAAAGAATGATATATAGATTCTAATTATCAAGGTAATGTATCTTTTTGCTAAAGATCATTTTAAGGATGTTATCCTAAAAACAATGGAGACTAATATTAGAATATCGCAATCATTTATAGACTATCATTTATGAAAATCAAAATGAATAAAATTAGTTGAGATTTGATTTACATTATACATTCAGACATAAACTCTGCAAACATGAAAGATTACTCATATTTTCATGGATAAAAAAATTCTTTGGCTTACATTTTTTTCTGAATAATGATGAATTACACAAGATTTTGAAGTAAGCATAATATCATTTTTTTTTTTAAATTACCGGTAAGAAGTTGATAATAATAAAATCATATGTCACTTCAGAAATTCTCGTTAAAGGAGTAATTAGGTTTTTATCAAGGGAAAATGAAAAATTGTGTATGTTACAAACACATGACAATAACATCAATCAACTGTCATCCACGGTTTCCCATTATCGAGGAGCTTTCGTAAAAACCAGTGATTAATTCTCACCTCATAATGGTTTCTAAAATGGAGAATTTTCTGATGTTCATGAAGAAATGTTGTGTCATAGTTTTGATGTAGCCATTCACGATCACACCAGTAAAAGTCCCAATCACCTTCTCTGCAATTCAGTAATAAAAATTTTTTTGAGAAAGATATATGATTTAAGTTTATATTGTATATAATGGTTCATTAGTGGATACCGTAATTTCTCCATTAATACAACATCTTCAATAATTCAAACACATATTTTTTCAGGGGTACATTCAAATACTTCTAATTTTTCAACCAAGTGCCAAAAGTTTCAACCTAATTCTTTTATGATTCAACCATTGCTTAAAATCAATGATTAATTTGCAAAGAAAAAAATTGCAAATTATATTTATCTCTAATCAATTCAATATATCTTTGTATTGACTACATTGTCATTACTACATTGTCATCAGTTAAAGCTATGTATTTAAACCATGTATGTTCCTGATATTGATCTAACTTTTCAACCATAGTGCCCAATGAGCGATCAAAAGTGAAAAATAGTTCAGCCATAAACATTCTCTATAAATTTTGAAGATTTGAGTGTCGAATTAATAGAAACATTACATTGCTTAAAATCAATGATTAATTTGCAAAGAAAACAAGGCAAAAGTGAGCGCAGCTCACATACCCCCGCCTGTAGTTTGACCGCCTTTCTTTGACGAAAATAGTGAAAAGTCATATGTTCTGATAAGTCCTAGGATTGTTACCGTATTTTTCCATCACATGATATAGAAAATAACATTAAAATTTAATTTGTCTGAATAGGTGTGAACTGGTATAACTATGATAATAAATGTTTTTCAACAAACTCTCACCTTCCATTCAGTTCCATGTAGGTCAATTTATATTCCAATATATGTATTCTTTGCAGTGGTAACAACATCAGTCATGTTCTATGTTCATACAGTGTCCATATGAGTATCACAATAGGTCACAATCCCTTTCTTTCCCAAAAGATAACTTGAAGGCAAAACAGTCACATTTACAATGTTTATACAGTATGTGTTTGTCATTAGGAAATATATTTACAAGCTTGATCCTCAACCTACTGTTTTCGGACTGTTTTGGTTCAAAATTTAAAAAATTATTTGAACTTTGGAATTAAAACCCCTAAAAGGCACAACAGCATCATATAGGTTACTGCCATACCAAGTTTGAAAATTTCAAGTGGTATAGTTTTTAAATTATGATCCGGAAACGAGACAAAGTCCAGAAATCGGACGTTTTTTGGTCAAAATTTCAAAAATTATTTGAACGTTGGAGGTAAAATCCCTAAAAGGAACAACAGCATCATGTAGGCTACTGCCATACTAAATTTGAAGTTTCCAAGTGGTATAGCTTTTAAATTATGCTCCGGAAACGAGACAAAGTCCAGAAATCGGATGGTCTTTGGTCAAAATTTCAAAAATTATTTGAACCATTGAGATGAAACCCATAAAAGGCACAACAGCATCATATAGGCTACTGCCATACTAAATTTGAAGTTTGTAAGTGGTATAGTTTTAGAGTAATGCGGACGGACGGACAGACACGCGGAGCGCTATATACCCCGACTACGTCGTAGCGGGGGTATAAAAATTGCAAATTATATTTATCTCTAATCAATTCAATATATCTTTGTATTGACTACATTGTCATTACTACATTGTCATCAGTAAAAGCTATGTATTTAAACCATGTATGTTCCTGATATTGATCTAACTTTTCAACCATAGTGCCAAATGAGCGATCAAAAGTGAAAAATAGTTCAGCCATAAACATTCTCTATAAATTTTGAAGATTTGAGTGTCGAATTAATAGAAACATTACGGAATATATCAACATGGGTAACAATTATTAGTCTAGCAATATGAAATTTATCCAATGTCATAATGAGATTGTATTTAATACATAACTTTATAGATGTAGATTTTGTTAGAAACTAAAATAATTTTATTATCAATATAACAATAATTCACATACCCAACAACCTCTTGCCAGCCCTGTCTATCCCTGAGGACATCACTGATGGTGTTCTGTAGAGAACATTTGTATCTAATCTCACGATCGCTGTCAAGAAAAAGGTAAAACAATGATTATTGTAGAATATATAAATGGGCCATAGCCCATTGTAAAAATTAATTAATTACCTGTAAGTCATGTTACCGATTGCCAGATAATGTTTTTAAATCAAAAGAAGCTGTTCTAAATTGAATGTTGGGTCATGCTATGCACATTCAAGTGATAAACGGTTTTCACATAAAAATGTTTGCCAGCAGTTATCGCTTGATATGTAATACTTTCTCAACTATGCATACCGGGGTATTTTGATTTAGTAATGAGATGGTTGACACACTAAAGATCAAACTTTTGATATAAACAAATATTTACTTAAAAAATTGCAGAAAAAGAGAATCTCACCCAAGTGTCTTCTGATATCAAATATATCAACACAAGTTGATAAAAGTAACAAATATCCGAGGCTTGCCGAGGAAATTTTACTTTTATCAACGAGTGTTGATATATTTGATATCAGAAGACACGAGGGTGAGATTCTATTTATCATCAAAAATCATTTTTCATCACATTAGCATGAAAAATGTACATCTTTGAACACTGCATAGCCCTAAAACTCCTAAACCAGTGATGTCATAGCATTATGACGTCATCATGTTAATGATGTCATAGCATTGTGACGTCGTTGTGTTTATGACGTCATAGCATTGTGACGTCATTACTGATGATTAAAAACGTTTGTGATGTCATGTATTTTCTGATGACAGGGCATTGTTCAAAATCTACTGTCAAAGCGGTATCCCCTAGGAGATATCGCTTGATCTTCCACAAGCGATATCTCCTGTGAAACACACTTTTGGATGATAAACAAAATTATTGAAAACTGTGACATACTGCCCCTTGAATTGAAATAATGTATAAGTACGGTATTTAAAACACACCGATAAATTCTAAATAAGGGCACTTATTTGTGCTTTGTTTAATTTTGTCAATTTGATTGGTTAGTCAACATGTTTAAGTAAGATGTCAAGTCGCAAAGATAGTTTGGCATTCTGGTTTGAGAAATCTATTAATTTAACCAAGACAATTTTGAAAAATTTAATTATGATTTAAAATGAAAATCACCTCATTTACACTCACTTTTCACATTGCTTAGAACATATCAATAAGTTTTGATTGTTTAGTGTCATATAAAGTCACACTTACCTGATCACTGCACGCGGCCTTGGAAACCTTGTTTGTCCAAGATACTGAAATAAGTTGAAAATGTAATTTACGCTATTTAGTCATTTATCAAATACATTGTACATATTTAATAACAGTCCATCTTATTCACAAAGTTTTAATCAATTTGCATGTCACGTAAGTATTGCAGTTAAAAAATGCGATAGGAGGAGGTACACTTATAATGTAACTATGAGATCAAGGGGCTGTCTCAAAACTTTTTTTCTTTTTTTGCAGCAGAAATAATTATGAACTTTTATTGAACAAGGTGCTGCACCATGCATTAAAGGCACCACTCGATCGGCTCTCATCCGCCATCTTGAAATGTTAGCATTGGAGAAAACAAATGTGCTGTATTATGCTTATTCTTTAACTAAATTAAGAAATAACTATCCAATTGATAGAAGAGGAGCATATCTTCAAATAATTCATAATGGAAATGGCGCAATATAAGTACGCACATTATTATTATAATAAAAGTTATCAGTTACGACAACATTTTTTCGTAGTAATGCATTCCACAATCGGAGTTTTGATGATTGGCTTCATTTCACAATGTTTTTCTTTTTTGAGCAATACACTTTATTCTTTGTCAAATTGTTAACTCTTGAACAACTGAATTATTAACATCACAAACATATTTAAAATCAAATGTGAAATTATCATGTAAAAATCATATATATTTGTTAACAGGAAAGTCCTCCTGAATTTCGTTTCCACAATTCCTCGAATGGTTCCTTTAATGTTATCAGTCATCCTGTGCCAACAACATAATTAAGTTAGGGAACAGGTCAAAATGGCCACACGACAAAATGGCCACACTGTCCTCAGTCAAAATGGCCATATGAAAAAGTCAAAATGGCCACAACCTCCAGTCAAAATGGCCATATGAAAAAGTCAAAATGGCCAAAGAAAAAGTCAAAATGGCCAAAGAAAAAGTCAAAACAAAAAGTTGCTAATATTTTTTCAAAAAGGATAATAATATTAATTTACTTGACACATCATCAACTCAATGTCAACTCAATGTCCACTCATGATGTCATGATGTACACTATATAATACAGGTTAGAAAATTATTCGGTATCACTTCCCCATCATGGCTGTTAAGTGTTTGAAGTGTGCCAAAACTGTAAGGAAAAACCAACATGCTATTGAGTGTGATGAGTGCCATTGTTGGACACATTGAACCTGTGATACCGGTGTGTCTAAATCAGACTATCTGAGGCTTGTTGAAAGTGCAGATGAGATCGACACCTCCAATGTACATGCTGAGTGTGGTGGCGTTGAAGATGTCGTAGAATTTTCAGAAAGGTCTATGGAACTTTCCATCAACGAAGATGCTTTTGGCACTGAAGATGATACCCATGTACAGTTCACCACTAGCGGATCCAGGGGGGGGGTCCAGGGGGTCCTGACCCCCCCCTTTCAACACCCGCCCCCTTTCAAATCCATGTATAACTTTTTGATAATATTAATCTGCCTTTCGATCTAAATAATATTTCAGTAATTGACTTTTCCTATATCAGAATTTGGATGAGGTCCCTTGATAGCCAATGTTGGTACAATGATTTATTTAACGATAAAGGTCAACAGAATGGTAATAAATTACGTACTTATAGATTATTTAAGAAACTTTTGACACCAGAATTTCATGTTATTACTTTGTTAACAAGATCTCAACGTAGTGTACTGAGTAAGCTGCGCTGCGGCACATTACCACTGGAGATAGAAGTCGGCAGGTATACCCGCCCCAAAACGCCTTTAGAAAATAGGATTTGTAAGTTTTGCAGAAACAATGTAATTGAAGATGAGATACATTTTCTTGTTGATTGTGACTTTTACTCTGATCTAAGGTATAATGTATGGCAGGATATTTCCTGCGTCAATCCTTTATTCACACAGTTGTCCTCAACAGCTCAGTTTGTATTCTTATTACGTAATGAGAGGTTTGTTAAGCCTCTTGCCGCTCTATTAATAAAAATGTATAATAGACGTAAGCATGCCATTTGCTTCAATAATACAATTTAATATAGAATCACATAAATCACAAAAACTCTTGTATATGTTTGTATTGTTATGTACATTATCATATATATATAAATGTGACTCATTTTAGACATTCTTGTGTCTCATAGGCCTTTTGGCCGGGTGGTACGCCTTTTTTAACATGTTTTTTACAACGTCCGAATCAGACCATGTACCACGTGACACATTAATAAAATATTTTTCTTCTTCTTTCTTCTTCTTCTTCTTCTTCTTCTATAACGGGTCGTGGACCCCCCCCCCCCCCCCCCCCCCCCCCCCCCCACTGAGTGGAGAAAAATTATTTTGGGACCCCCCCCTTTCAAAAATCCTGGATCCGCCCTTGGTTCACTATACCCGAGACCGGGTCCCAGAAAGGAAAACCTCTGCTGATGGAGTCTAGTGGATATACTTATGTTGTTAAGGTATTAATTTATATATAAATATAAATCTGAACTGACTGGACCCGCAGAATGAATCACTCATCACTGACCATGCTACCTTATTGTTGAACAATTGTTGAACTTTTGAAGCTGTCACTTGAAGCTGACACATGACATTGCAAACCATGCAAAAAGATGAAGATTATTGTTTTTAATATATTTATTGAAGAATAAAGTATCTAATGAGTTTTCTTTTATGTCATTTTTTATTTTGAAAAACGTATGGCCATTTTGACTTTTTCTTTGACCATTTTGACTGTGGGTGTGTGACCATTTTGACTTTTTTTTGGCCATTTTGACTTTTCAATCTGTGGCCATTTTGTCAGTGTGGCCATTTCGACTAGGACCCATTAAGTTAACTGTATTTCCTGCAATTCCAAATAATGAAAAATACACCTGGTTATCGATTGAAAAGATAAATTCATTGGTTACTGAAATCTTTTTAAATGACAATTTCAACTAACTAGTGACTTACCTTAGAACTGGTTTGTCTTGACATCATTTTGATAATTTATATTGATTACAGTGAGTTACTTAAATATATCAAGAAATGTTCAAATTTCCGGCAAAACATCCATTTGGCAAGTATTTGACACAGGGTTGAACTAACAGAAATAGAGAACACATAACCACCAATTACTGTAAGAATGGTCTCGTGTCATTATGATAAATCACCTTAGACCCCACAGGATAAAACTAAAATTCTGTTTACATTTCATCCTCAATCATGCGTGATAAAAAAATCGAGCTTTGAAATGAGTTTACGCTTGTAGATATGTTAACTCTTACATGTGAATCGTGACATAAAGACAGTTGGTTATTAAAATGAAATTATATAATCCTGCAAACGTGCCAAAACATGAAGAACACTCATTTTAATGTCGTTGCCACACATGTGCATTTTTGTTTATGCCGGAAACTGACCGTTTCCGCTTTGCGACAATGAAATGAAACTTTAACGTAAAATCATTTCATTTTGGCAACAAGAAAAGTTTCCTTTATTGTCATTTCCTGTAATGATGTTTCTAATAGCTTATTGTCCCATTGTCGTAGCTGAAAGGAAAGTCGCAAAGAAAACATATCGTAAACCCGGTTATTTCCGGTTCCATTATCGACAATCACAGCTGACCGGGTCAGCGTTGATAAATGTGCCACTTCATTTGAAGTTTTTACTTAAATTGACAGCATTGAAGAAGCATATATTCGACATCACAAAATCGCCAAACTAGTTTAAGTTTGGCGCTGAAATTGACCCAGTGAGTGACGTATCAAGTAGCCTAGCAAGTTTGTAACATAGTTTACATAATCAAAAATATCTTAGGTGTGACCTTCGAAAAGTGCAAGCAATCTGATCAACAACCTTTCTCGTCATGTCACGTTTATTGTGTTCAACTCCACGGTTTATGTGGAGAGTTGCTTCCCAAAATCTTGAAAAATCGACTGTTCAAAATCTTCGTTATGCAAGTGGCTTGATAAACCTTCCAGAAACACATATTCTGCTGCAAAAAACATGTCGTGACTTTGCAGATAATGAACTGATTCCTATCGCTGGGAAGCTAGACAAAGAACATTCCTTTCCTCAAAAACAGGTTGAACTGATGGGCCAACTTGGACTGATGAGTGTTGACGTGAGTGAAGATGATGGGGGCACAGGGTTAGATTACCTTGCTTATGCTATTGCTATGGAGGAAATAAGTAGAGGATGTGCCAGCTCAGGAGTCATTATGAGTGTCAACAATTCTCTATACCTGGGTCCTATCCAGAAATATGCCACACAAGCACAAAAAGATGTCTTTATGAAGCCGTTTTTATCTGGAGCTCGGCTTGGATGTTTTGCATTAAGTGAACCGGGGAATGGCAGTGATGCCGGGGCAGCCTCTACCACTGCCAAGCTTGATGGGGATTCTTGGGTGCTCAATGGAACCAAGTCTTGGATAACCAATGGATATGAGGCTCAGGCATCTGTGGTATTTGCAACAACAGACAAAACGGCCAAGCACAAGGGTATAAGTGCATTCCTTGTACCTAAGCCAACTGATGGACTATCACTTGGCAAGAAAGAAGACAAACTTGGTATTCGTGCCTCTTCAACCTGCAACCTTATCTTTGAAGACTGTCGCATACCTAAAGAAAACATTCTTGGTGAACCTGGATTTGGATTCAAAATTGCCATGCAAACACTCGATGCAGGGAGAATTGGAATAGCTTCTCAAGCCCTTGGAATAGGTCAAGCTGCCCTGGAGTGTGCTGTTGAGTACTCGACCAAAAGAGTAGCCTTTGGTCATCCCATAGCTAAGCTTCAGGCCATCCAGATGAAGATTGCTGATATGCAGGTACGCCAAGAGAGTGCACGATTGCTCACATGGAAGGCTGCCATGCTCAAAGATGCCGGTCGACCATTTTCTATGGAGGCAGCAATGGCCAAACTAGCAGCGTCTGAGGCTGCTACATTTATTTCACATCAGTGCATTCAGGTTCTTGGTGGAATGGGTTATGTGACAGATATGCCAGCTGAGCGCCACTACCGAGATGCCAGAATAACAGAAATATATGAGGGAACAAGCGAAATACAAAGACTAGTCATTGCAGCTAATGTCCTTAAGCAGTTTGGAGCTTAGATGTGTTCAAAAGTTTGATTTGTTAGAGACATGTTTATGCAAGTTATATGTATCAGAGACTCAGAGTTGCTACTTTGAACAAGAGTAACAAATGTTAATGCCTATTTTTTCAATGTCAAATCTCATTGTTTTGTGTTTGAAGGAAGCATATAAAAAGCCCTAATTAAAGAATGACCACAAAAGTTATAAAGGCTGCAAGGAAGTCAAAATGTCTCAAACACATGATGAAAAGCATATAGCTTTAATAATATCTTAAGATATATCTTGTATCATAACTATGATACCTGTGTTTTCTTTTATGAAATCTATTTTCATACTTGCAATAAAAGGATGATAAGAAATAAGATATTTGATGGTTATATATTCAATCCAAGTAATTCAATTTCAGCAAAGAACAGATAGAGCTTAAGAGGACTCTGTGAGTTGTTGGGGGTCCCAAATGCAAAACAGGTACTATGTACATTATAACTGTTTCATTGACCAGGATTTGTTCTGTTAGTTCAGGTCTGGAAACAAACTTTAAACTGTAAGACATAGTGCAGAGGAACATGACGGACTTAGACTGGTTGATAAATAGATCTATGTAGTTCAATTGTCCCAATCATTGGCGTTATGATAAGCTGTTTGCTTTTCACTATGATGGTACATCAGACTTTACATCATCCTGTCCGTCTGTCTGGCTCATTATAACTTGGTTTTGTAGGCCATTCAGACTTCTTCATATTTATATTTTTGGTGGTTTGATTGGAAACAGAACCAAGAATTTTGTTCCCAGAGCTTAAATCCGAAACTATTGGCCTTAGCTCATCGAAATTTAGTATGTTGATCAGTCAGCATGTGTATACATGTACCTTTTAGGATTTTCAGAAAATTATTTGATGTTTTCACGGAAATGTAGCTCTAAATTTTGTTTCCATAGCATAACCTAAAAAGCTATTACTATTGAAACTTAATTGGTATGCGGATCAGTCAGAATGTTATGTGCCTTTTGGGAATTTATTTTGGACAGTTTCTACGGAAGCAGAACTTAGAATTTCTAAAGACGACTCTGTCCTCTTATATTGCTGTGGGATATGTGATCTACTGATGACTTTTTTCTCCAGAAATTCTATTTTTGGCCATTTCAATTGAAAGACAAGTTACAATATTGTTTTCAGAATAAACCTTACAACACTTGGCACAAAGCCACAATGGGACTCAGGATATTAATTTTATCTTGTGATGGTTGAATTCATTACCAATGAACTGCTGAGGATCCTTCTCAACTAAAATAAAGAGCTTAATATAAAGAAATTCAATAAAGAATATATTATGGCATACTCATTGTGCAACATATTCACAATATTCCCTTTTTGTAGCGGATATAGCCAACTTAGTCTGTAAACCAGACACTTAAATAAGATAACAAGTGTTTGCAACTAATATAGCAATGTCCCTCGCTGTTGAGATACTTCATACTAGGCTAAAATCAAGCTTTACTCTTAGTGTAACAGTTCTAAGGAACATTGTCAAAGGGTGTGTGACCTATAAATGTCACAATAAGCAAATCCTTTTCCCCAATGTATGCAGAGACCAAATTTTGAAGACATTGAGTGCAACAGTTCATGAGATATTTGGTAAACAAAGTGGCCTAAATGTTGTGGTGACCTTGAAAATAAGGTCACGGTCACTCAAAGTGACTGGTGTTTGCATTATCCCCCAATGTAAGCTGTGACCAAATTTTAAGACATTGGGTGTTGGGCGCAACGGTAAACCTAAGCAATGCTTTGAAATTGAAGAAAACTATGTCCTTTTTTCATTTTATTTACTATTGTTTTCAAATATTAGATTAGATTAGGGTTTGTGGGACACACAAAAAGCAGAGCAGCCCCAAAACTAGGGGTTTTGCCTTCCCCTGTTCCGCCTTCTACAGGCCTCAGCAAATTGGGCATTTTCTGGTGACATTGACCTTTGACATTCAAGTTCACACAACCAATGAACACTTTTCATTGAGTATAATGAGAATAATGAATAAAAGTGTTAATAGTAAAAGTATAGCATATATGTTATACCATGCTTAAGTCGTTACCTTGCTGTGACCTTGACCTTTGACAGATTGTACTGAAACCTGTTGAAAATTTTGTACTTCTCCAAAGAATATATCCAAATTAGAGCTTCATAGCACAAAAACTGTTCAAGTTATCATGTTTGCTAGGATTTTTAAGTGATTTTATAACTCGTGACCTTGACTTTTGACCTTGAAAGTGAACATGTCAAAATAACTCCCCAGAGGTGTTAACAGTAACATGTAAATGGGTTCTGAAAAGCTTAATGGGATATAGTTTTACCCAAATTTGATGTACATTGCAATAACTCATATCTCTTGACCTTGACCTTTGACATTCAAGGTCTTGCAATCAATAAACATTAATGGAATGAATTAAAGTGTTAAAAGTCGAAATAATCAATTTTCTTAATACATGTTGAAGTTGTGATCGTGACCTTTGACTTTTTGTAGCAAAAACCTTTTCAAAATTTTTTACTTCTCAAGTTATCGTGTAAAGTGAACATGTCAGAAAAACTTTCCTAAATTCTGAAAAGCTTAATTGGATCAAGTTATACCCAAATTAGGTGTACATTGCAAAAACTCATATCTCATGACCTTGAACTTTGACATCAAGGTCACGCAATCAATGAACACTTTTCCTTGAATAAAACAATCATGTTTTGATTAAAAGTGTTCATAGTTAAAATCCAGCATTTTCGCTAAACCATGCTAAAGTCGTGACCGTGACCTTTGACTGATTGTACATAGCTGGAACCATTCAAATTTTTAGCTCATCTGGCCTGGAATTTCGACTTCTTCTCCAGAGCCATAAGGCCTAGATAGCTGAAACTTAGTGTAGACTCCTTGGCTAGTGAGGATTATAAATTGTAGCTTTCGTGGCCCAGTGGCCCCTAATAGGGGTCACAGGGGCAACACCCTAAAAATCTATTTTCATCTTCTTCTTCAGAACCATAAGGCCTAGAAATCTGAAACTTTGTGTACAGACTCCTTGGCTAGTGAGGATTATGAATTGCAGCTTTTGTGGCCCTGTGGCCCCAACTAAGGGGGAAACCACATTGGCCACACCCTAAAGCAAAATCAAATGTAAAGCCTGATGAGCTACAGAGCCAATGGCTCTATTTTTAGCTCATCAGGACTGAACGTCCAGATGGGCTTATGGCATGGCCCGTCGTCTGGCGTCCGTCGTCCGTTCGTCCGTAAACTTTTGACATTTTCGACTTCTTCTCATGAACCATACACATGATAGAGCTGAAGTACCTTAGCATATGGAGATTCTAATTTGTAACTTTGGTGACCCTGTGATCCCAAATAGGGTCACAGGGGTCACAACCTTAAAAACCTATTTTCATCTTCTTCTCCAGTTCCAGAAGGACTAGAGAGTTAAAAATGATATGTGCAGACTCCTAGGCCAATGGGGATTCTAATTTGTAACTTTGTTGACCCTGTGACCCCAAATAGGGTCACAGGGGTCACAACCTTAAAAACCTATTTTCATCTTCTTCTCAAGTTCCAAAAGGTCTAGAGAGCTGAAATTTTATGTGCAGACTCCTTGGCCAATGGGGATTCTAAATTGTAGATTTCGTGACCCCATGACCCCAAATAGGGTCACAGGGATCACAACCTTAAAAACTTATTTTATACATTTGTTTTGTAATTTTTTTATAGGTTTTCTTGCAATAGGTAACATCAGTTTCATTTTTAGCTCATCTGGCCTGTATAAAGCAAACTTGATATGATGCCTGATGAGCTACTGAGCCAATGGCTCTATTTTTTTTTCTCTTGGATGGTATATACCAAGATAGAGCTTCAAAGCACAAACAAATTTCCAAGTTATCATGTTTACAAGGAATTCCGACAATGAATACACAAGACCTTTGAACTTGTTAGTGAACATGTCAAAATAGTTCCCCCCCCCCCAGGTATAGGCAGTAAGTTTGATTTAAATTTACAGTTTGATTGACAATTCAATTTCTTGTAACCTGGTTTTTAACTGTGAATGCTATGTGCAGGATTGCAGATGTTTTGAATCTGATGGATAGATACTTTTCGTGCAGCCAGCAAATTATTGTGACTTGGACTTAGATTTCAGAGCTCACTTAGTGCAACGGTAGTCGCAAGTAAAATACATTAACATAGGCTAATGATTAACTTTGTACAAAGTAGCTTGAAAAATCTTAATTCCAGGTCACAATTATTTTGTGACTAAGAATTGATAGACAAGGTAAACATAGCTGTCAATAAAGTTTTATTTGGACAAACGTTGTGGCCTCTCTAATAACATTTCAGTTGTATAGAAACAGTTGGCCTTTCATTCACACACAACAACTTGCATTGAAGTACACACTTGCAGCATAAGGAGTCTGTACAGGAATATACATTTTTACATTAATTTCAAGATAATTGAATGTTTTAGAATTTGTTACAATCCAAAACATTATTGACACTGAAATCAATAACCTTCATGGCTAGGAAAGAGCTTGTCAGTAACAATAGCGCAAAGATTTGTTAGTGAAACTGCACCAATATGATTAATTATTTATATAATGTACCGTACTGTTTCATTATAGGAGGTACATTCTAACATTCATTGTTCTATTTTTAAATCTATCATATTCAGTGGCGGATACAGAAATGTGAAAGGCTGTGATTAATTTTTTGAAAAGGGGGATTCCACCTTTAAGTTCATCCACAGGAAGAGGGGAAGGTTTACCCATGTTAAATCCCTTTCTTGATACTCCGATGATATTGAACTAATGAATATTTACAATTGAGGTTGTTCTTATTATTTTTAGTTGAGTATAAATATATAAGAAAATAATCCACTGCTTAGAGTACAAAGATGATTTGTTTGTCTACATCTTTGACTTGCGAGTGAAGAAGGCCATTATAGCGTTGATGCACTCCTCCGACTGCCAGCGCTCCTCGAGAAGGTCACACTCCTTCCTGTTCACTTCTCGTAGCTTCTCCTTCTCTGACTCTCGGATCAGCAGCTTCGAGCTTGTCATACTCTGTACACAAAATAACATAATATGCTTAAATTTGAGCTGTTCTTTCCAAAATTGCTCACCAAGTGACCTTGTAATATGGTTTCAAATGAATTCACAACTGTTTCCTTAGCAAGCAACAGAACAAAAGTATATTTGAACAAAGAAAGTCAAAGATGGAAAAAAAAAATTCATTCGAAGATGATAATGTAATAGCTAAAAGGAAACTTTAGAAACGGATTGATAGGAGTTAAATACATATTTATCATTTATTAATGGCAAAAGCATAATACACTTTTGCTTACATCCGATCTTGCAATTCGAATAGGATTCTCGCATTCGAAAAGAAGCAAAATCTTTCATTTATAAAAAAAAAAAGGATAGACAGGATGTGGAAAAAGACTTCTCATTTCACAAAAAAACTTACAATATATAAAGCTCCACCTTGTACCGTTTGTTTGAGAATTGGCTAAATGAACTTAAATTGCAATTTTGTTAACACCTTCATACAAATTAATCAGATATAACACAAGACCCTTTCATGCCATCTTACCTTAGGTGGGATTTTCGAGTATGCCTGGACCATCTTCTCGGTCTCTGTCTGGAAGGCGTGGTCAGGGATGATGTTTGTGATCAGATTCCGCTCTTTAGCTTCCTGAGCTGTCAGCTTCCTGTTGAACAATAGGATCTCATTTGCCTGAAACAAAACACAGTTCATTCAGCTCAAGCAACAATAATTCCATGACCGTTCCATGGTTTTTCATATTAGATGATGCAAGAATTTCCATGTAACACCAAACAAGTTTTAAGTGCGTAAACATGAAAATTAAAGCATGGAAACATACAAGTTATGATTAAAGTAATAGAATTGATATTTCGCAAAAATATAAAATCAATGACTTTTCCATGACTTCATGTATGTATGGTGATTTTCTGAAACTTTCAAGGACTTGAAACATAGTTTCCATGACCCAAGATGAACATTTTTAGTAGATGTTCATTGATCTACAGCGCTTATCTCCAAAGAATTTCAAAGAATGTGTCATTATCACCAATAAATACCTACTTTTGCTGCTCCCATGAGTTTGGGGAAGATGTAGGATGAGCAACCTTCAGGAGACTGTCCGAGATTTGTGAATGGACAGTGGAATGATGACTGCAAACAGAGAGAATCTTGTCTGAGGAACAGGCTGACCAAATCTCCAAAACAAAATTGTTTTTAGCTTGTGGTACATGTATTATGTAGGAAGTTATTTTTTAATTTCAGGATTTAATTTCAATATGAAAATACAACAATTTTCAAGTTCAACAATAGCTTTAGCAATAATTGGGAATAGCAATTTGATTTCTAGTTAATACAAAAAGCTACTAAGTTTAGTGATGTCAAATAACACTTGAGTAAAATGAGAATATTCGAAGCAAGATTGTGAATTAGAACCAGTGGAGGAGTCTACTGTTTCACACCGAAGAGTCAGGAAAGACATCTTTTACAATGTGACAGTTTAAGTTTATAAACTGTATTTTCTGAATTTGAATTTGCATTATATCAAATTAAAGTTAACCTCAAAACTTTATTGGGCCACTTGCTTAACCAAGGAGCAAAATGACCCATTGCCATACCTTTCCCCACACCTTTTCCCCTATCAACTTCATCTGAACAAAGCAATGAAAGATAGTAATGAGAGCATAATCATACCATGTCTGTGGCATATACTGCATCATAGAGTCCTAGAGTTGTGACAGATACACCGACTGCTGGACCGTTGACAAGACCAACCAGGGGCTTGGGGAACTCGATGAAAGAGTCAACAAATCTACTGAAAATTGAAATAAAGCATGCATTTTCAGGTATGGATAGAAATCTTTGGAAATGCTGTCAAGTCAAACTATTTGTACATCATGTACACAGTCTGCCTTATGGAACTGTCACGGAAACAGTGTTTGAAATAAGCATCCAAAAACTACTGGTCAATAAGGACCTTCAGGTAGGACAAAATGTGGGCCCAACTCCGAAACTGTCGGCATTCATTATCAGTATTGATTGGACTTATTCTAAAATAATACTTTTCTTGGTATCTGTATGTCATAAATAAACAATATTGTTATCAGTTTAGGGTGGTAGTAATGAAGGTTTGGCAGAGAAATATGTCTTACAGCAAGTATTGTTAGAAAGGAACAGTTACTGAGTATCATATAAAAAAATCTGTGTGACTGTAAGCACTGTGTATAACCGTACACCGGAACTAGCGAGGTGTACGGCGGAGAAATGTTGCTAGCGAGGATCGTGATCGCAAACGGGATCACTTAAAAAGCAATCATCGCCGTTTCATCAACTTTTTCTATGTTATAATCATGTCAATAGCTTTCTGAGACAAAACTATTTAATGTCATATCCTGTTCATAGTCAGAGATAGCAAATAACAGCATTACTCGCAACTGTCATAGTTACTGTCCCTTGGATACAGAATGACAAGCACATACATTTTACTAAGTATGTGTGCTAAAATTACTACATGATGATGATTATTTGAAAGTTATGAAGTAAAATATTACCGAACTTTCGATTTCGGCTCCTCGCTAGCAACATTTCTCCGCCGTACACCTCGCTAGTTCCGGTGTACGGTTATACACAGTGGTAAGGACCTGCAGATATTGAAAAGTGTGGGCCCTGGTGATTAACTGTCGTGTCGAGCCTACGGGCCTACGCTTATTTCAAACACTGCATGGAAATGATGTGAGAAAACTTCATCATTAACCTTTAGAATCTTCAGTTACAAGATATCTTAGACCACTATATTCGTCTAAGGTGTTCACATACTATAAGCTCATTAACATTTTCAGCGTGATTTAAGGAACACACTGGAAATGACTCAAGAAACTTACCAAAGAAGATGCTTTGCCTCTGTGGCCATCTTGCCTATTTCACTTGGGTTGATGTTGGCAAAGTTTGCAAGATCATTTCCACTGCAGAAGTAATCCCCAGCACCTTTAAGGAGAGCATAAGGCATTTTTAATCTTACTATTCTATCACTGCTGTGAACTACAGTTGACCCTAGTGTCAGAGTAAACCGTGTGTAAGTGTGTAAGTGGTATGGTGTTGTCATTCCTACTGGTTAAGTTCTAGTGAGTTATTGTGGTGTATCTTTTGAATTGAAGAGAGTACTGTTGGCTTGCTAACTGCCATTTTGATTTGAGTATTGGAAACAAACCAACTGTTTTCGAATTAATTTTACAACTAAATGAGGTTAATTAAACCCTTATGTATTGATAGGTTGTTCACAAATTTACAAATACTTTATTATGATAATCTTTTTGGTTGTTGCACATGAGTAGCCTCATTCCTGAATGTTTCACTTTTTGTGTATATTGCACCTTGATAAAAAAAACACTTACCAGTTATGACAGCAATTGTAACACTTTTATCTTCCCCTGCTTCCTTCAAAGCTTCTATCCATTCATTGTACATCTGCAAACAGAAAAGGAGGACAAATAAGAGGTTTACATAATTATTCAGAAAACTGTCTGTGATATCTGTGAACTTGATTTATTAAGTAGCCTGTCCTTGGTAGCTTTCCTATTTGCAAACAAACTCTAATAAATATAAGAGCCATTACAGATGTAGCAAAATAGCAATACAGTAGCATATCCCACTACAAGACTATGAGCTACAATATACCATACCACTCTGAAGGGTGTGTATAGCGATACATAAAGTATTTATAAGTTCTTAATGCAGGGGCTCAAAACTGTGCCATAGATTCATTACGTACCTCATGAAGGTTTGGATGATTGGAAATTAATTATCTGATTCAAATAGAATTTACTGTGAAAGATCGTTTGTGTAATGAGTTGGAGTGTATCTGGATACAGAATGTTTTGCAACCCCCATATCGGGATACGTTACTTTTCGCAACCTCCCTTGATTGTTACACCTCTTAGCTTTGTAAGGCTGATATTCCTTACAAAAACAAACAATCACTATCTTGGGCAAGATATTTGATCATTCATTTAGTCTTGGTTAACCCTCATCCAGCTAAGCTAGGTCTCATACGTTTCCGGCTTTATGGGGCCAATATGACCCCACTGTTAATAAATTAAATAAATAGTTTCTTGGTGAAATTTAAACTTTTATTTTTGTACTGGTTGTTTCTTATGTGTGTTTTATATGCCACAAAAAAACCTTGAAGGTATTGCACATTTATAAATAATTTTAGAAGGTTGTTACCTACGATCGATGCTATTTTTTCAACTGATTTCAGAAAAGAACGGAAAAAAATATGTTTTCAAATTCTCAAACCCTAATGCGCACGTAGGATCTTTGCACCTATTTAATGTATCACACGCAACAGTTTTCACTCAATATTAACGAACATAATTTTTATAAGCGCTTCTGCAACACAAATTGTTACACAAACGGTTTCATGGGGTCAATATGACCCCACATTCTGAATGTCGTTGGGCAAAAGAGTAGATCATTACATATTGATTTTAAAAAACCTACAGTAAACTTTAATTTTAATTTAGATTCACAAGAGTTAAGGAAAATGGATGATTGAGGAATATATGAACATTTAAAAAAATTTTACCAACAGATTTTTTGTTCATTTAATAATGAGAGCTCTGGGGTCAGATTGACCCTACTTAGCCGGATGAGGGTGAAACCAGCCGTTTCAAACGGGTAGGTTGTTACACATTGTTTATTAAAAATACGGTAAATTGTATTTTTGATTTAGATTCACAGGTGGTTAGGAAAATGGATGATTGAAGAATACATTATATTTCAATTTTTTATAATTAACGTTTTTTTAATCATTTAAAAATAAAGAGCTCTGGGGTCAAATTGACCCCACTTAGCCGGATGAGGGTTAAGTTTCACAGAAATTCAAAACAAGACAGAGGTATATCAACAAAAGGTGCATCTAGGGATCATGGACTGGTTGAGTTGTGAATCAGGTTGGTGATGCTACCATGTTAGTGAGAGATATGCTTTCAATAAGTCAGTCAAAGGTAAAACTCATGTGATGGTATCCGAAATGAATTTCTAAGAATGAATTAAGAAAATGATTGACTGAAACATACAGAAACTGACTAGTTGTGTCAAGTTTTGTTAAATTCAAATAACAAGGTTAACTGATTGTTAAATTGATGTAATTAAAAAAAATTGATTTTTGTACAAAATAATGCAAATGATGGATCAAATTATACCAAGGCACAACACGACATCAAAGTATAAATGTTAGTATTGACAGATTAAACAAGCATGTCATGAGCAGAAAAAAGGTCATGGTTATGTGGAAAGCTATAATGTTTATTTTCATAATCACAGTATATTTTTAAAAAAATAGAGCCATGGGCTCTGTAGCTCATCAGACTTTTGATGGAAAAAGGTTTTGACCCCTGTGACCCCATTTAGGGTCATTGGGTCACAAAATCTACAAGTTTGAATCCCCATTGGCCAAGGAGTCTACACACAACTTTTTAGCTCTCTAGACCATTTGGAACTGGAGGAGAAGATGAAAATAGGTTTTGAAGGTTGTGACCCCTGTGACCCCATTTGGGGTCATCGGGTCACCAAACCTAAAATTTAGAATTCCCATTTGCCCAGGAGTCTACACAAAACTTTTCAGCTCTCTAGACCTTTTGGAACTGGAGAAGGAGGAGTAAAATATGTTTTTAAGGCTTTGACCCCTTTGACCCCAATTGGGGTCAAGGGGTAACCAAACCTAAAATTTTGAATCCTCATTGGCCAAGGAGTCTACACACAACTTTTTAGCTCTCTAGAACTTTTGGAACTGGAGAAGATGGAGTAAAATAGGTTTTTAAGGTTTTTACCTCTGTGACCCAATTGGGGTCAAGGGGTAACCAAACCTAAATTTTAGAATCCTCATTGGCCAAGGAGTCTACATGCAACATTTTAGCTCTCTCGACCTTTTGGATCTGGAGAAGAAGATAAAAATAGGTTTTTAAGGTTTTGACCCCTGTGACCCCAATTGGGGTCATGAGGTCATGAAATCTACAATTTAGAATCCCCATTGGCCAAAGAGTCTACACACAACTTTTTAGCTCTCTAGACCTTTTGGAACTGGAGAAGAAGATGAAAATAGGTTTTTAAGGTTTTGACCCCTGTGACCCCAATTGGGGTCATGAGGTCATGAAATCTACAATTTAGAATCCTCATTGGCCAAGGAGTCTACACACAACTTTTTAGCTCTCTAGACCATTTGGAACTGGAGGAGAAGATGAAAATAGGTTTTGAAGGTTGTGACCCCTGTGACCCCATTTGGGGTCATGAGGTCATGAAATCTACAATTTAGAATCCCCATTGGCCAAGGAGTCTACACACAATTTTTTAGCTCTCTAGACCTTTTGGAACTGGAGAAGAAGATGAAAATAGGTTTTTAAAGTGTTGACCCCTGTGACCCCAATTGGGGTCATGAGGTCATGAAATCTACAATTTAGAATCCTCATTGGCCAAGGAGTCTACACACAACTTTTCAGCTCTCTAGACCTTTTGGAACTGGAGAAGAAGATGAAAATAGGTTTTTAAGGTTTTGACCCCTGTGACCCCATTTGGGGTCATGAGGTCATGAAATCTACAATTTAGAATCCCCAATTGCCAAGGAGTCTCCACATCAAATTTGAGCTATCTAGAGTCATTGGTTCTGGAGAAGAAGTCGAAAATGTGAAAAGTTTACGGATGGACGGACGGACGGACGGACGGACGGATGGACGGACGCCGGACGCCATGCCATGCCATAAGCCCATCGGGTCTTTCAGACCTGATGAGCTAAAAATAGAGCCATTGGCTCTGTAGCTCATCAGGCTGTATATTTGATTTTGCTTTAGGGTGTGGCCAATGTGTTTCCCCCATTAGTAGTGGCTACAGGGTCACAAAATCTACAATTATTAATCTTCACTAGTCAAGGAGTCTGTACACTATGTTTAAGCTTTCTAGGCCTTATTGTTCTGGAGAAGAAGATGAAAATAGGTTTTTAGGGCGTGGCCCCTGTGGCCCTTATTAGGGGTCACAGGGCCACCAAAGCTACAATTTATAATCCTCACTAGTCAAGGAGTCTGTACACTTAGTCTAAGGTTTCTAGGCATAATGCTTCTAGAGAAGAAGATGAAAATAGGTTTTTAGGGTGTGGCCCCTGTGGCCCTTATTAGGGGTCACAGGGCCACCAAAGCTACAATTTATAATCCTCACTAGTCAAGGAGTCTGTACACAAAGTTTCAGCTTTCTAGGCCTTATTGTTCTGGAGAATAAGATGAAAAAAGCTTTTTAGGGCGTGGCCCCTGTGGCCCTTATTAGGGGCCACAGGGCCACCAAAGCTACAATTTCTAATCCTCACTAGTCAAGGAGTCTGTACACCAAGTTTAAGCTTTCTAGGCCTTATGGTTCTGGAGAAGAAGATGAAAATAGGTTTTAAGGGCTTGGCCCCTGTTGCCCTTATTAGGGGTCACAGGGCCACCGAAGCTACAATTTATAATCCTCACTAATCAAGGAGTCTCTACACAAAGTTTCAGCTTTCTAGGCCTTATTGTTCTGGAGAAGAAGATGAAAATAGCTTTTTAGGGCGAGGCCCCAGTGGTCCTTATTAGGGGCCACAGGGCCACCAAAGCTACAATTTTTAATCCTCACTAGTCAAGGAGTCTGTACACCAAGTTTAAGTTTTCTAGGCCTTATGGTTCTGGAGAAGAAGTCGAAATTCCACAAAGTTTACGGACGGACGGACGGACGGACGGACGCCGGACACCATGCCATGCCATAAGCCCATCGGGCCTTACAGGCCAGATGAGCTAAAAAGCAGATAATTACAAGCTGTTAAAGCATAAGCCATATTAATAATGAATAATCATAAATTTGTAGTACATCATTAGTTGCATAATATCATATGTTACAGTTGGTCTACTTTGTATAATTACAAATTGCGTCATTAATTAACCTAACATTCAATTGACCATTTTCCAGTTTTGACGTTTAGAGTTATCTGCCCTTGACCGCGGGCAACGTCACGCTTGGCGTCAATGGGATCTAGTGCAGTAGCTTACATTTCGGTGTTGTAAAATTGTATAGGAAAGTGTTTGATTTGAAAGAAATTAGACAATAATAAATAATGATTGTTAAGGTGTGAGATTCTTAAATTTAATCTTTCTTTTTATGTCATAGGCCATCGTACGGCTTTCTGTATTAGTCTATAGATATACGTGTATACGTGTAGGCTATGTAACTCAATTTATGTTTGATTTTCGTCACTTGAATAATTTTAATTATATAACTGTTAAACTTTGTCAATCAAATTGATTTAAAAACTGTTTTAGCAGATTAAATAATTCGTCTGTAAATAATTCTTTGAAAAGATAGTTTGAAAGTTTATATGAACCCTTCCAGATTTATTAAATTTACCCGCAAAATATAGTGATTGTGGCCTTTTGGCTAGTCATGAAATTTGTTTCCTAATAAATTTATGTAAAAGATATATTCAAATTGGCGTACCATCGGAGAATACTGTATTAATAATTTGTAAACTGTGTTATTTAGTAAAATCCAGGGATGCAGAAATCGGTCTATTTGCCGGACATGTCCGACTGGGAATCCAGTTTGACCGATTGAAAAAGTGACCTGTCGGACATTCAAGAAGTTCCGATCGAAAATAATCAAAGAATTATTAAACAAACAGATAAACAAGCCTGAGTTGACCAACAAGCAATCAATAAAGGCCAAATGCCCCGCTTGTGTTGGTCATAATTGTTATGAAATATAATATTAAATATTCACGCATCATTCACGTACTGTTAAATTCCAGCAGAAATCACGATGTAGGGTGTGGCTTCACTTGCATCAGCGATCGGGAATTGGAATATTTGATTCCCAAAATATTATCAAGAACTAACGCTTTATGAGGCTTGTTATCCATTCTAAATGTTTTATATAACATATTTCCAAACTTATTTATCATATTTAATCGACGAAGTTCAAAGAAATCTTTGTCAAATATACTTTCGCGAAAGCACGTTGTTTTACTGTACTTGGAATCTCAATCATAATTTCTTGACGACAAATAACTATCAATATTCTTTCGTGGTCATTATCATAATTTGGCAAATTTTTCTTCAAAATTTATTTACGTAAATATTTCAACTAACTGCATGTATTTTTTTTAAATGTAATATATCGAAAATATTTAACAAATATTTGAATATTTAGACATGTATTATTGTATCGACAATGTGTTGTCATGAATTTATTACAACCACGTTTCAGTTTCACACATCGTTTTCAAATCGACTTGCTGATTGGTTGACCTACTTTTCTAGGCCAATGAAAAGGCTTGTAACAAATATATCTCTACTCGTAAACACATGCCGCAAAAGCTGTCGACTGATTATTCACGTTTCTTTTTCATGAGAATGATATCAATCTGATTAAAAAAATAGAGCCATTGGCTCTGTAGCTCATCAGGCATCATATCAAGTTTGCTTTATACAGGCAAGATGAGCTAAACATGAAACTGATGTTACCTATTACAAGAAAACCTATAAAAAAATTACAAAACAAATGTATTATTACTCAACACTTTCTAGATCGCCAGTATCAAACAGTGAAAGAAGTCCACACTAAAATATCCAAGGAGTTAATAAATTTGTCATAGACTGTCATCTAATGGAGAAAAATAGGTTTTTAAGATTGTGACCCCTGTGACCCTATTTGGGGTCATGGGGTCACAAAACCTACAGTTTAGAATCCCAATTGACCAAGGAGTCTACATGCAGTCTTTCAGCTCAATAGACCTTTAGGAGCTAAAGATGATGATGAAAAAAAGTTTTTTAAGGTTGTGACCCCTGTGACCCTATTTGGGGTCATGGGGTCACGAAATCTACAATTTAGAATCCCCATTGGCCAAGGAGTCTGCACATATAATTTCAGCTCTCTAGACCAGTTTGGAACTTGAGAAGAAGATGAAAATAGTTTTTTAAGGTTGTGACCCCTGTGACCCTATTTGGGGTCACAGGGTCAACAAAGTTACAAATTAGAATCCCCATTGTCCAAGGAGTCTGCACATATCAATATTAACTCTCTAGACCTTTTGGAACTGGAGAAGAAGATGAGAATTGGTTTTTAAGGTTGTGACCCCTGTGACCCTATTTTGGGTCATGGGGTCACGAAATCTACAATTAAGAATCCCGATTGGCCAAGGAGTCTGCACATATCATTTTCAACTCTATAGTCATTTTAGTACTGGAGAAGAAGATGAAAATAGGTTTTTAAGGTTGTGACCCCTGTGACCCTATTTGGGGTCACAGGTTCACCAAAGTTACAAATTAGAATCCCCATTGTCCAAGGAGTCTGCACATATCACTTTCAACTCTCTAGTCCTTTTAGAACTGGAGAAGAAGATGAAAATAGGTTTTTAAGGTTGTGACCCCTGTGACCCTATTTGGGGTCACAGGTTCACCAAAGTTACAAATTAGAATCCCCATTGTCCAAGGAGTCTGCACATATCACTTTCAACTCTCTAGTCCTTTTAGAACTGGAGAAGAAGATGAAAATAGGGTTTTAAGGTTGTGACCCCTGTGACCCTATTTGGGGTCATGGGGTCACGAAATCTACAATTTAGAATCCCCATTGGCCAAGGAGTCTGCACATATCGTTTTTAACTCTCTAGTACTTTTAGAACTGGAGAAGAAGATGAAAATAGGTTTTTAAGGTTGTGACCCCTGTGACCCTATTTGGGGTCACAGGGTCACCAAAGTTACAAATTAGAATCCCCATTGGCCAAGGAGTCTGCACATATAATTTTTAACTCTCTACTCCTTTTGGAACTGGAGAAGAAGATGAAAATAGGTATTTAAGGTTGTGACCCCTGTGACCCTATTTGGGGTCACAGGGTCACCAAAGTTACAAATTAGAATCCCCATTGTCCAAGGAGTCTGCACATATCATTTTTAACTCTCTAGTCCTTCTGGAACTGGAGAAGAAGATGAAAATAGGGTTTTAAGGTTGTGACCCCTGTGACCCTATTTGGGGTCATGGGGTCACGAAATCTACAATTTAGAATCCCCATTGGCCAAGGAGTCTGCACATATCGTTTTTAACTCTCTAGTACTTTTAGAACTGGAGAAGAAGATGAAAATAGGTTTTTAAGGTTGTGACCCCTGTGACCCTATTTGGGGTCACAGGGTCACCAAAGTTACAAATTAGAATCCCCATTGGCCAAGGAGTCTGCACATATAATTTTTAACTCTCTACTCCTTTTGGAACTGGAGAAGAAGATGAAAATAGGTATTTAAGGTTGTGACCCCTGTGACCCTATTTGGGGTCACATGGTCACCAAAGTTACAAATTAGAATCCCCATTGTCCAAGGAGTCTGCACATATCATTTTTAACTCTCTAGTCCTTCTGGAACTGGAGAAGAAGATGAAAATAGGTTTTTAAAGTTGTGACCCCTGTGACCCTATTTGGGGTCACAGGGTCACCAAAGTTACAAATTAGAATCTCCATATGCTAAGGTACTTGTACACAAAATTTCAGCTCTCTAATGTGTATGGTTCATGAGGAGAAGTCGAAAGTGTCAAAAGTTTACGGACGGACGGACGACGGACGACGGACGACGGACGGACGCCGGACGACGGGCCATGCCATAAGCCCATCTGGACTTTCAGTCCTGATGAGCTAACAAACAACAAACTATGTAAGTTAGCATTTGCAATTTCTTTCTGATTCTTTTTAATAATATACGTCTGGAAAAGTGTTAATTGATGTTTAAGAAGACCTGACCAACATAGTCAAAAGTATCGATGTCAAAATCAATGCAACTCGCATCAATGATTTTCTTGATTGGGGTCTCAATTTCATGATTGATCTTGAACTAATGCATATTTTCCCACGTGTTAATATTTTACTTCCGGGTCGGCTTATACGTGGAATGTCCGATTGGCAAAAATTTGAATCTGCATCCCTGGTAAAATCTGTTGTGATCGGAGAAAATATATCACATTTTATATCTTAAACTTTAAATAAACATGTTTTTGGTATTCAACATAAATTAAGATGTCATACTTAGGCTTATGAAATAAATTGTAGACGATGATTAAATTAAATAGTTTCGCGAATATCTCTTAATCTACGCGTTACTTTTGTCGTTAAAAATATACAGAGGTATCATATTTTGTTGCATTTTGCGTAAATTCAATAGACTAATGTTATTCCTGTTTTACATAAATAATTTCTTATGCGATGAATTATGTATACATCTTTGTCAAACTTTGTAAGTTTATTTGAAATCATCTCAGTTTAAAGTACATAAGCATTAACAATAAATAATTCGATGACTATCCGTTGTAAAACAGGTCTCCCATTAGCCACCATTTAAAAATTTATGCACCAATTAACATACTATGATGATGAAATTTATGCTATTCGAAAAGAAAAATAAACATGGTATAAATTAACGGAAAAAATGTAACCGTAGCTATGGTGATTCCTCACAATTACTTAGTTAAAAGGAATCTAGAATTCTTTCATGAAAATCTATGGGAATATCATATGACATCCTTTTGGTACACCGCTGTATATTACTAGAAATTAATCTTTGAAACACTTTAACACATGATCTTCAATTAACCCCGCTGTCGGTTAATAATTTTCAAAACTCACGTTTGTAGTGGTATGTCGTCCGGTATTCGATCAAATTCAAGATTCTATGCAGTTATTTTGTCGCTCAACTGAACCTTTAGCCCATAATTTGTAGTTTTCAGCAACAATCAGTAGCTCTTGACTAAATACCACAAATAATATGTAACGTAGTGAATCCCTGAGTATTCGCGATTATCAATGTTAGAAGCCATTTTGATCCAGAGTATATTCAAGGTTGTTTTCTTAGCCATGATTTTTGATAACTCTATGCAAATAAATTCATTAAGGATTGCTATGAAGATATTGTTACATCAGTTATTGCATATTGATAAATATTGTAAACATTTTTGCCCCGAA
Organism: Steromphala cineraria; assembly: GCA_916613615.1. Taxonomy (NCBI): domain Eukaryota; kingdom Metazoa; phylum Mollusca; class Gastropoda; order Trochida; family Trochidae; genus Steromphala; species Steromphala cineraria. The sequence goes on along the minus strand of OU744730.1, from coordinate 40,795,783 downwards.
TCACGGCATGCAGGCGGCTTAAATCAAGTTATGACTTTTCAATGCTGGTGATTATTCAAATATTAACTGTGTAATACTCAGAGGCAAAAGAAAGGATACCATATAAAATGCAAGATAGTTAATTACGAAACAGGGTTACTTCATGTCTTCAGGAGCAACCTGAACTAAGTTATGAATTTAAAAGCAATATTCGATCAAGGTATTTGAATTATACGCCTTTCAAAAATTGTCGTTTTAAAATCTCCTTAACTAGATGAGAGGGAAAACAGTTTTTTACTTGTTTTTTTTTAGCGTCATACAGCATATATGCTTAAACAAATTGATTTCCATGAAGGTTTTTTATATTTGTAACATCTTATATCTATAGAGTTTCTACATTTCGTAACTTTTTCAAGTTCGATTCATTACATTTTGGCCAAAAAGCATCTTGAAAAAGCTGTTTTAGGACCTCAAGTAAATTTGAACAGTCATAACAATAAAGTTATCACACTCTGATGAATGAAATTGCGAGTACTTATTATCGCAGGGTTTAGTTGTCGCCTGTCACTAGTCATAGCATTGTGTAATTCACCCGCTTAAAACGTTGAAGTCGTTTCTTTTGCCCCTCAGTGTTTCATTCTGACTCAACAAGCTGTTTCATCTGTAAGAATTGTGTAAATTATCTAAATTTTAAGTTTATTTTAAAATGCATAATTCAATGATGTTTACTTCCATTGCTATAAACCCTACCGCAATGTTGGATTTCTGTGCATTTTCCGTAGGTTATGTTTGTTTCTTTATTGAAATTTAATTCATATACCCTTACTTATAACCATTGTATCATTTTTTTATAATACAATTGTAGAATTGAATATTCTTGACAAACTGAAGGACACTAATACATTATACTTTTTAGGCCTAAATAGATTATTCATATATATCTTATCTGAAGTTTTCCGACTTTCAAAAAATAATAAAACGATAAAATAGATATGATAGAATAAATCAATGGAAACTGTGTGGTACGCCCTCAAATATCATTTCTGTAATGTAGCTCATAAGTTTCTTGATTTTTTTTTATATCATCAGTGTATCTTTCATAAATCAAAATAGTTAAATTTGATTTTAATTCAAAGGCAAAATTAAATTTATTATAAAATATTTCATTTGCTACTTATCGTATTTTCAAAATATGGACAATAGTACGAGAAGAGAAGCAATGTTGTGGGAGAAGTTGGTTTTATGTAGTCGAATTTCGGGATTTTTTATTTATCATCATACGTGTTTAAATAACGTTATGGTTATTTTTTAAGTTTAACCCATAACATTTTTTACTTTTAAAAATCTTATTTCAAATCTAGAATTTTTCAAATGATTTAATTCAGCATTTTACGTTTTCATTATTCCTGTTGTGTAGCCTAATCCCACGGTTCACAAAAGTGCGTCATGGAATACTTTTGAATGCCTTAGTCGTCTTTATTGACTCTTTAAAATAGGTGTTAACAGCGTACAGTCGTTTGAGACCTTCAATTGTTTTATAGAGAAAACTTTAAGGTCTAGGCGAGCATGACAAGTTGACTAAATTACCGTTCAACTCAACGTAAACTTTGACGGCTTGCCCGCGGTCACGTGACTTTTCAAAGGGACGTCACTCTAAATCAACTCGTTTCGCGAAACTGGAAAATGGTCAATTGCAAGTTAGTTTTCAGAAATATTGCATTAATAGCTAGGAGTGTAACAATCAACTTATTGCGATAGTGCCTTTGCTTTAACCAATTAATATTTTTTATTCAAATCAAACGCAAGATACATACCCTGTTCAGTTAAGCTACGCAAATCCATTTTTCACCTCATATGATTTAAAGGTGTTCACAGAAAAATGGCATACACAGGTTTTGACTTGATGATAGATAATTTCTTCTACAATTACAGATTATTTGGTTTGGTTGAGTAATAAGATATTTGACCATCTGATCATTACCGGTATATGTTTAAACAAAACTGTAATTAAGTGGGAAAAAATAAAAAAATGAAATTTAACAAAAAACTGTTACAGTTCCCCTTTAGTCACAATGTTGTTACCTGATGGTTTATGGCATTTTTCTTGGTTGGTCTGTTAAGGAGTATTTTGAAGACCTTGCCCTCACGGGTGACTTTGATCTCTTTGTATTTGCCATCATCACCAGCAGCAGGGGCTGAACTTACTTCGGCTGCTACCAGTGACTGAACCAGGTTGATATACTCTTTCTGGGCATCATCCTGTTATAAAGTATATGAAAACAGTGAAACACCATGTAACCAAATCACATGACAAAAATATGTCGTCATCAATTACTATTACGTTATGGCATAAAATATGGCAATAAACATTCTTAATTGAATTTTTATTAATAAATCATACAAAAAAGATTTCTATTTTTTTTAAATATTTCCTCTAGATAGAGGGATAAAAAGTGTTTTCAAGTAAGGAGAGCATGCCAGTTAAAACTGTTTTTGGCTTTGATACATGTAAAATACCATAGGCTGATTCAAGTTCAAATCACCACATTAACTTTGCAGTTTCTCTTGAATACCAAATAAATGACAATTATGAGTTTTCAATAAAAGTCATTAAATGGTAATAACAAGCAAATAAGACTTTATATCGTCATTTACAAAAATCATTAGCATTTAAACATTTGTTGAAAACAGTCAGATTTTTAGGATAAAACATTTTACTAAGTTTGCCATGTATGAAGTAACAACATACTGGTACTTTATGTACCTTTATACATGACACATGAATACAACTCTACCTGTGACATGTTCCCAAGTTCATTCCAACTCTTCCACTTGGCCTTTCCTACGAAATCAGTCATTCCTGGTTTTGGTGCATTACATGTCCCAACTGTTGCCTGAAAATAATTGAAATGATAAATTGATATGAAAGAAATTGAAGGAAATTAGAAGAAATCAATAGTACTTTGATTCCTTTATTACCATTAATTGACAGTGCACAAAATGAGTTACTGATTATATAGCAGTGGCATTTATTATCACCATTGAACAAATGGAAATAAAATGACACTGACCAAAGCTGTTGTTGGTCCAATTTTAAAACAAAGATATACAATTTAAATTATGAGTATGGATAAACATTAATGAAATATTGCTATTGATACTTAGTTGACACAAGAATATCAAAGCGAGATAACACTCTTTTCACTAAAAGATAAATTCAGAATATTAAAGATAAATAATTTTATCAACACAGTGTTTTACAAAGTCAATCAAAACTAAGAGTCCTGGTGAAATAGTTGATATAGCTTTGTCTATTAACAGATGGATGTACATCTTGATGTATATTATCAAATACTCTGTCTCGTGAAAGTTGAGTACCATAAAACCTGTAATCATTTCCTAAGTGCTATATGATTTTGACAGGGCAATGACTTTATCCCATGGTATTACATACCGGTGGGGAAAAAAAGAATTAATTGAACGACAAGTAAGAAAATTGACCTGATCATATGAGCCTAGAGTTTTCACCTTGCAAAGGAAGTTCATCAAATATTATTATTCAATATTTAATTAAATAATATAAAGTGATTTATTTAGAATCAAGAATGATTACAATATTTACCTGTTTGAACAAGCCATACATCTTCAGTTTGACATCATTGCCTGGGTCTTCTGACAGAGTTTTCAGCTTCTCTTTTGCCTGTGCAAACTCTGCATCATGTGCAGCCAGCAGGGGGAATGTCATTCTGTGAAAACTCTTCTCTCCCACTGACGTAACCTGCCTGAAATATACAGCATTGTCAAAGTATCATAGAGAGCTTTCCATCTATCATTAACAAGTAAGGATCGTTCCTCCTTTCTGTATTGCAATATATTGCGATACGGAAAAGCGTATTGCAATACGGTATTGCAATTATACGTATTGCAATATATTGGTACTTCTTTACTTCAAGAATTTGTATTCTATCTTGTCTAAATATGAGCGACATTGAGCGTTTAGAACGCTAATTATTGCTCAACTATGGGCCGTTTTGGAACAGATATTTTTTCAATCACTTTTGGTCTGTATACATATTTGAGCTATATTCACATCACAACTTCACACTTTTTACCGAACCTTACGTAAATCTTGTTACATTTGTTTGTGTTTGTTAGCAATTTTAGATGGAAATAGCTTGTTTAAAATCGTCCGATATATTGGATAATTTCATAAGTGTGTACCGATTCGTATCACCTTGTTCCTGTATTGCAATATACCGATATATCGATAATACCGCGCATCCTTATTAACAAGTTTATCTCTTTTGTATCTGTGGCTACATTGATAAACTAATTTTGAAGTTTTTGTTAAATGTTATGACAGAAACAATGACGTGATGCAAACACTTTCATAATAATAAAATTCATTTAGAAGTGATAACCATGGCATCTGGTGAAAAACAATCTTGTTTTTTTTTGTGTATACATGTATACCTATTCCTAAAATTATTTAGAAGATGTACTTGCAAGCAGAAAGAGGTATGGTCTCAAACTTCAGACTACCATGCTGGTGATTGGTGTTGTTTTTTAATTGATTGTAAATCAGGCCACCGTTTTCTATTTTTCCTCTCTGGTTGAGAGGGACTATAATTTGACATTATTCTCTATTGTTTTAGCAAGATTGCAGAGATCAGATGAAATGTCATCCTTTGACTTATGAGATAGCAACTCTTATTCATACACAAGAAGTGAAGAAAGTTTGATTTATCATCTTTGCTCACACTGATTTGTGACCTATATTTCTATTGACACCCTTCTTTCAAAAATCCAAAAGAAAACACCATTCAAATCATAAGTTTTCATAAAGTAATTTTTCCCATAACTTTTGTCAGTAGAGGTGAAATAGTTTCAAATTTCTGGTGGCAGGTCTACAAAAACACAAAACATTTCACTGACAATTCATTATTCAACGGTTTTGACAATTAAAGTTTCTTATCAAGACGTTTTGAAATAGGCTTACAAATAATTTATTTTGTGAAAGCTTTTTGTAAGCAAGTTCACTATTGTCAAAATCAAATTATACTTATTATTATCTATATGTGAAAGGGAAATTGCAACCCAAAAGCTGCGAATCTACCTGTCCAGGTGAAAGGAAAGAGGTCAGTGTAAAGTCCAAAGTTCATCTCTGACAAGTCGAGCAAAACGTCAAAACACTCAAATGAAACCGAACTATAGGATTTTAATACAAGAAAAAAAACCATCTTTTTTTAATAACATAAACCAAAAAGAAAATGGTACATCTTTTAACGGAGCATATAGTTCAAAAGAAATTGGGAAATACCTAAAAGTAGCAGACGACAAAATTGTCAGACACTTTCTCATGGAGGCTGCCATCTTTTTCGTAGGCTGTGCTTGATTCGTATGGGTGGCGTTACTAAGCTGAACACGTGACCGGCGCACGCAGGGTCTGCACCAGGCTGTCACTGTCAGGAAGCTGTGTTCCATAAATCTTCAATAAAATAAGTTAATAATTTTCTTCATTATGTAAAGCTTCATAGAAAAGCTTTTCAGGAGAAATCATCTCGGCCATTCTGGATAATCCAGAATCAGCGTTCCAATAATTTTCAGAATTATCGGTAAGTACGTTGACTCTTTATTACAATCGAGACTGCATCTCAGGTTGAAGTAGAAGTTCATGTTTTCTTTATTGCTATCTGATTTGTATTTAATAATGTCAGCATATGTTACCAGATAATGATTACTATATTAGTCATATTACTACGCTGACTATGTATAATTCCAATAGAATCACGCTATTATCAACGTTTTGATAATGATAAGTTTTAAGCCTAATATCCAGCGCAAGCACTGCTCATTGGCTGTAAATTATGACTCGGAAACGGAAAATACGGACCTATATATATGGTCGCGCGGAGCCATGAAGGTGTACGTATATTGTACTTTCAGAGCCGCGACCATATAGGTCCGTATTTTCAGGTACCGAATTGTACAGCTGGATGGACTGGGTGCAGTGTGGATGAAGTGCCTAGCCCAAGGACACACAATTGTACACCTGGATTCGAACCGGGCCTTTTGCGTGACTGTCCAGCACGCTAACCACTATACCACTTTTGACAACTTCGTATGTAATTTGATTATTATCATTGCCAAGGCTTCAAAAAGACAGGGGAAATTAAACACGAATTATTATGTTGTAACTAAGATGATTCCCTATAAAAATGCTCAAATTAACACATGATCTAATATGTTTCAATATAAAATTTGCAACACTAGCTTGTTTAATTTGTGCTAGTGTCACGTTTTCAAAAATGTCCACAACAAAATCCTTTCAGTGGATAAAGTATTTATTGAATATATTTCATAAATATGTGACTTGTGAGCAAGAACACAATTTCATTCTTAATAAACAGATACGTTTGATTTTGTAACTTTTAAAACATAATGAGGTGCATAAATCGCAATTTCTAAATGTTTTTTGGACAACATATCCAGGATTCAAGTTAAAAAATTGATACAGCAAAGAAGGTAAGTTAGAAAGAGATGTTGACGATATAATGCACTTTATTCGACTTAATTTCGTTAAATTGACGCGTCTTCGCTGTAGGACGTTTAAGATAAATTTTCTACATTATAAATCAAAGTAAGTTTGCTTCCGGGGAATATGTGATTCAGTCATATTTAATCACCAGTGTTTTAAATGATATTGCATCTCTGCCAATGGTAGCGTTTCTTCTCGACACTAGCTTATGTCAATGGAAATACCGGTACGTAAAGTGTACCGATCGAATAAAACTGACACAGAAATGTATCTCCTACTAATATATCGTTTTCAGCTAATATGAACTTTGTTGCAATTAATTTGAAAATATAATGTAGATTTAAATTTATCATTGTGGAATGCAGTGTATTTCAAAATCATGTTTATCATCATATTCAATACGTAAAAGGTATTTCATAGCCCAATTTTCTAAATAACTGGATCAGTACATCTTTTTTCGATCCACATTACAGCTTCAAAATTGGCATTGCCATGCTGAGACTGTACATTACTTAAAGAAACTCTGTTGTGGAATGACGCAAGGAAAATATTTCTTCGCCTTTCAACGCTGAGATCGCCGGTCTGTTCCAACGGGCGTCTAAAATACATGTAATGTACATGTAGTTAGCCAGTTGCGACGGCGTACTCCGGATGGTGCGCCGAGTAACCAATCAAGCAAAGCCGTAGCCAAGTGAACAGGAGTTACCTCCCTCTATTACACAATCTGGGAAAGTATCCAAAAACTAATAAAAGCCTAAGCAAGTTTTTTCAAAGCTTTCCTTTTTCGTTTTCCTAATTGATTAGTTAGACAACGAGCACTTGAATGTAGATCTAATTTCTTATTTTGAATTTCATATTGTTTATGCCGTAATTACGTAGTCAAATTAGGAACAAGGAAAAAATTGCATATCTTACGTAAAGATCATTCTTCTCATGCATAGTTTCAATTATATCCTGATAGTAAATCATTACTTTTCATCCTCATATACTTATGCGCTTTGAGTATGTACCTTATGAATGGAGTAAGCTTATTATGTTTATTATACTATTCTAACAATATATATTTCGTTACAGTAGGCCTATATATAGCCTACTATTAATTATTGTTACAGGGGCTTATGTATGCGCCATATTAATTCAAACTTATATGCTCGATAAAGTTACAATTAAAACGTTTAGCCCATCAATTGAATTCCTCTGCCGTACATATAAAAAGCAAAGATGTCAACAATCCCCGATATTTTGACCTCAGTCATCACCAAAATTCAATTTCTTTTACTGGCTTTCAAAATGCAATTTCCTTTATTTCAGCATTAAATTTGATCGCAATAGAACAAATCATGCAGGCTCTCTGGGAAAGTAATTTTCTAATTCGTTTATTTAAGAACCTCTGAAATTGTTTAACTTCGTATAGTTTTTTTAGTTGAATCAAAATCCACACTCTTTCGCCTATAATCCTTTTTTTATACGTTTAAAATATGTACACATCGTCGTTTATAAAATTAGTCTCTGTGGTTATTTACCCGGCCTGGGCATGTGCTTCATAAATTATGAACATCTCGACAAATTTAAATTAAGATTTTTGGGATTTTTATGACAAATTGTTTGGCATTGCAACTTTGTACGAGTCTGAATGTCATATATATGTTAATGTGTATTTGACAAATCTGAATACGTTATTTATCCCAAAAAGACAATTAATCATTAGCTTTAAAACGACTCCAAAATAGAAACAGTCGGTATATTTCTCGATCAAATATCATGAATCTGAAAACATCAATAACGTGTAGAATTTTCTGTCCCCGCGCATATATGGTTTGTGTCGTTATCTGCCTTTTAGCCCTTAATTTTCAAAACATAAAGTATATTGAATTTGCTTTTTTTTCTACAGCACCAAAGCCTCTGATTTTACGGTCGTATTATGGTAAATTCAAATAATGCAACGACGTTAGAATCATCTTTTGTTTTCTTTTGGTGAATGAAAAGTTCCAAAAAGAAGCTGAACTGTATTTTATAGATAAGGCGTATGCACATTTAACAAAATACAAACGTTTTCAGCTACAATTTGTTGGTATACATGTAAAAAGATTCTTAAAGCATTCGTAAAATATCTGCAATCGCGCTGTGACTGACAAGTGATATATGTACATTGTATTCGAAATATTTGTGGAAACAAACCCAACACTATTTCGTACACTTTGTTATCACACCATGTAGAAAAGGTACACTTTTTTGTTAGAGATTTGTCGAAATGAAGCTTTGTAATTTTGTAAACAAGAATTGAATATAGAGCCATTGGCTCTGTAGCTCATCAGGCTTCATATTTAATTTTGCTGTAGGCAGCGTTTAAAATATAGCCCATCCGACAGTCCTTGACTGGCTACTTTTTGTCAGGACTGGCTACTTTTTGGTCAGGACTGGTAACTTTTCAAAAAATTTCTTTATTTTCCCCTTAGGAATTGACCAATTCATTTTCAGGACAGGCTAGGTTTCCAATCTATTTTATACACTGCTGTAGGGTGTGGTCATTGTGGTTTTCCCCTTTGTTGGGGACACAGGGCGACAAATCCTAGATTAAGTATATAGGCGATTGGATTTCAGAAACCTGTAATCAATTCAGAAATGAAAATTGCTCAAATATTCAATCGATATTATTTTATATATCGATTATTTTTTAGGGGCCATAGGGTCACCAAAACTGTCAATTTTAATCCTCAATAGTAGGCGTCTGTGCATAACACTTCAGCTTTCTAGGCCTTTTGCTTCTGGAGAAGAAAATGAAATAGGTTTCAAGTGCATGGCTCTTATAAGGGGCCACAGGGTCATTAAAACTATTATAATCCTCACTTGTCGATAAGTCTGAACACAAGGTTTCAGCTTTCAAGGCCTTATGCTTCTGGAGAAGAAGATGAAAACATATTTCTTAGGGTGTGGTGCTGTTGCCCTCATTAGGGGCCACAGGGCCACAAAAGCTGTAGAATATAATCCCCACTAGGCAATGAGTCTGTTTGGTTCTGGAGAAGAAGATGCAAGTATGTTTAAAGAGTGTAGCCCCTGTGATCCTTATGAGGGGCCACAGGGCCACCGAAGCTATAAATTATAATCCTTACTAGTCAAAGAATCTGTACACAAAGTTACTAGGTCTTATGCTTCTCGAGAAAAAGTCGAAAATGCACAAATTTTACGGACGGGTGGACGGACGTTGAAATTTTATCGAGAAGGTCGCGAGAAAATGATTTGATTGGCTATATCCCAAGTCGGGCCGCGCAAGCGAAACTAGCTCCTGAGCCCAGAGTACAGATTAGTGGAGTTAGTGTAACGTTCGTACCCTGAGACAGGATGTACCTATTTATAAAAGTATCTATAGACAAGATTGTATTCCTCATCAAGTTCATAATCGTAATATATGTAAATCGAATTATGTAGATAATTAATTTCACTTTCTTTATAATTTTTTGATGAAAAACGATTTACGCTTTAACAAATTTGAACAAATTCCTTTGTACATAGAAGAGATGTCACATGAGTTTTCACGTTGTTTTATATTTTCAATTTTCACTGATAATTGTACGTTAATGCTAACTGTATTATTTTGATAGTGTTAAAGATATCATTACACAAACTAATCATCGATAGTCATAGAACAAAGTATAAGAAAAAGGAACCACATGGCTAAACTTTAAATTAAATATCATTATGCTTTATTTAGTTAAATACATTGTTTTTCAATTAGAACCATTTTTTTAATATTCCCGACATCACCTTATAGTCGCCCTAAAACGTGCTACTGCCCCTTTAATGCATTTTGCGTTGGTTTTGTACCTGGATTCAAAGCGATTCCAAGGAATCTTAAGTTAGACTAATTGATCATTTGTCAAATGTAATTAAGGACGTTATCTGACCGAAACAGCCGAAGGTGCCTAAAATACATTTTATTGCTAATTTTTTTAATCTGGTGAATTCTTATAGGGGGAAAACTCGTGATTTGTAATGGAAAACTGCACCAACTAGTGATCACATAGCTATCTCTATTCGAATAAGACCAAATTCATAGTTTCCGACATTCTCTCCACACAGAGGCAGATGAAGTCATAAAATGTTAATACAGCCCCTGTTATATAACACGCCGAGTTTGTGGGATAGAATTGGAGACACCTGATTGGAAGCAATCAAAGTTAGTTGTGCAATCAGCGACGTTGTTCTTAAACCATCATTTTGGCTACTAAATGATGTCAAAAGGCATTGTGATATGAACCACCCTTTTCATGCGAGAAGCGTTTTCATTTGATAAAGAAATTCAAATGGATTGTGGTGCAATTTTTTTCCGCCAGGGGAAACTGCCGGAACCCAGGGATTTCGGCGTAATATAACAGAGGCTGTATCAACATCTCTTGACTTGATCTGCCTCTGTGGGGAGAGAATGCATTAAAGGTTGTAAATGCATAAACTCGCCCTCTTTTCACTCACTTTTAGAAAGTTAAAGAAATAGGCTATCATACCGCAATTGGTTCTTATTCTGTTATTTCGTGTAATATAAATTCAAAAGTATAAATCAAATGTGTCTGTAATAAATCACCCTGAACCAATGGAACAAAACTTCCTCAATCAAATCAATGAATGCAGAATCGGGAAGAGAGTTACGAGTCAGTCACGAAACGCAAAATAGACTTCCTGTTTAAGCTCTATATCGCTGTTGTACGAAGATCAAAAGCGTGTTTGCCAGTGGTCAATCCCAGCCATCATAGATTACCTTATTTTCGAATTTAAAGTGGGTTCTTACCACAGTTTATTTTTATTTTACCGGGATGGAAAAGACTGTTAATGGTTATAAGAAAAATTTTAGAATATAAAAAATTTATCATTTGAAAATGATACTGTTTGGAAGACTGATTGTAAATTGACTGGTCTTTTTAAATGTCAACTGCTGGTGGACATTTTCCATCGCTGTTCAATGTTTAGACCGAAGATAATGAATTAATGTTAATTATCCTTGATTTGCATCACAAAAAGAACATATATATGATATTTATACTGTACTTGCAAAGGAACATGAATAAGATATTTATGCTATACTTGCATATAACAAAATATGTTATACAGAACTGTAAACATTTTGATGGGTAATAATTCCTTTCACATTTAACACGTATACGAAATTATTTTCAAGTTTAAATAAGAGTCTTGAACTGAAGTAGGTAAGCGGGTGAAGACACTTTAGCTTACACCTGCATGGTGTAAATTATATAATTATTCTCTAGTTTTAAGTTTCCTTTTTAGTACTAAAACGCTTCGGGTTTTACCAATTTGCACCAATTACGCCTCCCCGTTTGTTTCGGTGTTTTCTAATCTTTGATTCTTAAATGTTTTCATTGAGCAGCACACACCAATAACAGAAAGCTCAAAGTATTACTTATCATATCAGTTCATGGGTCTAACAGTTATTGTTTTTCACCTAACATCCATCTAATAATGAAATTGATGTTAAAAACAAGCTTCTTCCTACCCTTTGCATAATACCTTTCACCTTATACTCCCCCTAAAAACCTGCCCCCTATAACATGTCTACCAGCTACCTACATTAAAGTCTGTTGGAAGAGTCCATTTTAGAATATGTAAGCATTGACACGTTGTTGTTTTAACTAATGGGATTAGAGTAGTTTTTTGGGGAGTAGTCGTTTTGGAGTAGTCGTTTTAGGAGTAGTCGTTTTGGGAGTAGTCTTTTGGGATGGTCCAACTGGGATGTAACCTAATTAAATTGCGTTGGTTAAATGAAGGGATCTCTTTTGATGCGTAATATACCCACAAGGTATTTTTCCCCATTTGAAGTAAAAAGTAACTTATTATGCTTCCTGTCTGTAACTGATAATCAACGTTTCAATGTTTTCCGTATATCAAACGAAAATATCACGTCAGTAATTGAATTTAAGATGAAAAGGAACCATGCAATCCGCAAAAGGGCGCTTTTAGTCATCTCAACACATTCATCACATCCATCACATCCCAATGACCTCTTTGAAACTTTCACTCTACTAAGGCAGATTGGACGTATATCTTCATGAAGCTTTATTTAAAAGAAATAAATATATGTTGGGAAGGAAAAAACTGGACAAAGTTGAACATGATTATGCATTTCTCCTAAAATATGTTGATATCAGAAGCTTCGTTTACATATATCTATCATTTAACTAACGATTCGTTTGATATGATAGATATGAATGTTAGATATAAGGCAAATAAAGCATATTATGTTTGCGTTCCATCAAATAAGTCGTTTCGTTATTTGGCAACAATGCAATGCAGTCTAAGTAAATCTAGCCTCAATATTATCCGTTTCACTCCTATACTGAGTCTAGAAAGGTCTAATAGAGGGTCGCGTCAGCCGACCTTTCTACGACCTATCTGCGACCTATGACCCTCCAACGTTATTCGTGCGAAGGCAGAGTATTGTGGTTTAGTAAGCTGAGTTCTGATTGGTCAATTCGATACGTGGGCTGACGCGAGCCCTTTTAGAACTTTCTAGATTCAGTGTAGGAGTGAAACGGATAATATTGTAGCTAGGTTTACTTAGACTGAATGCAATGATACATTGTATTTGAACGTGGGTCGCGTGGATGTTGAAAGTTCTATTATTCATTCCAATAGAATTTTATCAACCTTTATTTATCGAAGTAACTCGATACAATTAGACAACATTGCTGCGTTTCTCTTTACTGTCTGTTTAAATCTTTAAATTGGGTTGTCTCCTAAAGATACAACGTTGCTGATTGGAAGAGACGCTATGATTTCAATAGCTTCAAATTATCATATGTCATATCATAGTGTGAGTACTGTGTGACATATGATCATTTGTTATGGTAAATCGAAGTCAATGTCAAAGTCAAATAGTAAATCAAAGTCAAACGATTCAAAATATTCTTAACAATACAAGGAATGTTCGCTGTCTACATTTTTATACATGAAAAGTTATTCACAGGACTCGGAGTCCACCCCGAGTGGCATGATACTGTTAATAAAACAAGATATACTTTAAATTTCAATCAGGATAGTTTTGTTAACAAACAAAATGAGGAAGAACATGGGATAGATAACATTTACCTTTGGTGATCAAGGAATCCTTCTTTGTCATGCAATAGACCTACAGGATATTTTCTTCATAATTTATTTTAATAGTAACTTATAACGACTTCATGGTATCAAACAAAATTGTCGATAATTGAGCTCGAGATGATAACTTACAGGACCATTTTAGCTATGGTTCATACATTTAATAACATCCAAATTCACCTGCTTATATGTAGCCTTGTAATGATGTAATAGGCACTGTTTGAAGTATCAGTATATCATTATTGTGTACTATAACGAATGTAAGTTAATGGTGAGAAGACAATACAATGGAACAAACATCGCTTAACAGATTATTAGAAACTACCCCTTGTTACAGCAATATTTAAATCTTTAAGAACTCCGCTCATCTACTCAACTTTGATTCCTTAATAAATGTAATTTCATTCAAGGATACCAAATGAATTTTTATCCGATGACATATGTGTTAAAAACGAGATTCAAACAGCACTCCACTGATGTAAATATATTATTTCGCTCAACTAACATTTGACAATTATTATCAACCGAAAATGAAAAAGTTTACTGACAGTTGTTATCGTCTTTACTCTTATTAAAGCCGTATTAAATTTGTCATTGCATTGCTAGCTTTTGTCTAGTTTGAGATGTATATAATTCACTTGCATATTCACATTACAGTCACCACATAGACAAAAGAATTGCACTTTATTGCAAGATTGGTTTTAGCTTTCATTAAGATGAAAAAGCAGGTAATTTTGTAAAGAGTTAAGTTGAGAAAACATATAAGTGACCAACATGAAGAATTTGTACTGTTGCAAACAGCACCATCTAAATTATAACAATTTTACACATGCATATACACTGTTATATGTATATAAACTGGAAGACTAAAGTACACAACACAGTTTGCTTAATTTTACTTGATATCTGAGAGATATGTCATGTAATTGATTATGGCACGTCAACAAAACACATATTTTTAGTAGTCTGAATAAAATTATAAAATAAAAATTGTTATATGTTAAAACGTATGTATAAAATAATTGAATTCAATTGAAGTGTTAAATTTCTTTTGCCTGTCAGTTTACAAAACATTTGTTTTTGCCTTTGTCGTTTTCTAACAGTTCATGTTACTGTTGACAATGCTAGCGGGGTATTGTGTTAGGACATATAGAAGATCTCAGACGATGTCCCACAGAAATAATGAAGGATATAGTTAGCACAGCCTCAAGCTAGTTCTCCTATTGTTGGATGAACAGATGTCTGTAAATATCACCCTCTTGCATCCAGGAGTCGGTCTTGGACACTTCCCATTTGCTGTTATCCTTAGGGTTTTGACATTAATTCTGCTTTGTTGCACAAGCTGTCCATCATTTTGAGCAGTTCCTGTTTTTGATAACAGTTAGCAAGCAACATACTCTTTGGTTTGCTCTCTGAAAATACCGATATTATGAACACAGAAATTAAGCCAAAGGGCAATAAAGCTAAATATTTATTTTCAATGATTTGAAAAGATTTAAGCAAGCATGGT
Organism: Steromphala cineraria; assembly: GCA_916613615.1. Taxonomy (NCBI): domain Eukaryota; kingdom Metazoa; phylum Mollusca; class Gastropoda; order Trochida; family Trochidae; genus Steromphala; species Steromphala cineraria. The sequence goes on along the minus strand of OU744730.1, from coordinate 40,780,652 downwards.
TCGAATGCAATACTTACCACATTACTCTCTTCACAACAGTTTTAATTATTATTTGTTTCTTATATCAGACAAAGTTAGCTCGAGATATATTTCAGTACTATATGACTTCTATCAAGAATTGCAGAATATATTTTTGTCTGTGCTACTTTTAATACAGATTAAGGAAATAAATAGAAATTGACTGTGCTTGGTTTAATATTATGATGTGTTGTTTACAAGGAAACAATTCATCATTGAAACTAAATGGACAAGGTAGGATTACAATTAACATTGAAGATAAAAAATGATTGAAAATGCTTTGGAAATAGAACTAATAGAAAAAATGCTTATGTGATAATTTCATAAGAACATAATTTTTTCAAATTGCTATTCTTATGTATTGTTTGAAAAACATAAATATTTTTCAAAGGAAATAAAAAATGAACTCTTATTTGTTATGTTCATGGTTGTTTGTTTAACAAAAAAACCAACAAATATACAGTCTTGATACTCTCTTAATACAAATGTGTTATTTCCTTCCAAAACGTCCTTGTTATATTATGATTTACAGCGTCAATGCAGAAAATCGACAATTTAAAACTTGTTTTTTATGTGAGACTCATTTGAAGACTTTTTGTTGAAAACATCAGTTTGAAAAAATCAAAAGCAGTAAACACTAGATCATGTGGTACCATTAACCAACGTAAGGCAATCATTGTTTCAAATTTTGTTACTCAATTCTACATGAAACAAAGGTTATCATTAATCATCGACAAAGTGTCGGAAATGAAAACCTTGATGAACTTGAATTTGAAATCAAATTCATGATTCACAGTAGTCTGGCAACAAAATATGCATCATCGCCATATTGCGCATTATTGGCTCGTTCCTACGGGCCACTTCCGCCGAAAAGACCTTAAGAAGTGTGCATCAAAGAGTTGCCACCAAAACCCAAAATCTCTTCATCCAGGTCACAATTGTTTTATTCTCTCGCCACAGTGATACAGATTATTCAGAACATCCCTGATTTCGTTTAAAAACTCCACCAGACTGTACTGAACCGCTTGCATGAAGCGGATATTCGACCATGAAGGCCAGTTATCGCCCCTGTTTTTCAGTGCTTCAAAGAGCACAACCGTATGAAATAGCGTTTTAAAATCATGATCTTGAACCTAAGAAACCTTAGAATACTTTGGTTCAGTAAAAACTCACAAATTTAATAACAACATGTAGAAAATAACATGACTTTAGATTGTTTACAATTGGAAAAAAAAGGCAATTTTGCCCATTGTTTATGCCACAAGACAACAGATTCGATTGAGACAGGGTGATGGTATTGTGGCAATATTCAGCACACATAGATCTGGTTAATTGGTGCTTCTTAAGAATTTAAGAAGCAAATCACAACTCCAACAACGTCCATGAACATCACTGGCACCGAATTATTGACGGACAAAGGGAGTGTTTCAATCATAGTAACTTGAATGCACTTCTCGAGCGTCAGATGGCTCATTACCTTCCCTTATAAAAGTAAAGAAGCTGTTTATGCCTTCTCAAACAACAGATTACAAGCCAAATAAAACGTCATCGGTATGAATTGAACAAATGTATAGTCAACGTAAAAATACGCCACAAACCCAACAACGACTGGTCATTGCATTGCAGAAAGAGTGGGGAAGAATTGCATTAAAGAGACTCAATCAACATGTCCATTCGGTTCCAAAGGGAATTCAAGCAAGAATTCTTGCAAATGGCAGGAAATCCTTAGACTGACTGACTTAACGCCATTTTGTGGTTAACAAAATCCGGAAACAAACCTAAAACTAGTGTTTTTGAGAAGGCTTACTTTTTGTCTTTAGACATGTAAATTTTCGCTTTGAAACTATTTAAATTATGTGACATATATATGGATTTTTCAGGTGAAGCAACAAATTCTATGAAAAATTGCATATGCGGTTTTTTTGGGGGAAAGTATATAATTATTCCCTAGTTTTTTAATTCTCTATTAAGTCTATAAGTTTCGTGTTTTTACCATTTTTCAATAATAATGCCTCCCTTTATGTTTCAGTGTAATCGTGAATCTCGAACATTGAAGACTATTGGTTATAAAGTGAAAATAAAAATATTATAAACGAAAATATGAATATTAAGATTATTATATAGGAAATAAAAGCATAAGGCAAAATGTACATTAACACGATGAAAAGGGATTGGCAAACAAGCACAAGCATATATAAATGCCTCTCCAGAACATAAACATAGTTGCAAAGCATATGCAAGAAGTCAATTACAAAGAAATAAATAATATTATTTAACGTACTATACCATCTCCGACTCACCGTAGCCCATTGATTGCCTATCAATCATCTCTCGACCCATAACACAGAAAAAACAGAACGGGAGTTACCTACACATCCCCGCCACGCCCCCTATGTCTACGTCACCAAAACCTCATTCCAACTTCCTGTCGCTCAGTGATCGGTTGTGTCTCTGAGCTCTCTCGAATTTTTCTTGCCTTGTCTAATATTAAAGTTTGTAGACCATATTTCTCGATCCTTGGGAGTAAGAGTTACTCTCTTACCTCCCGTTCTCCTTCCAAATTGCCACATTTGGAGGTTGTTGTTGTTGTTAGGGTTCTGCCTGGGGGACAGGCAGGCTTCTCATTTTCGCGCGACCGGCGCTTGGATTGCACGTGCTGCTCGTGCGGTTAGTAGGTCACGCCTCGGGGTGTCTGACCTTTGACCTCTGGCTTCGTGTGCGGGACGTGTGCAAGCAGTGTCAGCTTGGCAGTTCGCTCCGCTGGGGTGAGTGGATCGTCATGTGATCCGCCTGGGTACGCGGTTGCCCCGCTTCACTCCGCTTGGTCCGTCTGGCGAGCGGCGGACGGCAGTGACTGGTCCATCCTCCGCCTTGATACGCGCTTGATTCGCTTCATTCCGCCTTGGTCCGTCTGGTGATTGACGGACGAGAGTGACTGGTCTGTTCTCCGCCTTGGTTTGCTTCGCTTCACTCCGCTCGGTCCGTCTGGCGAGTGACGGACGAGAGTGACTGGTCCGTCCTCCACCTTAGTACTCGTTTGCTCCGCTTCGCTCCACCTTGGTCCGTCTGGCGAGTGACGGACGGGAGTGAGTGACGGACGGGAGTGTCTGTTCTCCACCTTAGTACGCGCTTGCTTCGCTTCACTCCGCCTTGGTCCGTCTGGCGAGTGACGGACGAGAGTGACTGATCCGTCCTCCGCCCTGGTACGCGTTTGCTCCGCTTCGCTCCACCTTGGTCCGTCTGGCGAGTGACGGACGGGAGTGAGTGACGGACGGGAGTGTCTGTTCCGTCCTCCGTTTTTGATACGCGTTTGCTCCGCTTCTCTCACGGTCGGACCAGGGTATCGTCAGCGATGTACCCTGGTTTCTGTGGGCGATGTGGACTTAGGAAGTCGGGGACACATGACCCCCACTCCCTCTGTCGTTCATGCACCTCTGCTTGCTCCCTGCAAGACAGGTGTGAAGAGTGTGAGTCCCTCTCGACGGAAGCTTTCAAGCTCTACCTTCAGGCGCTAAGGAAGAGCGAGAGGGACGCGGTAGGTGCGAAGCGTAGGGGTCGCACCTCCGGGAACCCGTCGGCCTCGTCCACCATCACTTCCCCCCCGGAGGGGTTCGTCATATCGGAGGATACGAGGGAATTTGAGGCGGATGAACGGGGCTCCGATTCAGACAGGGACGCGCGTGGGGGTAGTGTCGGGAATCAGTCACCCCCCCTTCCCCCTCGTCCATCCGCTCATCACCGTTCCTCGTCGGTGTCTTCAGCCCCCTCCCGCACGTCGCCCCCTCGCGTGCGGAAGAAGTCGAAGAAGAGGAAGAGGAGGTCGGAGGATCGAAGTCAGTTCGATCAGGCGGCCTTCTCCGCTCAACTGCTCGCGTCCGTCAAGGTCATGGTGTCGGGGATGCTGGACGCCAGGGGGTCCGCCCCGCCCACTAGCGGACGACGGGAGGTGACTCCCCCCCCCCCCCGGAGGAGGAGTTCACTCACGAGTCTCCTTCCCCTCCGCCTCACTCCGGCCGTAGGGTCACCCTCCGCTACCCGGAGGTCTCCCCCAGTGACACGTCCACCCCTGCCTTGTCCCCTGATCACTTGGATCACCAGTTCGTCGACACGACGAACCCTCCCCTCATTCCCATCACCGAAACAGGAGGTGGACGAATCCCCGTCCTCCTCTAAGCGGGCTCGCTTGGAGTCATTCTGTGAGGAGGAAGCCCCTCGTTGCTCGAGGCAGGTCTTTCCCCCCAATCGGCTGTTTGACACGGCGGGAAGGGATTTTAGTTCGGCGATCTCGGCTGCCGCGCCGGGTAAGCTCATTCCCCCCCTTGTTTTGTCGGACCGTCAGCGGTCCACCCTCCCGGTGGCGGACCCCCCGATTCCTCTCAACCCTCCGATCTTGGACGAGGACATTAGGCGGGTCGCCACACCCTCCGCGGCTCACCACGTGTCGGACGCCCATCTCGTCCACCTGGACAAAGAGGCTAGATCCATCCTGGGGACAGTGAACTCTGTCGCCCACGCCTGCAAGGCAATGACGGCCTTCGCCAGGGAGGCGGAGATGGAGAAGGGGTCCCCGGCCCTCTACCGCGCGTTCGGCTCCGTGGCGGGAGGACTAGCACAGGTAATGCTCAGCGCTGGGCGTATCTCGGCGGGGATCACCAACCTACGCAGGGATGGGTTCCTTGGTCGGACCAACCTTCCCGTCGGGATTCGCAGCAATCTCCGGGGAGTCTCGGGGACAGCTAGCACTCTCTTCGCTGGGGCTATTCCGGAAGCCCTCCGACAGCGTCAGGAAGTCCAGCAGCAGGACCTGACCAACAGGTTGGCGGGTGAACGGAGCCAAGGGTTCACTACGCCAAAGAAGGGGAAGCAGACACCTCAGCTTCGCACTCCCAAGACGGGGGGTGTGTCGTTTCGGTTCGGGGGTCGGGGAGGGAGAGACTCGGGGAACGTCTCCGGCCCCTCACCAGGCAAACGCACTCCCCAAAAGAAGTGGACCAAGCGAGGGAAGGGTCCCTTCACCCCGAGGAAGCAGTGACTCGTGGCGCACGCCTCTGCTCCCTCCACCTATGACTGTTCCCTGGGATGGCCCTGTCGGAGGGCGTCTCGGACAGTTCGTGGCGAACTGGAGGCAGCTAGGCCTAGATCCGTTCGTATGTCGGATTCTGGAGCGGGGGTTTCAGATACCAGTCTTATCTCCCCCTCCGCTCACCTGTTATCCAACGGAGCGTCCGCTGGCAGCCGACAGGCTCGCCCTCACGTTGGAACAGGTGGAGATTCTCATCTCCAAGGAGGCGGTGGAGGAAATCCCGCTCCAGGATCTCTCCCCCGGGTTCTACTCACCTGTGTTCGTCCGACCCAAGAGAGACTCGAAAAAATGGCGGCTCATTCACGATATGTCCGTGTTCAACCGCTCCTTACTCGTACGGCCGCCATATTTTCGTCTCTTGACTGTGTCGTCAGTAATGCTATTACTGGAGCGATCGGACTGGATGATATCCCTGGATCTTCAGGACGCGTACTTGCACATTCCCATCTTCCGGGAACACCGCAAGTACCTCCGCTTCGTCCTGGGGGGGCGCCACTTCCAGTGGAACGTGCTCCCGTTCGGGATATCATCCGCTCCGTGGCTATTCACCAGAGTGACTCAGCCGGTCGTCCAATTACTTCACCATCACGACGTACAGTTCGCTATGTACCTGGACGACGGGTTCAGTCACCACCGCTCTCCCGCGGTCCTCGGGGAGCAGCGGGACTTCGTGATCGGCCTGTTCAGGAGGCTGGGGTGGCTGGTAAACCTGGACAAGTCGGACTTACAACCCACCACCTCGCTCACCTTCCTGGGCGCCAGACTGGACACCGTTCAGTACAGGGCGTTCGTTCCCCTTGAACGGATGGCCAGGATAGACAGTCTCTTGGATCGGGGACTGAGGGGTCCGCTTCTGCTCCGACAGTGGCAGCGGATCTTAGGCTTACTCACCTCAGCTCAGGACCTCACCGCGAGGGGACGGCTGGAGCTGAGGCCTCTTCAGGTTTTTCTAAACCCTCACGTCAGGGAGGAAGTGTGCAGGCACGCATTCCCGCTCCCCCAGCGGCTCGTCCCTCACCTAGCCTGGTGGAGGGTGGAGGCGAATGTCTTCGCGGGTGTTCCCCTCAGACCTCCCGCGGCGACCGCCCATCTCTTCGTGGACGCGTCAAAGCAGGGGTGGGGGGCCCACCTGGGAACGGAACAGACCGCGGGGCTCTGGTCATTGACCCAGCGCACGCGACACATCAACGAGCTGGAGATGGAGGCGATCAGACTAGCGGACGCTCTTTCCAGGCCGGACAAACCACCGTCCACGGAGTGGAAACTTCTCCCCCAGGCGTTTCAACAAGTGTGCCAGCACTTCGGAAGACCACACATAGACCTCTTCGCGACCCGGCTAAACCACCAGCTGCCGGTCTATGTGTCTCCCGTCCCCGATCCCGGGGCGTGGGGCTTAGACGCTCTGTCGTGCGAATGGGAGGGGATGGACGCCTACGCTTTCCCTCCCTTCGGGATATCATCCGCTCCGTGGCTATTCACCAGAGTGACTCAGCCGGTCGTCCAATTACTTCACCATCACGACGTACAGTTCGCTATGTACCTGGACGACGGGTTCAGTCACCACCGCTCTCCCGCGGTCCTCGGGGAGCAGCGGGACTTCGTGATCGGCCTGTTCAGGAGGCTGGGGTGGCTGGTAAACCTGGACAAGTCGGACTTACAACCCACCACCTCGCTCACCTTCCTGGGCGCCAGACTGGACACCGTTCAGTACAGGGCGTTCGTTCCCCTTGAACGGATGGCCAGGATAGACAGTCTCTTGGATCGGGGACTGAGGGGTCCGCTTCTGCTCCGACAGTGGCAGCGGATCTTAGGCTTACTCACCTCAGCTCAGGACCTCACCGCGAGGGGACGGCTGGAGCTGAGGCCTCTTCAGGTTTTTCTAAACCCTCACGTCAGGGAGGAAGTGTGCAGGCACGCATTCCCGCTCCCCCAGCGGCTCGTCCCTCACCTAGCCTGGTGGAGGGTGGAGGCGAATGTCTTCGCGGGTGTTCCCCTCAGACCTCCCGCGGCGACCGCCCATCTCTTCGTGGACGCGTCAAAGCAGGGGTGGGGGGCCCACCTGGGAACGGAACAGACCGCGGGGCTCTGGTCATTGACCCAGCGCACGCGACACATCAACGAGCTGGAGATGGAGGCGATCAGACTAGCGGACGCTCTTTCCAGGCCGGACAAACCACCGTCCACGGAGTGGAAACTTCTCCCCCAGGCGTTTCAACAAGTGTGCCAGCACTTCGGAAGACCACACATAGACCTCTTCGCGACCCGGCTAAACCACCAGCTGCCGGTCTATGTGTCTCCCGTCCCCGATCCCGGGGCGTGGGGCTTAGACGCTCTGTCGTGCGAATGGGAGGGGATGGACGCCTACGCTTTCCCTCCCCCGAGCATTCTCACTCAAGTGGTGGCGAAGATCGAGGCGACACGGTCGATCAGGCTAATCCTGATAGCTCCCTTCTGGCCAGCGAGGCCGTGGTTCGTACCCCATTCCTCTCAGGTGGAATCTCTTAGTGAGCAAGCCAAGCGGGCGGGTGCACGAGAACCCGCAAGCACTGGACCTTCACGCTTGGCTTGTCTCCAAAAGGGGCTGAAACGGGCGGGCTACTCGGAGAAAGTCGCAGCCGCGGTTTCCTCGGCCCAGCGTGTCACCACCCGTAAGCTGTACGACGTACAGTGGGGGTCATTTGCCACTTTCTGTGCAGACAAGGGCTGGGATGTCCAGGTAGCGATAGTTCCCCAGGTGGCGGAGTACTTAGTGTACCTCCGGGAGGAGAGGGGACTTAAGGCCTCCTCTATTAACACCCACCTAGCGGCAATCATGTCGGTCTTACGCAAGCGGGACCCCGCGGTGGACATCTCCGTTCTCAAGGAGGTGATCAGGACCTTTCGTCAGGAGGACGGGCGGCTCAAACCTAGACCTCCCGAGTGGGACCTAGCGATTGTCCTCGAGCATTTATGCTCGGACTTCTACGAACCCCTGACGGAATCCATCATTCTCCGACTGACGGTCAAGACCGCCTTCCTGGTGGCGATGGCTTCGGCCGCCAGGATCTCAGAGCTACACGCACTTCAGGCCGACTTGCTCCGGTTTGAAGCGAGGGATGGGGGTAAGGCCACGCTGGGACTTGCTCCGGACTTCGTTTGCAAGAACCAGGGGTCGGACGAACGGGGCAGGGTATTCCACATTCCCGCCCTCTCAGGTTCGGTCTCTCCCACGGACGAAGAGAGCAGACTCCTCTGTCTAGTCCGAGCTCTTCGGGTTTACGCTGAACGCACGCGTTCTCTCCGCCAGGGGAGGAGGAGACTTTTCCTTCCTCACTCCCAGCGTAGCACGAAGGAGATAGACAAACGTCTCTTGGGTGTCTATCTGCGGTCCGCTATCCTGGATGCCTACAAAGCCAAGGAGTTAGCCCCGCCGGCTCGGACTAATCCCCATGAGATCAGAGCGATCTCAGCCACTATGGCTTTTCACAGCAACATCGCCGTAGCGGACATCATGTCGGGCTGTTTCTGGAAGTCCGGCATGGTTTTCGCTAACCACTACCTGCGAGACGTGTCCACGGAAGACCTTGCGGGCGTGGCCAGGCTGGGGCCACAGGTGTTCGCGCAGCATCGCACTGCGGGTGCGGCTCCCCCTAGAGGGGTCTCAGCTCACCGATAGGTCTTGTTTTGCTTTCTGTTGTTTTTCAATAAACTTTGCATCGCATCTCCGTGTGTCGTTTGTTCTTTCTTCCGGCCGGGCGGGCTTCCCTCCTTAGGAGGGGAACTGGGCACCCGCCGTTAGTTAGACGTAGTGGGGGGAGTAACTGCTCTCCTGCCGCCTCGCTCTCGCAGCCCTCCACCCTCTGTGGTAGTCGGGGCTACGGTGAGTCGGAGACGGTATAGTACGTTAAATAATAGTACGTTTTTGAGTAAACGTCATTATTTGTACTTACCGTCGACGACTCACCAATCTTTATTTCCCACCCATGCCTCCCCTCCTGCGAGTAGGTTCGATCTAGCGTTCACTGGCTCCAGGTAGGTTGGATGAGATTTTGGTGACGTAGACATAGGGGGCGTGGCGGGGATGTGCAGGTAACTCCCGTGTTGTTTTTTCTGTGTTATGGGTCGAGAGATGATTGATAGGCAATCAATGGGCTACGGTGAGTCGTCGACGGTAAGTACAAATAATGACGTTTACTCAAAAACGTACTATATTGAGATAATTAAATAGGAAATAAAAGCATAAGGCAAAATTTGTGTCCTTGCTTCGACGTTATTGATAGTAGACCTTTTCAAATTAGCAACGCCAACCAATAATAAAAAAACTCAAAGTACACTTCTAAAATCAGTTCATGGGTTTAACAGTTATTGTTTTTAAGCCTCAACAATCATCTTATCATGAAATTGATGTTAAAACAAGCTTCATTAAATCTTCCTACCCTTGACATTAAACCTTTTCTTTAATGTAAGAATAATATAAGAATTGATAATTGTAATGAAAAATGAATTGAAATTACGTTGGTTAAACCAAGGAACCCCGTTTGCCATGTAATAGCATTCTCTCCCCACAGAGGCAGATCAAGTCAAGACATTTTACACAACCTGTTATATTACCCCGGAAATGCCGGAACCCAGGGATTTCAGTGTAATATAACAGAGGCTTTATCAACATTTCATGACTTGATCTGCCTCTATGGGGAGAGATTGTGTAATAGACCCACAAGATATTTTTTCCCCATTTGAAATTAAAAGTTACTAATTATGCTTCTTGTCTGTAACAAATAATCAACGTTTCAATGTCATCGGTATATCAAACGGAATTATCAGTAATTGAGTTTAAGATGAAAAGAAACCATGCAATCAGCAAAAGGATGCTTTTAGCAAATCTACACCATTCATCACATCCCTATGACCTCGTTGACACTTTCACTTTACTAGGCCAGATTGAAGGTATCTTTCTTTCTTTATGAACTTTTATGTAAAGAAATAAGTTAATGTTGAGAAGAAAAAAGGGGCAAAGTTCTAATACTTCTACATGATTATACATTTTATCTACAAATATTGTGATAGCAGAAGTTCCGTTCACTGATATTAACATCCTAATGACGTCTTTGAAACTTTCAATCTACTATGCCAGATAGAACGTATCTTTCTTTCTTATGAAGCTATATTTAAAGAAGTAAGTTGATATTGAGAAGAGAAAAGGAGCAAAATTCTTAATACTTCAATATGATTATGAATTTCACCTTAAAATTTTTCAATAGCGAAGTTCTGTTTACTTATAAGATATGATAGATATTAATGTTAAATATAAGGCAAAAGAAGCATATAAAATTTGTGTTCCATCAAACTAATCATTTCGTTCTTTGTCAAAAATGCAATGATACTTCGTATTTGAACGACTTGTTATAATAACTATTATTCATCCCTAGACGTCTAATCAACCTGTCTAATCAACCTATTTTTATCGAAGTAACTCAGTACAATAAGAAAACATTGCTGCGTTTCTCCTGGTAGGTAAACACATTACTGTCTGTTTTAAGCACTTAAATGGGTTGTCTAGTCTTTTTCCTCTTCTTAAACAGAGATGAGAGCGAACAGTTGAAATCATCACTCCTGTGAATAACTTTTCATGAACAAAAATGTAGACAGCAATTATTTCTGGTATTTTTAAGAATATCTTGAAACGTTTGACTCTGATTTACCATAACAAGTGACCAAAAACGATGAATCATCAGTTGACTGAACAGGCCTCTTCCTGGCAGGTCTTGAACAGAAAAAAATCTCCTTAAGATACAACGTTGCTGATTGGAAGAGACGCTTTGATTTAAATAACTTCAAATCATAATATGTCATGTTATATTTTGGTTTTTGGTCACAATTTTGTACATGAAAAGTTATTCACAGGACTGTTCTTATTAGTTTGAGAATAGGATATCAACAACCTTGAATATTGTAATTGAAAATCTAACATATGAGGAATTCAACTGAAGTATTAAATTTATTTTGCCTGTCAGTATATAAATACATCCGCCGATCATCATGCTAAATTGATGGTAAACGTTTGTTTTGCCTTTGACGTTGTCTAACAGTTTCAGTAACTTTTGACACTGCTGGGAGTGTTTTTGCGTAAGGACATTATGAGATCTCTGATGATGTCCTAGAGACAGGACGAAGGATATAGTTAGCACAGCCTCAAACTATTGCTCGTTCGCCGCAGATATGTCTGTAAATATCATCCACTTGCATGCAGATATCGGTCTTAGACACTTCCCATTTGTTAATATCCTTAGGGAATTGACATTAATTCTGCATTGCTGCATAAGCTGTCCTTCACTTCAAGCAGTTCCTGTTTTTGATAGCAACTAGCAGGCAACAGACTCTTTGATTAACTGTCTTAGAATACCGATATAATGAACACAGAAATTAAACCAAAGGGTAAAACAGTTACACATATATCATTTTCAATTATTTGAAAAGATTGAAGCAAGCATGGTTCGAATGCATTGCTTACAACACTTCTCTCTTTACAACAGTCTTAATTATTAATTGTTTCTTACATCAAACAAAGAAAGCTTGAGATATCTTTCAGCACCATATGACTTCTATCAAGAATGTCAGATTATATCTTTGTCGGTGCTACTTTTAATATAGATTTAGGAAAGAATTAGAAGTTGACGGTGCTTTGTTATAAATTATAATGCTATAATTATGATGTGTTGTTAACAAGGAAACCATTCATCGTTGAATCGGAATGGACAAGTCAGGATAGAAGATAAAAACCAATGGAATGAAGTGAACTAATGAAACATTCTTATGTCATAATTTCATAAGAACATTATTCAGTCAAATTTCTAGTCTTATTTTTTGTTTGTAAAACGAATATTGACCGAAGAAAACAAAATTGAAACTCTTATTTGTTTTGGTCATGGCTGTTTGTTTTAAAAAAACACAACAAATTGTAGTCTTGATACTCTCTTGATATAAGATAAAAGGAGTATTTTTTTAAGAAAATAATATTTACGAGTAGACTAATTAAGGGTTTGTTAATATCTTTCAAAAAAGCACTTATGTTGTTGAAATGCTCTGTATAGGAGAAAGTCTCGAGTTGATGGTTATTTGTAAAGATTTTTATTTTCTTTTTTGGACCATTCAAGTTATTCTCTTTCTTTCAAAACACTTAGCCATAGAATAGAAAGCAACATACCATTAGAAATTACATTTGACAAATATTACATAAAAAATCATTGAAAAATATATAATGATTGAAAGTTCTAAATATGAAACACATGCATTAAGAACAAGGCTGCATCAAACGTCATGAATAATATACAGAAATATTTTGTCAAAGTTAGACCTTTATTCTCAGGACTCTAATTGGTTGATATCGTACTTTGCTCGAGGGCCTAAGCTTCAAACACGTAATCAAAGGCGGTTTAATTCTGTTCTCCTTTAGAAAGCTGGAGAACACCTTTGAACCCAGATTTTTGAGCTCAAAGAATTTTAATGATTAAAAAAAAACAAAAAAAACATTACAATCAGAATTAACAATACAGGTCAGAATTCTTTTTCCTTCAAAAGACGATAATGCTATTATGATGTGTTTTAATTGTTTTGCTAATGGCACCTCATCCTCGATAATCCAGCGCTTTCGTTCCGATAAATCTACACTACAAGCCCTGGACAACTTTATGAGGTTTTACCTCGAACCAAATTTTCTCCCTTTGCAATGACTCAGCAAAACGCTTACTTGATTAGTCGAGTTGTTTACGCAAGTAGTGTCTGCGTTTCGTTTCTGATTGGATAAACTTGGATGCAAAGTGTGGTCTTTGGTTTGAGGTAAAACCTTGTAAAGTTTTCCAGGGCTTGTAGTGTTGATTTATCGGAACGAAAGCGCTGGATTATCGAGGATGATGGCACCTTACATGTAGATAAACCCTAAAATAAATCTTGTCAAAATAGAAGACAATATAATTAAAACAATTGTCAAAATTGTTTTGGCCTATTGTAGCAAATCTGTTCTGAAAAGCATCGAATGTACTAACATTCTTATAAATTTTAAATGGATCATTTAATCGAAATTTAAGAAAATCTGAATTTCACAAATATGACCGCATATGTCTATTTAACGGTGCCAAATATTGACATTCAGCACAAGTGACGAGATGATCCCGAAATATGGTTTGGGAATGGTTATTTTACACATGGACATTTGCTGAAGGTTGGTTATCTCTCTATTCATAAGGTTTGTCCTGCTTACTATCTCTGTTTAGTTTAGTCCTTAATGAAGGCGAAGAGCTCTGCCTTACCTGAGTCGGCCAACATGGCGGACAATGTGGTTTGTACTCGTGGTATGTCAGTCGTCAGAGAACGGGCCCTTGTCAGCAGCACTCCGCCTTGAGCATGTACTCGTTCAAGGTTTACATTATTGTCAGCAGGCTGTTTATCCTTCGACATTTTTTCACTTATTCTGTTTGGTTTTCGCTAGAGCTACAAATTACCGACTCGCCATGGCCAGCGCCACCTGATGTGCCGTTTATTCCACTAATAAAAAATATATTATCTTATACAGAATTTTTAAAAAGTTGTGGTTACAGCTGAATTAAACTCTAATGCTCACATACATGATGTTTATTAAAACCTAAATGCGCTTAATATGTGTCATTAAGCCACTACCTTTGAAGTAACATAACTTTACCAGTGTTTACATACGATAATTGGTTTCAAACCTTGTCTTTTCAACTGATTAACTGTAGAACGGTCAAGTCATTTCACTTTGTTACATGTTTAATGGGTAATATTACCTTTTACATGTATACGAAATTACTTTCAAGTATATACAAAAGAGTCTTGAACTGAATAAAGTAAGCAGGTGAACATACTTTAGTGATACACCTGCATGGTAGAAATTATATAATTATTCCCTAGTTTTATAATTCTCTTTTAAGTCTTTAAGATTCGTGTTTTAACCTTTTCACTAATCATGCCTTCCTTTTTGGTTCAGTGTGATCGCGAATCTTGAACATTGAAGAATATTGGTTATAAAGTGAAAATAAAAAAATATAATAAACACAATTTAAATATTGAGATAATTGATTTAAACATATTTTATTTCATTAACACGATGAAAAGGGATTGGCAAACAAGCACAAGCTTATATAAATGCCTCTCCCAATCATAAACATAGTTACAAAGCATATGAAAGAAGTCAATTACAAATAAATAAATAATATATTGAGATAATTAAATAGTTAATAAAAGCATATGGCAAAATATTTATCCTTGATTGACTTGATTGATAGTAAATCTATTTAAATTAGCAACACCACCCAATAATAGAAAACTCAAAATACAGTTCTTATATCAGTTCATGGGTTTAACAGTTATTGTTTTCAAGCCTCAACATTCATCTAATCATGAAATTGATGTTAAAACAAGCTTCATGAGACCTTCCTACCCTTGACATAAAACCTTTTTTCTTCAATTTAAATCTTGTAATTATAAGAATTGATAATTGTAATGAAAAATGAATTGAAATTGCGTTGGTTACACCAAGGAATACCATTTGCCATGACCCACAAGATATGTTTTTATCATTTGAATTTAAAAAGTAGCTTATTCCTGTGCGTAACTGATAATCAACATTTCAGTGTCTTCGGTATATCAAACGAAAACACCACGTCTATAATTGAGTTTGAGATGAAAAGAAACCACGCAATCAGCAAAAGGACGCTTTTAGCTCATCTCAACACATTCATCACATCCCAATGGCCTCATTATACTTTTACTCAACTAGGCCAGATTGTACGCATCTTTCTTTCTTTATGAAGCTTTATGTAAAGAAATAAGTTAATGTTTAAACGAATGTTTAATGTTCTATTACTTCTACCTTATACATTTCACTTACAAATATTGTTATAGTAGAAGTTCTGTTCACTGATTTGTGTCATTTACTTTATGATTCGTTTGATATGATAGATATATATGTTAGATAAATGGCAAAGAAAGCATTTTAAGTTTGTGTTCTAACAAATTAATTATTTCGTTATTTGTCAAAAATGCAATGATTCGTCGTATTTGAACGTGATTCGTGTGAATGTTGAAATTATTATTATTCATTCCAATACAGTCTCATCAACCTTTACTTATCGAAATAACTCGATACAATTGGACAACATTGCTGCGTTTCTCCTGGTAAGCATTAAACACATTTTAAGCAATAAATTGGGTTGTCTTGCCTTCTTCTTCTTCTTCTACAGAGATGAGATCAAATGGTTGAAATTATCACAGTCAACTGAAAAGGCCTCTTCCTGGCAGTTCTTGAATAGACAAATAACTGCTTTAGATTTTAAGCAATATTTGCTGTATACAAGAAATATTACATTTACAGAACTCAAAAAAAAGGCTGAGTTATCTATGGAAGGGGATGTGTGCCAAAAATGAATTCATGTACTTTCGTAACTTGCAAGATGTAACATGTCGTTCTCAACCATGCAATTCTTGAAAAGACAAGTCTAATCGTGCAAAACTAACATTTCAATCCTGTAAAACTCAACTTGTTGTTCTCAACTTTACAATGTTCAAATGTTATTCTAGAAATGTCAAAGACAATACCCGATTTTATATCTTGGATAGGAGTAATATTCACAATAAGCATTGCTGAAAGTTACGTTTTACAAATGGAAAATTAAGAGTTGTGAAATCAGCTTTTGAAAACCAACTTTTGCTTTTCGAGTTTTACACGATTTCGCATTGACGGGGGATGTGTGCCAAAAATGATATGCTATGCTTGATTCGTTAAAGCAGACATTTGACCGGTGCGCGCTGATTCTGCAACAGGCAAGAAAAAGGAACACGTTTACTTTTTGTGAGCGGCTGACCTGGCTAACCGAAACAAATACCTAAATGACAGAATAACTGACCAATATACGTATTTAGAGTAAGCAGGAGTATACAGCGTTCATTCTGTCCGTCCTTCCTTCTGTCTGACCGTCACAAAATTTGTCCGGAGAATATCTCAACAACTATTTACCTGCTAGCTTCACCAAACTATATATACTTATCAAACGTGATCCCTAGATGTGCCTTTCCAGGGTTAGACTAACAAGTTATTTGTGTTTTTGCAGTTTCCATGGATATAGGACAAAAAAGATTATTCGATAATTAATTTCTTTGTCCAGATGATATTATCTGAAATATTCATCTCCGCTTCACCTCATTTGCTACACATGTCAATCATCATTTTGGATATGCCTTTTGAAAGTTAAACAATATGTTAGTTTTCTTTTCTGTGGTTTCTTTGTGAAATATGACTAACAAAGTGACTCAACGAAACTATTTTGTCCTCAGCACATCTCGTAGAATATTCATGATGACTACCTCAAGCTTGTAACAAAAGTCAACCACTATCCCTAGATGTACCCTTTTAATGGTAAAATATTTCAATGGAGATAATTAAATTTGTGCTTTCAGTGCAAAGGAGACTGACACAAAGACTTATCTTTAAGACTGTATACTCAACTATAATACAACTTTAAACAATGTTTATCAATTTTACAAATTGGGGAGCATGGCTATGTGAGCTCTACTCGGATCTTCACTTGTTGATTAAAGTAATCCAAATTATTGTGAGGGTAATATTTGTATGCCACTATATTGGCATTCTCTCCCCACAGAGGCAGATCAAGTCATGAAATACGATACAGCCCCTGTTATTTACGCCGATTTGTGGGATACAATGGGAGATGCCTGATTTGAGGCAATCAAAACTATTTGTGCAATCAGCGAACGTTGTTCTAAAATCATCAATTTTGCTATTGATTCATGGTGATGTACATGTATTGTGAAATGAACCACGATTTCCTTGCGAGAAGCGTTGTCATGTGATAAAGAAATTCAAATGGATTGTAATGCATTTTTTTCCCGCCGGGGGAATCTGCCAGTACCCATTGATTTCGGGTAGTTAGAACAGAAGCTGTATCATCAACATTTCATGACTTCATCTGCCTATGTCGGGAGAGTACGGAACCGTAGAGGGGACATTGAATGATAGTAAGTCGTGGCCAGGGGTATTAAGTTGTGGCCACGAGATGATATGTCTTGGCCACGATATAATATGTCGTGGCCACGACTTATGTTAACCATTAGATTTTAAGTATGAGTCGGCCATTTGGTGAGTGATAAAACGTAGCAGAGAGGTTATGATTGGTGCTTTAAGCCCCTCAAAGAAAGGGCAGGGGTGTAAGACCGAAAATAAAATGAGGTTCTGCTTCCCTCATAATGAGGGTAATTTTATTCAAATCATAACCTCTCTACAATGGCTATTTTAACAAAATACAATATATCAATTTTGGTCATTTATTTGTGTGCGTTCTCCAAAACAACTTTTTATTTGAATGAAACGTTATCAGTAAGTCTATGAAACCTGTCTTACGCTGTTTGTCGTTCATATCTCATTCCTTATTCAACATTCACTTTACGAGATAGATGAAAGAGCACTACGAATATGACTTGTTCAACTAGAAAGACTTATATAAGTCCTATCCTATATACATGTGCATAGCTTGCATTGAATACATAATATCAATCCAAAAGTCTGGCAGCTATCTATCTGCACAGCATGCATCTATAATTATTCTAATAATTTCATCATTTATCTAATCCAATCAACCAATTTTCTCTTTTATTAAATCTAGATTTTCATAACAGTGTTAATATTCAAATGTTAATAGAAGTTCAAGATATAAAGATGTTCATCCGTCATAATACATATAGAGGCGGTCAAACCGTAACATACCAAAACCCATTATTAAGTACACCCTATATTGTAGTAGATATCAGACTGTTTCAACAACAACTTCTGAAGGTATAAGCGCATCGCAATATATTAGTATTTCTTTTATTCAAGAATGTGCACGCTATCTTGTCAAAAATGAGCGTTAAGAGCTATCATAATTTATCAGCTATGAGCCGTTTTGGAAAGTGTAATGGAACGGAATAATAACCAGAGGGATAGGGCAAGGCGAGGGTTATGGTTTGCTATACAATAAAATAAGTTTATGTAAACAAGTGATGTTTAGAGGGTATGGGGGTTGGGGTGGGAACATTTGGGTATACGGTTAGTGATGGTTATTGAAACCGTCGTTTACAAAGAAGGTTTGGGTTGAAAGAGGTTTAAGTAATTAAGTAGCTTGTTAACATAGAAAATTTCGAAAATTCTAAAATTTTCTTGTTTCTGGATTTTATCTTTTTTAAATTGATAACAATCTAAAATGTTACAAGTCCATTTGTATGTGTTGTTGACCATCTTCTTACTGATCAAGGTAGTTGAAACACAAAGGTTTAGGGCAAGGCGAAGTATTAGATAGGTAATAAATTAAAGTGTTATACTGGTAGTATGATATGCACGTTTATCATAAGTGATTGTGAAATTTTAATTGGTTAGTGATAAATCCTTTTTGATTGAACTCGCGAGAGAGTAACCAAACCAAATATATACTTGGTGCATTGTTGGACAATGTAGTATTTGCAAACTGAGTATGTTTTTTGGAAACACAATTCTTTGTTACAACAAATCATATGCGTAGTGTTCTTTCATGTATCTCGTAAAATGAAATATTGAATAAGGAATGAGATATGAACGACAAACAGCGTAGGATAGGTTTCATAGGTTTCAAATAAAAAGGTCTTAAACAACAAAATGGCCAACTAATACTTAAAATCTACTGGTTGTGACCACGATTTAAAAATCTCAAAATAAAATTCATTAAGTGTCCCTCTAGGTTCCGTAGTAGAGAGTGCTATACTGGTACTTAAGTATATCACGTTTTAGAAATGAATAGATATGCGATTTTTATGATGGCTGACCCTTGCTTTTATGTTTGAAAGTGAGAAGCACAACCACGATATTTTAAACAATATATTTTACTTAAACAAATCAAGTGCAGTACATTTCAGTGAATGTAACTTAAAATTGAATCAACTTTAACGAAACAAATTTCTAAATCTATTTTGGTATATAATATCGCAATGAAAAAATTGTATGGATTTTTAAAACCTTTTTACTCTTACTAAAAATGGTTTATAAATAAATATATGCAAAAATCGGTGAGGTTAAAAGAGTATTGTATATATTGCTACTTTCATTGCATTGAAATTCAAAGGAATTTTACATATATACCCAACTAAACATAGTTATCGCTTCAAATTCAAATTTCAAATACTCACTTAAATCTAATATAAGAATATTCAATGCAGCCTTACATTTATTGTCATTTAAGTTGACTATTTTTGTTTCATTTTTATGTCCATTTTATATAAAATTCAACAATAGTCAAGGTAGCAAGGAAGAAAATATGCTTCAAATGTAAATTGGCCAGTTATTCTTCCAGCTAGGTATTTGATTCGGTTAGCCAGGTCAGCCGCTCACAAAAAGTAAACGTGTTCCTTTTTCTTGCCTGTTGCAGAATCAGCGCGCACCGGTCAAATGTCTGCTTTAACGAATCAAGCACAGTATATCATGTTTGGCACACATCCCCCGTCAATGCGAAATAGTGTAAAACTCGAAAAGCAAAAGTTGGTTTTCAAAAGCTGATTTAACAACTCTTAATTTTCCATTTGTAAAACGTAACTTTCAGCATTGCTTAATGTGAATATTACTCTTATTCAAGATATAAGGGCCCTGTCACACTTAAGCGTATAGCAAGTGCGTTTGAGTTGCGTATGGAAATATTTTCATACGCAAACAGTACGCTCAAACATTTACCGTATTTTGCCTTACTTGTTTCCGTACATGGAGCGACTGATTTACGAACTTTGCGTTGAGGATGCGTTTGAGTTGCATATGATTTGCGTATCCCCACTTCATTGTGGCACATCATTGCACATGCAGAGCGCATACATACCATACTCTAGACGCTAACAACTTATTTCTACCGCATGTCTTGCGCAAACAAAGCGAGCATATTACGAGCCCATTGTGTCTTCACATAAATTTCCATCCTTTCTGTCTTTGTAGTACGTTTTCGTAGGTAATATATATACAAAGGGAGCTCGCGAAAACAAAAAGCTTTGTTACCAATTGCAAGGCAATTATTAAAACAAAAGTGTACTGAATAAATTTAAGTTTACTTAATCCATTTCTCTAACACATGTGATTAAAGGCGTTATCACACTTAAATGTCAGTACGAATACATAACCCTTGCTTGAGTTATGAAATTTTCCGAAATATCAGAATATAAAACATTCTTCTCCCTATTTAAACTTTGGTTGATTCTTTTCTGTTACATGCACCCACGCTCTACTCACAATATCATGCTGTAACAATAGCATTAGTTTCATCCTGTCGCAATTGGTCCGGACCTGCCTTTTTCAAGGATAACTAACATTTGTAAAAACCGTATTCAAAATGTTCCGTTACCTAGAAACTTGACCAGATGATTTTCCTGGATAACTCCTATATAAACAATGGAATAGTGGTTTATTTCATAGTCTGAAATCGCTTTGCAACTGAGAAGTTTACAATGAAAACATTTAAAACAAATCTTTAGCTTCTTGATGATTCTGTTTGCATGGAAATGTAATGTTATTTATTGTTTAATTCATCTCTTATCATCTTTGATTTACTAGAATTAGTAGTATAGATATTTCATTCATTTTGTTTCTATCCTCAAAGTTTGGATAATTTTGATAAATGATTGGATGGAATTCTTAAAAATTGGTTAATCAATTTTAATGTGTATTTGTTTGATAGTTTCGACTCTTAGTTTTTTAAATGTATAGCATCATAGTGCTATATGAAAGAAAGAAACAAAATGAAAACTATCAAATAGTATAGGGAGGTATTATGCTCACCAACCCTTTCGTCTATATCAAATTCACTGGACAATGCATTTTCCATTGTTTATCAATCGGTTTGAGATCATTCTTCATTCGTGCTTCATTTGCTTGAAGGGCGTTTTGTGTACGTCTTCTATGCGCTATCAGTGCGTTCGTTCGGGACATCAACTTACACTGCGTATGAACTGCATACTGATCACGATTACCTAACGTACATGTACCGCCTTCGACCGATGTAAAACTGATGCGTTGCGTGTTCACCATACGCAGCATAGTTTTGAGCATGTTCAAAACTATCAAGCGTATGAAAATGGTCCAAGCGCCTGCCGACGTATAAGAAACAACCTCAACACAACCAAGATGCGTATGAGTTACGTGTCCTGCGCATGGGTGCGTATTGCTGCGTATGACAGAAATTGTCATACGCAACTCGTACACAGCGAGTATACGCTGAAGTGTGACAGGGGCTTAAAATCGGGTATTGTCTTTGACATTTCTAGAATAACATTTGAACATTGTAAAGTTGAGAACAACAAGTTGAGTTTTACAGGATTGAAATGTTAGTTTTGCACGATTAGACTTGTCTTTTCAAGAATTGCATGGTTGGGACGACATGTTACATCTTGCAAGTTACGAAAGTACATGAATTCATTTTTGGCACACATCCCCTTCCATAGTTATCAGAAGAAATTTGAACTTTCTTGTGGTTCTTTTTCTCCCCACAGAGGCAGATCAAGTAATTATTTGATAATTCAACCTCTGTTCGAATTAGAACAAATATGTGGTTTCCAGCAATTTCCCCTTGCGGAGAAAATTTGCACCACAATCCATTCAAATATTTACAACTAATGATAACTCTTCTCTTGCTGCTGCATTTTGAATCTTCAAGCCTAGAAGTAAGCACCAACATCTCTTTCGCATTGGCGTTGATTGGTAAATCATATCCACTCTTAAACTTAAACTGATCTAGCTATGAAATAAATGAAACTGAAGATAAAAAGATAATTCAAATGATCTATAAGAAGGAAAGTGTACCTCGAATTAGGTAATGGCAATTTTGATCAACATTGACCGTTCATGCTGGGCTGCATGTACAAATACATGTACCCTGAAATTGAATCAAACTATCCGTGTAGAACTAATTCTTGTGGGATAATACACATTTATCTGAAAGTCACATAAAAAAATTGTACACTCTCGCTCATATACTTCATATCTAATTTGTTCAATAAAATTCACATCACACATTTCCTTGAGCATATCATATAACCTTTCCAGCAATCAATTTTGAAAACAAAGTAATCCGAACCACAATAAGGATGTAACAGTGGGATTAATATAGTAAATTGATAAATTTTAATAACAATTAATAAGATTTTATGTTGGTCTACTTACAGCAAATACAAATGCAGGGTGTAATTTCATTCATTGCTCCCATTTTAACTTCATATTAACAGCAACAGGGCCTCTTTCTTTGCAAATACCTTTCAGAATAGTTTATGAGAAGTAAACTGTGTTTTTTGTTGCACTGAATAAGTGAGCTTATAAATTTCAGTAATGAACAATATTTCAGGGAACCATTTTGATTAAGCAACGTAGTAAAATTAAAATCAGATGACACAAGACTTCCAATCCCCTTGAGGTTTAACTTATTTGTAAGGTATAAGATAAGATAGGTTGTTATTGAATTGTGTTGTTTTACTGGCTTTTTTGATAAAAGAGTTCGCTCCTATTAAATTATTTAAAAACATATACCAAAGCAAATGACAGTTTAATAATGATGTTCAAAGGTGTACATACAGTGTATGTTGTGTAAGTATAGTGCACGCAGATGATGATGTGCTTAGTGTAATTCGAAGATCTATGTAACATTTAAATGTTTTTCGTAGAGATTTAATATTTAAACCTTACTCTAAAAAGTCTTTTATTACCAGGTTCATGTCAATCACGAACAGGATAATTCTCTTTCCCTTGTAAAAAGGAATTTTGTCTTCATGTTTAATCTTCAAGCCACATGACTCAGTTACTAGATTCTTAAAATTGGTTATCATCCTCCACATGCGGTTTCAGATGAAAGGAAATCAGGGTCCTCCAATTCAGAGGTTAAAGCTTCCATTAAACAACATCGAGTCACGTGCTTAAGATGATAAGCATCACCTAAGTATTTATCCCCTAGTTGAACATTTTCTTATGGGTATAACAGGATATGCCCATTTCATCCCATCTTCCTACGCATAGCCGAAAACGTCAGTTTTATGCCATGCTGCCGACTTTGAGTTTTCTGTGCTGATATCAGCGCCCCTACAGACGATTGTAAGCAACCTCCAGTTACTTTCTGATTGGACTATTGCTTTCTCTCATAGTAAGCTAAAGAACAAGCACAGAAAACTCAAGTGTCGACAGCAAGGCATAAATCTGACGGTTCCGAAAAGGCGTCGCGTAGGAAGATAATTTCATCCAGAGAGGCGTTATTATTTCACCATTGTTCCATTGGATAATGGGATCGCGTGAAAGTAATAACAAGGCTTTTGAGATTCGTGTTTATACTTATGAATAAAAAACTTGTTTCCATTTGTTGGATATCAACTATTCTACTGATCAAAAAAAGCTAGTTCAAACTTCAAACAATATTATCTTTTTTTTGTTTGAATTCAGGTTAACCTTTTGATGTGAAAGGAAACGTGTCCATATGTGTCCATGGTCATGACTTATAAATAACGCACGAGTTACTTTGAATTCCAATCAGGATAGTTGTATTGAAAAATTAGAGAAGAAAATGGGATAAAAAACAATTACCTTTGGTGATGAAGGGATCCCTTTTTGTCATGTAATAGACCTACATATTTTCTTCCATAGACCAACAGGGTGTATTCATATACTTGATTTTTAATAGAAATTCATGATGCTTCCTGTCTATAACTGATCAATGTCTTCAAGGTATCACACGATGTCTATAATTGAGCTCGAGATAAAAGCAACATTGCAATAATTAACAGGACAATTTTAATTCAACTTCACACATTGCATAACATCCAAATTTACCTGCATGTATAGAGCCTTGTTATGGTGATGTAAATAGGGCGTGTTTGAAGTATCAGTATATATTTCTCTTTTGTATACTATAAGATGTGAAGTTAATATTGAGAAGAAAATACATCGCTTATTAAATTATGATAAACTAAACATTGTTACAGCAATAATTAAATCTTTAAGAACTCCGCTCATCTACTAAACTTTAATTTAATTTAAACTTTAAAAATTAATGTAAGTTATTCAAAGAAACCAAATGAATTCTTAACTGATAACATATTTGTTGTGAAAGAGATTTAAACATCACTCCACTGATGTAAATATGTTATTTTGCTCACCTTATATTTGATAATTATCATCAAAAGAAAATGATGCCTCTTTGAAAATGTCTTTTGGCAGTTAAACCGATGAGATAATAGTCTTTACTCTCATCAAAGACGTATTAAATTCGTCATTACATTGATAACCCTCTGTCTAGTTTGAGGTGTATATCATTCACTTGCCATTGAATGATCGCTTCAAATCAAGGTCAACGGGTAGATAAAATTGAGTGAGTGAGTGAGTTGGTGTTTAACGTGTTTTTAACAATATTTCAGTTATTAAACACGTGGATGTTGCCATCCAAAAGAGAGTAGACAGATCAGAGAGAAAGGGATCGACAGGATGAGGGAAAAGACGGAAAGAAAGGCATAGTAAGAGATAGAAAGCAGGTTTTAGAAGGACTCACATTTGGTCTGGCTTCTATCCGTCGACCTGTCCAGCTTGGGTGACCCTACCAGGAGCATGGAAGCTCCAGCTGGCATAGCTCTCGGGGTCGCAGAAGCACACAAACCACCACACCACGATAAGGTAATGAGTCCAGTGGTGGGGTAGATAAAAAGCAAGGTTGATCTTTAGCTTGCATTAAGATGAATAAAAATGGGTAATTTGGAAAGAGGTGAGTATCTGCGTGAGAGGGGAGAACACACCAGTATTGTATAAGTGACACAGAGGAAGAACTTGTACTGTTGCAGATAGCATCATCCAAATAATAATAATGTTACACATGTAGATACATAAACTGCCAGGCTAAAGTACACGCCACAGTTTGTTTAAATTGATCTTAATATCTGAGAGACATGTCATGTATTTGATTTTGGCTCGTCTCTTATAACACATATCTGCAGTAGTTTGAATAAATAGGTGGTGTCTGTTTAATGTTTTTTTAAAACATCTTTGTAAAATGGAGGCAGGGGTACAAAATCGAAATTTACACTACCATTACCCTACCATATTTAAAGTATTATCAATATGGGAAAATATAGTCACTTTTATTAATTTTCACAAAGTATATGTCTTCTTTGTCGAAATCATTCGTATTAAATCAAAATTAATTTTGAATTATTTATTTGCATAAATTTCAGTTTTTGATAATAACCACTTAAAAGTTTGAGAATATGACATCAACAACTCGAAATATTTGTCATTGAAGTCTTACATATGATGAATTTAACTTAAGTGTTTAATTGCCTTTGCCTGAAAGTTTACAATTCTTCCGATCATCATGCAGAATATATGGTAAACACCCTTTGTCGTTTGCTAACAGTTTATGTTACCTTTGACACTGCTGGCGGGGATATTGTTTTAGGACATTTAGAATATTTCAGACGATGCTCACAGACAGGATGAAGGATATTGTGAGCACAACCTCAAGCTAGTTCTCCTATTGTTGGATGAACAGATGTCTGTAAATATCACCCTCTTGCATCCAGGAATCGGTCTTGGACACTTCCCATTTGCTAATATCCTCAGGGACTTGATATTTATTCTGCTTTGTTGCATAAGCTCTCTGTTATTTTTAGCAGTCCCTGTTTTTGATAACAACTAGCAACACTGTGTATAACCGTACACCGGAACTAGCGAGGTGTACGGCGGAGAAATGTTGCTAGCGAGGAGCGTGATCGCAAACGGGATCACTTAAAAAGCAATCATCGCCGTTTCATCAACTTTTTCTATGTTATTATCATGTCAATAACTTTCCGAGACATAACTATTTAATGTCATATCCTGTTCATAGTCAGAGATAGCAAATATGTTACTAACAACAGCATTACTCGCAACTGTCATTGTTACTGTCCCTTGGATACAGAATGACAAGCACATACATTTTACTAAGTATGTGTGCTAAAATTACCACATGATGTTGATTATTTGAAAGTTATGAAGTAAAATATTACCTAACTTTCGATTTCGGCTCCTCGCTAGCAACATTTCTCCGCCGTACACCTCGCTAGTTCCGGTGTACGGTTATACACAGTGAGCAAGTAACCGACTCTTAACTCTCTTGAAATACCTCGTTTTTCGATATAATGACCACATATATAAAGCAAAGGGCTAGTTAGGTAAATATTTATGTTCTTTGAAAACATGTAAGCAAGCAAGTTTGAAAGTATTGCTCATCACATTTCTCTCTTTTACAACAGTTTTATTTATAAATTGTTTCTTACATCTGACACAGTAAGCTCGAGTTGTCTTTGCAGTCCTATATGGACTTTTCAAGAATGTAATATTTATTTTGTCAGTGCTACTTCTAATAGAACACGGATATAACGAACTCCAAGGTACCAAAGAATTTTGTTCGCTATATCCGGTGTTCGCTATACGCATATAATTTTAATGAAATCATATTGGGACTGGACTTGAAAGTTTGATCACTATATCCGATTGTTTGCTATGTCCGAGTTCGCTATATCCGTGTTCTACTGTTCAGTCATTAAAGATAAAAGTCGTCAGTGCTTTGTTTTTTCTAATTGTGATGTATTGTTTACAAGGAAGCACTTCATCACTGAATTGGAAAAGACAAGGCAGGATTGAAAGTAACATTGAACATAAACGAGGATTAGAACTGCTTTAGAAATACCAATACAATGAGGTGAACTAATGAAAAATGCTAATGTGTTAATTCTATAAGAACTTCACTTCAGAGATCATAATTTTGTCGAATCAATAGTTTTATATTTTGATTCAAAAACAAAAATATTTAACAAAGGAAATAAAAATTGGAAGTCTTATTTGTTTTGGTCATTGCTGTTGGTTATCAAAAGCAAATATTGTATTGATATTCTTTTGATGCAAAGGGTACTATGCATTTAGAAACTGTATTTACGAGAAAATCAACTAAATATTTGTGAATATGTTTCATTAAAGCTATTTTGTTCGTTGAAACGCTCAGTATGTCAGAATGACTCCAGATAACGTTAATTTATAAAGATGTAATTTTCATTTTTTTTAATGAACCATTAAAGTTAATTTCTCTTGTTCAAAACACTGACGCACGGAATTGAAAGTAACATATGATTAGAAATTACATTTGTGAAAGGACAAAACACAATATTACATAAAAATTCACTGAAAATGATATAATGATTGAAACTTCTAAATATGAAAGAAATGACAAGGCTACATCAAACGTCTTAAATTATATACAGAAACATTTTGTCAAAGTTAAGACCTTTATTTTCACGGCTCTAATTGGTTGATATCATGACTACAGGCTTACGCTTCAAACAGGTAATCAGAGGCGGATTAGTTCTATTCCCTTTTAGAAAGAAGGAGAACACCTTTGAAACCAGAGCTCTAGGAAAATTTAATGAGTCAAAATATTGAAGACCTAACAATACGGGCCAGAATTCGTTTTTCTTCAAAGGAGTTTTCTTTTTTTACGTGAATGCTAGTACAATAATTATTTTCGATTGTTTTGCTAATGACACTCTTTTATATCTTAAATTTTATTTTTTTTGAATTACCATTGACGAACTTATGTACCTGTTATTATGGCTGTGTATTGCACATTAAATAAAGCTGTATTGCTAAATGCATAACGAAATGTTTCAATGACCTCAACTGTAAAATAACAATGCCTTAAGCATAATACCTATACAAAGATATCATATTTTCTTATGAGGTTAAAGGGGCATTAGCACGTTTTAGGGGGAAAATAAGGTGATGTCATGAAAATGAGAAATGATGGTTCCAATTGAGAGACAATGTTCTTGAACCTTAATGGAGCAGTAATAATTCAAATATATGATGTAAAGTGTAGCCATGCGATTTCTTTTTCTCACAAAAAATGAATTAACAGTTTTCACACAAAATGGCCGCCAATAGATTTTATGTGAATCTTCATACTTTGTCCTCTGACTATGGATGATTGGCTGGTGTAATGAGATAATTGACACTTTCAAAATAATACATTAAGCATTAAGGTACAATTATCAGTGAAAGTTTTAAATTCTAAAATTATCAGAAAACCTGCTACTGCCCCTTTAAAACAACGTCAAATCCCTACAACTCTCTCAAATATTTATGAACATATTCTTTTAGACAAGACATACTCCTGAAATTTCCAGATCTTTCAGATAAATCCTGGATTTCTCATTTGATGCTATTTTATTTTCGTTGTTTTTTTGTAATATGCTTATTTGCTTTAAAGGGGAAAATGAACATGGAAAACCTACAGATAAGATAAGATAATTTTATTTGCACAGAGAACACCCTTCTTGGGCAGTGTACAAATACATGATATTACATGTATGTCTATGCAGAAAATCGTTATACTTTTAAAATTGCCACAAAAGATCATTATTTTTTTACTAAAGTACCGGAATCTTATTTCAAATCACTTGAACTTGATCCTTTTTATTACTCGAAACATTTAATCTAAAAAACGTTTGTCTACAGTTAAGTTCGCTTTTCATATTAAATTTTGCTGTAAATAGTTACGGTTCCCTTTCAGTATAGTGAGATAAGCAATAACGTTGAAAATGGGCTTGTTCGAAAATTGCCTTTACGTTATGACCATAGGAAGAATCAATTTTAAACTTCCTGAGAAATTTTATTTCTATCACATATCATTGTAAACAATTTATAATCAGATAGAGTTATTAATCGGGATTTGATAGTTTGAGTTAAATTGAAAGATGAAAGTAGTTCTCTAAAATGTGTTGTACAATAACATTGCGATTTTGCAACGGGCCTGATCAATGCCTAGTTTTCTAAATTTATTTAGAAACACACTCTTTAAAGGGGAAGTAGCATGTTTTAAGGGGGAACATAAGGTGATGTCAGGAAAATTAAAATTAATGGTTCCAATTGAAAGACAACGTATTAAAATTGAATGAAGAAGTAATGAATCAAATATATAATGTCAAGTTCAGCCATGCGATTACTTTTTCTTACAAAAATGAATAAAAGGTGTTCACAAAAAATTGACAGCTAATGGATTTTATGTGAATCTTGATACTTTGTTCTCTGACTATGGACGATTGGTTTGTGTTATGAAATATTTGACACTAGTAAAATAATACATTATGTGCTAACGTACAATTATCATCGAAAAATTGAAAATATAAAATTTTCAAAAACGTGATACTTCCCCTTTAAATATTACATTAATGTAAAAATAATTGTGTTGACCATGGACTTTTTTGTAGTCACACTTTGAATAATGATAATGTAATGAAAATAATGTTTGTATAACCCACAGGAAATTGAAAGTAATTAAAAGGATATACAATAAAGATAAAAAAATATCCCCTCCCCGATACATTATGCTAAAGGATGACCATGTTGTTCAGCGTCCTCATTCAAATAGTGGCCTATATCTAAAATTATACGCAATATCATCTGTCATATGCTATGATTTCATAATATTTGTTGTCGATAAAGATTCTTGTAAGAGTCTTTATCCGTTTAAATACTGATTATTTAAATTTCCTGTGATTTAACCCCAGTTTGAACTGTTATCAAAGTTGCAGCATTGATTCATGACATTCTCCATTAGCAGATATTGAAGACGAACGCTGCAGAATACAGAGCCCCCATTCGTGTTGCAGCGGGGGGAAGTTCAGTTTGTATCCCCTTAAATGTATTCTCTCCCCACAGAGGCAGATCAAGTCATGAAATATTGATACAGCCTCTGTTCTAACTCGCCAAATTTCGTGGGTATCGGCAGTTTCCCCTGGCGGAAAAAAATTGCACCAAAAATCCATTTGAATTTATTTAGCAAATTACAACGCTTTTGGAATTGAAAGGGTGGTTCATATCACAATGCTTGTGCCATGATTCAGTAGCCAAACTGATGATTTTAGAACAGCGTCGCTGATGCACAACTAAGTTTGATTGCCTCCAATTAGGCATCTTCCACTCTATCCCACAAAGTCGGCGTAAAAGAACAGAGGCTGTATCAACATTTTGCGACTAGGTCTGCCTCTGTTGAGAGAGAATGCCTTAAATGTTCAAATTAGATGTTAAACTTTGATGGTTTTTATCCCGTTTTCATCCAACTGAGTATGAACAATTAAGGGATTAATTGTTACGTTTCGCCGCCCATCACCGTTCGATGGTTACCCCCTTAAACTATATGCTTTGGTTCTATCTAAGTCTACCATCCAGCATCTCTCAGTGGATCCGGAACATCTACTCATTGTCGTCAGCCGCCACTTTTAACCGTGGAACACGCTTACAGACCAGTTCTTAATTATTTTCAGTCATTTTGTCGTGGCAATACATATTAGAATGGTTATGTTTTACTACTTTTCTCTTTCTCTCTCCTTTCCTCTTTCTCTCGTTTCTTCTCACTCACAATATTCTTGTAGCACATTGTCCTAATAAAATTCTCCATTCAGATCGAATATGTCTTTAACTACGACTTATTTAAACACACATTAATAAACATACAAATGTTGATCTGCTAGTACCAAATTGCACTTGTTTATATCGCAGTTTTGATTAACTTGAACATAAAACTAATTAATTGGTATTAGTATTCCTTCTCAAAGCGCTGAAAGGTGTAATATAAGTCTTCATTCCAATCACAACCCAATTAAACAGCTATAGAGTAAGGTTAGTATTCCGTTTCCTATATTTCCACATACTGACTTTTAGTTTTACTATCTGCTGACTGAACCACTGAAATAGCAAGATTCCTGTCACGATTTCAAGTTTAGACAAGTCAAGCTTTCCTTTCCTTGTTACTTGGAAATGTATTTTAAAGAGACCTATGGCTCAGTAGACTATGATTATTGTTGTGGATGAAGACGAACGTTGTGGCAACAGTGTTAACGGTTTAATTCATGATCACTTTAAACAAATATTTGGATGTTTAGAATTAGTTAAACTATCTCCTCGATTTCATTATCATGACATGACAAGAACCAACACTTGTCCTTTCAGATGTAATATAATCTTGATGACATTCTTGACACTGGATGTTAACTCTTACCCTTGCTTACCGTGACATTAAACTGTGATTTAAAAGTTGATGTCAGTATGTTGAAAGGGATTTCAATCAGTTTCCTTGTGTCGAAAATTTGGTTGATCATGTGGTCATTTTATTCATGTATAGACTCATATATTTTATGGTATTCTTCATAATTGGTAATTAGAAGTGGCGCATTATACTTAACTTACTGATCATCAAAGCTCCTTTGACAATCATGTATTAACTTAAACGAATAAAGCCAATAATCTACTTCAAAAAGACGAATAGCAACTTTGCAATCCTGAATGGGATGCTTTAAGTTAATCAATAGCTTCATTACATCAAATCCAAATTTTCTATCTCACGAGATGAGATTAACATGGTATTTGTCAAGAAGTGGTTTATATTTGGTGTATTTATTATATGATTAAATACTTCTAAATACTCAAAAATACTGCCATACTCATGTTCGGCGACTGCCTCAAAGAGCCCGTCGCCGCGATAACAGTGTGACGTCATAAGGAAAATGTTTTCGTCAGACCATTGTTTCCTTACGTCACTCGCGTTGTGATGAACTTTATCGCCACTCAGTAGAGTGACAATAAAGGTTATCGCCACTGTAGCCAGAAAGAGGGTTTATATCACTGATAGAACAGAGTATTTCACCCTCAATCATATAATAAACTATCAAATTAAAGAGGCGTATCGGGTAAAGACAATTCTTTAAGACTTGGACTCGGATTTTCTTTTACATTGAAAACTTAATCCTTTTTTGAGGCAAGCATATGAAAACGTAGGACATGTTAAAAGCAAACACTTTTGCAATCTCGTGTTCTCTTACACGTGTACATCCCCCAGTTAAACATAAGATATTTTCTATTACAAAATATAACTAACATCTGCAGTATGTGATGTACAATGATGTCTAATTAAGTGAAAATTCTCTGATAATACACTTTTCACGGAAAGATTTTAATCAGACTTATCGAAATCAAAATTAAATAACAAAACATTCCACTCCTCTGAGAAAGATAACGCCATTACAAATGATTTTTGGTTTCATTCAAAACAGGCGTTTTATTACCGGGAAATGTGTTTGTTTTAAAACCACTTTATCAGATTTTTATTCAAATGTTAACACTTTATAGAGAATTAACTTAATTTTGGAAAACCGTGAGCAATATTGAAACATGACTGATTCGTTGTGAAACAGATTTATTCATTTTCGTAAAAGGTTAGATAATCCTTGAGATGAAAATTTTAGAAAAAAAGTAAAATACATTTAATTTCAATCACAAAAAAAACCGTTCACATCAAATTGATTGAAAGAGTTCAACACAACAGATCAGATTATTGTGTATGAGCTTTTATCCTGGCAAGAAATAGATATTGAGCATTTTGTGGGTGCATATTTCAAGTTTATTATGACCTCTATTTACATCTGTTCGTGCGATGTGTTGTTAAGGATATTCTCCGTTCATCAAATAAATCATTACATTGAAAGTTATAAACTTCACTCTTTGCTACGTGTCATTGATATTTGTAACACATCTCAGGTGGTATTGATACTGTAATGAAATTCACATCGTCGATATACATTGTATGTAAAAGTTACCCTGCAATCTGCCTTTATATAACATAGAATACAAAGAAGGATCTGAACATTTATCATTTATATCTTTTTACATTTATTTTTAAAATCATTGGTTCTTTTTTACATAATGTACATGTACTCTGATATCAACTGCTTTCCATTTTTCTTTTGCAAACACTTTGATATATATTGAATGTAGAACAAGACATATATTGTATCATGCACACAAGGAATTATCTGTATCTTTCTGTTATACATACCCATTCTCTAAAATATATTAATGTTTTAGCTCAATGATAGATATGTTGCAAAACAACATAGTAAAACTTATGAAGATGAACTGAACCAGCTGAACTAAAAATTCCCACATGCTTCATAGACAGATGTGAACGTTTTTCTACATGTATTTCCGACAAACACTGACTGATATTTATGTTAATTATTGAAAAGGTCTGATAACTAAACATGTAAATGGTAAAATTAACTATGGCCCCTGACTAAATATAAAATCTTGGATAGATTATCATTAAAATACATCCCTATATTGGTTTGATAAATATGCAAAGTCAGTGACACCAGTATCAACGCGAATGATGTTTTGCAACTATCAAAGAATGCCATGTGAATGTTACATATGTGTCATATTTAGATCAAGTCATTTTGACATGCACTGATTTTATTCTAAAGACAACCTGTGGCGAATTTCCCAATTGCGTTTTATTCATTCGATGAAGGAACATAGTTTGATTAGGAAACTTGATAGGTGACGTGTTACATTGAATATGTAGAATGTCACCTACTTTCGAAAAGGTCTCTGTGGGTTACAGCTTAACGGGCTAAGGAAGGTTTTCTAGTGGAGGCCAACTTGTAATTGGATTCCAACAGCTTGTTATTGGATTTCAAGTACTCATCTCGAGAAGATTCTCCTACTTGGTTTTACGGCATGTCCTTGTCGTTTTTAATTTATTATACATACTTGACAAAAAGTGTTATATTTGTCATTTGTTTTCCTTGTCATTGCATGATAAATACCCTCGTTGCACCGACATTTATTAACAAGAAAACTCACGTAAGCAAACACAAAATGCATCTATCGAAAGATACATCGAACTATGACAGTCATTTGGGCCAGAACACTTTTTAAAACTACCAATTGAGTGGGTACTTAAAGATATTGCGACACATTTCCAAATTCAAATCTCTGAAATATGTTTTATTGACCTGCCAATGTCGTTTTCGACATGTGTTTATTTATACATTTGAAATAAACTTTATTGTCACGTTTTCTAAATAGTTAGATTTTTACTTGAATTCGAGTAACCGTTTGCAATGATTGATGTACATTTTTTTTTATTAAATATATGCGACATTTGGTGATTGTGACATGTTGGTTATTGATGTCACTTAACTTAAACTAAACTAAACTTAAATAAGATAACACTTTATAACTCAAAAGGTAATTATTCTTACATCCAACTGAGCATGGTATGATACATGTAAAACTAAACAATAACAATCAATACTATAGAAAGATACACTCGGATACAAATAACAACACACAAACATACAAGCTGCAAGCAGTTTCGAAATATCATTAACATTGTTCAGAAGTGAAATACTTGAGGGTATGAATAATTTCCTGGTTCTATTTGACTTATGATAAGTTAGATCAAAACGTTTTCCAGATGACGAAAGAGAATATACTGCATTTAATCAGATAAGATTTTCCGTGCATGTTGTTTTAGCATGTTTTCATGATATATTGACGCAGAATGTTCAAGTATGGTGCCATCAATCGTTGAACTCATATTTACAATATTGGTTGTCTTGTTTCTATATCGAAGACTGAGATAACCGTACCAACATCGCATGTCACAAAGCAAGATTTCACATCAACACCATAAGTATACATATAGTCTCTGTTGGCATTTTAGTACAAAGCTGTGGTATTCAAAGTCAACTAAATTTCAATGATGGTACCCAGGTATTTATATTCCGATTCTACTTCCACAGGAGTTTTGTTCATATTCACTTATGTAACTTTTCCCTGGTTCTGAAATCAAAAATAATTTCCTTTGTTTTCTTGACATTTACATGAAGAAACTTTCCCTTGCACCAATCTGAAAGATTCGAAATCTCTGAACGATATCCATAGCATTATGATAATGTGAAACTTGGTATTTGTAGATTGATTAAATGATGTTTATATCTGAACTTTATGAAAGACTGCTTTCATGAAATCAAATATCAAGTAATCGATATATAATAGCAAATGTATAGTTGACGTGAAAAGAACGGGTAAAGAGCGATGACGTGTCAAGAAGCATTGCATACGATACAGCATATAGTAATTTCATTTTGACCTCTTCAAAATGTTATCTCTGTTTCAAAGTCTTTATATAAGTTGATATCGACATTATGCCTGTGTAAGACTACCAAGGTAGACGCAACAGGCGGGACAGGTTGTAGTCTGGCAAAACAAAGATTTGTAACATATAAAAGGCATTGGTTATGAACTGATGTGAAATGTGTGACTTTGTACACTCGAGTACTGTTACATAAGACACAATTTCCGGCTCGTTGTACGAATTGTATTTTCCACTTGCATAAGGTATGACCCTTTGGCTTATGTATACTTCTTAGTTTGCAGTATGTCCTTGACTTAAGAGAACGATCCCGATGGAAGTTGTGCTCAATATTTATACTATGAATATTGAATACCCATGAGCTTTTTTGGTCATTTGACCACTGAATCGTCTAAAATAATTAAGTCGATGTAGTTAAGTATATACTAAATATTTAATACAGCTAAATAACATTTGGTTCGATACTATAATTCATAATGAATAAAGGTAGATTATAAGTTAAAAAGAAAAAAGCAAATTGCATAAAAGCTAACAAATCTTTAGGAAAAACATTGTGCATTTAGTTCAATTTTAGCTCTCAAGGACACATTCACGATATTAATTTATAGGGAATATGAGCAACAGCAAAACAATTCATGTTTGTAACGTTTTATTCTCGTTTTTTAGAAAAGTACAATGTTCAGACCAAATAACAATTGTTACAAATTTCAAGATTATGTTTTAATTAGTAGAAAGATTAGTTTTTACACCTACATTTAACAACTATATAGTGAATCCCAAAATGTAGGACATCTAATCCCGAAATCCACTGATTGCCCTGGATGCTCCTGTGGATAATATGAATAATACCATCTGGTCTTACATTGGAGAAATTGTTGCCATGTTCAACTTATCAGACGAGAATTATAAACTCACGTTCCTAAGATGTTCATTAGGTTTAAATTCAACGTTCATCTTCTTTCATGTTTAAATTCTGGTATTTTCAGTACAGATTTTCCTGACGAAAACTACAAGGGGTGTTATGCGGAGATCCTCGCAAAAATTAGTAAACGGTGTAGAAACATAGATTTTTATTACATTTGCTTCATTAACTCACCGCTGCATTATCTTGATGTTAAACAACTGACAAATATGTTTCCAATCAGTGAGCTTGAAGATAAATGGTATGATCATAATCTTTTTGGATACTTCAATGGAGCGTTTTTTAAATTTATATTTATGGTCTGGTTGACATTTTCAAGCTGTTATATACACACTATACTAAATATCCTGCATACTACATGTACATATATAACCTTTTTGCTCATAAAATATATGCAATCTCAAATAAGCTAAGTTTTTCTCCATATCTACATGTAGGTAAGTTTTTACAATTAATAACAGAAGTTAACCACCAATTATGAACTTTTTTTTTCATTTAAAATCATATTTACCCCCAAAAAATTAACATAAAGCTAACTTATTGGCTACGTTCTTCAAATAGCCAAATGCCATCAAAAACTAACCAAACATGAGAAGATTTCACATGAACCGGATATAATGACTAAATACATACGTTTTCAAGTATTACGCATATTTGAAGTAGCACTCTATAAAAGGTGACATAATGCCCTTTTTAGATAAACGTTTGATCTTACAATAGTTTTTCAGGTCAATACCCTTATTATTGTAAAATAATCTGAGAATGTGGAGAGAAGGATAATTGGTAGTTTTTCGGTTGTATAAAAATATACTACGCAGTTTTGTGTCTTTTTCCCTTGGATAAGATTTTCAAGATATTTACGGTGCCAATGAGACATACATGTTAAGGAAATAATTGAGTTCTAGTTCTAATGTTTATGCCAGCAGCTAAGTGAAGTATTAAGAATTGTGTTATAGAGTAATTTGATGTTTGTACTTTATAAGTTAACATATCCACACTGTGTTTAAAGCAGGAAGGGTATTTAAGGTAAAACGATACGATCAGTGTAAGGTACAGATAAAATTTAGTGAGAATGACAGAACACATTTTTACATATATTTGAGAGGATTAGTAAATTTAATTTTTTCATTTTTATATTATATTTTAGACACTAAGAAGAAATAATCAGTTAAAAGTTCTGTTTTCGAAATAAGATAAATCGTTGTTTTAGTTTTTTTAAGGCACAATCTGTCATTTTGATTTATGTTTTTGTTGAAGATTATTCATACTTCAGAACATCATGAAAGGAAGGAATAATGTACTATATTGTTTATTGACTTGCTTACATAGAGTAACATAAAAGTGGCATAGAATTGAGTTGAAGACACATTTGATAAATGTATTTTATCGAAATATTCTGACTAGACCAAGAAATTAACATTTAATTCTAATCAGTTCACAGTAGGGATTTAATTTATAATTGAACATGGTGTATCAACCTGCAAGCGCAAAAAATTAAAACATTTCTGTGATGCTTATCGATGATGTCTTTATAGAATTATGTCACTATGACATACGACGGCCTTATCTGACGACCCCCTGTGAAAAGCTTCCAAATTGCGTTTAATAACATTTGATGTGTCGCAATAGTGCGATTACGAAAAGTAAAGGTAAAAACCGCTCTTCGTCTGCGTGCACAAAGTATCAAAGAGTTACAGCTTAACAAGCTAAAACACTTTTAATTGGATTCCCACAGCTTGTTATTGAAGCCATATTGCTTACAGGTATCTGACATATAATTACTTCGTTTTTTTAATTTTTGTATGGTATATACTTGTCACAAGTATTAACTTGTTAATTGCCTAAACTTACATTACTGAAAAATCAAATCGCTCGTGGCATCAATATTTGTTGTTATTCACATAAGCACATTATGCAATTTGAGAATGATACAACGCATTATTACAATTATTATTCATTAAATGTAGTTATCCGTGCCTGAAACCTATTTAACTTTTCAAACTTTTAATAAATCGTATATATGACATCAGTTTATTCGATATATGTTTTTTATGCCCCAAGAACATCATCTTCTTCTTGTTTCCTTGATTATAACATTTCTTTTTTATCTAGATTTCCCTACTTCAATTACTGATGGAACTTTACTGTGATAGTCAAAATGTGACACTCTTCGATATTTACTTGATCAGTATCAAAACCTTAACTTTTGTACATGTATTTGACGAAAATGTAGTGGGGTACATATCTGATCTTCATTTACGATTTCTAAATTAAAGTTATAAGTATCACATACATCAACATATATTCATGAATAATCATATATATGCTTACGTGAGCATCTAACATTGATATATCAATTAGCAAACAGCCGATGAGCGTACATGGTAACAGCTATTCTATACAATGCTGTAATTTCAGCCTGTTCAGTTGT
Source organism: Steromphala cineraria (assembly GCA_916613615.1). Lineage (NCBI taxonomy): Eukaryota > Metazoa > Mollusca > Gastropoda > Trochida > Trochidae > Steromphala > Steromphala cineraria. Next base: position 40,742,154 of record OU744730.1, on the reverse strand, counting down.
GACAATTTCAAGGTTTTCGTTATTTCAGCACCTCTGCTAACCATTAAATCAACACCTGCCCGTTTTAGTCTAGGTACTAGGTACAGGAGTCAAAGGACTACTTCATATATATCTAGATTCGAAGTGGGATTTAGTTGCTTTTCACAGGATAACGAACAAACGTATCTGACAAAGCATATTTCTATTTGTTATTCAGGTCCTTTGCGGGTCATTGCATTCATTTAACACTTGATGAAGGTGAATGGATTAAACCCCTTTTCCAAGAGTATTTCACCTATAAAAAGGCTACCGTTGCTATGTATAGAAAGCATTGGCTGTAAGTAGTGAACCATGGATAGTACTGCCTATGATGAGGTGTAGCATTGCGCTCAAATTGAGAAGACAAATTGACGAGGCCCTGGAAGATGGTTTTAAATACAGAATTAAATAGCCACAATTGTCCCTTGATTGATACGTCGAACTTCAAATTGAAGTCACTTCATGCAAGTTAGTAAGTACATAACAAATCCTAATATTTTATCCACGTGGGAGTGATTTATCAAACATATGCTTTTTATAATATAGAATTTGTGCCTCCTTCTGAACACAAAAAAGGAGAATGTTTCTAAGGCTTAAATCATAACTGTTAAGTGTTCAAAATTAATATTCAAAGATTGTAGTTACTTTTCATCAAAGCTGATAGAGGTTGACGGATCTGTGTTAATGACAGGATATGTACTCTTTTTGATTTATATCATGTTGGTGATTTAAATCATTTTTATGTCTGCAATATGACATAAGAAATTTAGAAATTATGATTGCAGATAGTTAATATCAGACCAAATATGTACAGAAATGCCCGCTTTTTAATACCAAAATGCTCAGAAATTGTCAATATTTGCAAAGCATAATGTCCCTTTTTTTAGAAATAACATATTTAACCAGCTGAAAGAGACATCCTGCATCGTAATCTACGCGACGATATACATAAACGAAAGACTATAAGTGTAAGTAGCGGGACAACTTTTCTTGTGAAAATTGACATCATTCCTACAGGAAGGTAACCTATTTGTATTCACACAATGTATTATTTTATTTTAGGCACTGACGCAATGGAGAAAGTCTTTATTACTATGCATTTGATGAAGTTCATTTCAAGACTAAATGCACATAGTCTTATCGGTGGTGGAAGTTGCTTTTGGATTCAAAATAATCATTCTCATTAATTAAATAAGACCTGTTTTATCAAACACGATAACGAAAACATTTACTGCTCAAGAACCTAATTAAGGAACGTTTGTAAATTGCTGAATATACCATTAGCGAAAGGTCAAAAGCTGTATTAAAATGGTCACATGGTATCTCACTGACATTTGGATCCATTACAGAAAGCGATTAAATTTTTATATTGAAGCTTTGGTGTCGAACACATAGCTAGAATCAAATATCACATGATGTCAGCTGGTTCAGTTAATAATAATGCAGTCTTGTCGGAAGTTATTTTATTGCTTTGGAAGTAATAATCCCGAAAGTGCATTGTTTTATAAAGACATTTGAAAACGCAAATGTGATGGTAAATTTCATCAATTTCATCTTTTAATCTAAATTTATAAATCGGTATCATCAAACTGCACCAAATGCATATAGGTATAAACAAAACAAACAGTTTCCTTGTCAGCAGTTGTTGCACATAAAAAATACATCTCGAGTGTTCATAGATTAGTATGCATTGAGAAATAAACATATCGGTCAATAATATATATTATTGTAATATATATATACAACTGACATCCAAAACTAACCTGAAGAAGCCAACATGAAAGTTAGCTAATATGAATCTGTTGATGTTCCCAATTCAGTAATTTTATTATATTTAAGGTCATGTCTATAATAATAATTTATCTTTTCGCCTTTATAACTGCACGTGATATGTCTTAAGCTACTTGTTCGTTGAAATAATAATTCAGAAGAAGGACACCATTATCCACTTAAATTCCTTATTCCTTATTAAGGTCTTGTTAAAGGGGCAGTAGCACGTTTTTAGGGGGAATATAGGGTGATGTCAGGAAAATGAAAATTAATGGTTCCAATTGAAAGACAATGTATTTAAACTAAATGACGCAGTAACAATTCAAATATATAACGTAAAGTTTAGCCATGCGATTGCATTTTCTTACAAAAAATGAATTAAAGGTGTTCACACAAAATGGCCGCCAATGGATTTTATGTGAATCTTTATACTTTGTCCTCTGACTATGGATGATTGGCTTGTGTAAGTAGATTTTTGACACTGTCAAAATAATACCTTTAGCATTAACTTACAATTATGAGTGAAAAATTTTAAATATAAAATTATCAAAAAACGTGCTACTGCCCCTTTAAAGAGTGATATATTGGGCAAAAAAGCGACGGTGCATGATGAAAGTCACAACTCTGTTAAAACGAAGGTTTGATAGTATGGTGAACCTCTAAATATGTTTATGTTTCGGTGAAAACAATGTATCTTACTTAAGGAAGGGTACTTTCTAGTAAGATTGAACTGTAGAACAAAATGAAGATTCATTGCATATTTTTCACAAATTCTCACACAACGAGACACATGCAGGCACCTAACACAGCTTTTAGAAATAATCAATGTCTGACATGCAAACGATGTAAATATATATCTGCTCACTCCTTCTCTAAGTATTTTACAAACGCAATATTGCCAAAAATTGGCATTATTCATTTGGCTTTTTGATTTTCTGAGAAAAAACTCGAAAAAATTAAATATTTTCCAGGATATTATTGGTGAAGTTTCAATTAAGAACGTAAATAGAGAAAATAAATAAATGGTGACAAATTTCAAATGTATAAAGCAGATGCGCAAGATTTCATTTCAACAGAAATAATATAAGGTGGGCAAATTTTGTCGTTTGATAATGAACTCATTATTGACGTTTTCGGGTTATGTAAAAAGAGCCTGGTTGACATTTTATTAATGATGTTTTGGTTATTTTAATCGATTGAGAAACAGGGCTAAATAAAAATTAATACAAAAACAATTGGATCTTGCCTCTCTTCGAAAAATACTTCAATTAAAGAACCAATTGCCTTATTAACATTAGAAAATGAAAAAAGATGACAACATCTTCACTGTGGAAAGAAATCTAACTTAGGAGTAATCACGTCCTTAAAACTGTCGCTAGTAAATCAAATACAACAAATTAAACCGAAATTTCAAAGTGATGAATGCAAAACATCCGACAATGTTGATCTAGGGAACCAAAATCAACAATAATTACGGAAACTGCCCCTGATTAGGTAGTTAAGATTTGTTCATCATTTCAAGTAAATGACATGAGCATGTGTTGGTTGTTTACGTTAAAAAAAATAAAAAGAGAAGCAGGACCATGTAATTAGGAAAAAAATATATACTTTCTTCATAACCCATGGAAATTCCTTTCTTCATGTTCAAACTTTGTTAGTAAGGAAATTGACTTTACTGAACGATCAAATTGTGTTTAAGAATGCCCTAATGCATTTTCTATGCTACGTCTTAAGCTAAAAGAAAACATTACGATTAAGACTACCTTTAAATTCTGAAAGAAAATCGTCCTCACCATTGGAGTGAAAAAATTGATGAAAGTTTCATGTTTTGAAAGCATTGGACATGTTAACATAATATTAGCAGGTTATTTTTAAATATCCTTGCAAATGGTATTTTATAATATACACTTACATATGTATGTAATGCTGTTGATAATGATATCGGTGAACATGAATTATGAAGTACTAATTAACTGCATACTGATTTCATATGCAACCATTTTCTGGGCTCTTTATACAAAATCATGCACTGTGTTGTGTTTGCTTGAAGAAATTCATCAACGTATGTTGAATGCATCAAAATGCTGCCTTGGTGATTAATGACTGACAATGTAAATTCAATACATTTGATATTGATAACTGAAAGAAAGGTACTTCGCAAACAAAATGTCACACTTTAGGGAAATTGTAGTCACGTAACATAACCTTGCCTTCCATTTAAAGACACTAGCGCACAAAATGATTGCATTTATCTCCCCACAGAGGTAGCTCAATTCATAATTCCCTATGTTAACCTTTATTGAATGCCCATACTTTCCATGGTGTTTGTGACTAACAAGGGAATGGCTACAAGTTTCAACTTGAAAGATAAACAATAGATTAAGAACATTGCTATGGTTTTAAAACATGTTTCATCTGCAAGTTTTTAGAAAAAATTCAACCGCCGAATAGATTTACATATCGTTTTTATTTCTGTCATTATGGAATACATAAGCTAATAAAGGATTTTAAAACCCCATTCAGAAATATTTGAGGTTAAAAGCTTATTGTTTTGATCAAACAACTCATCCTGCTACATCGCGTGCAACAATGTTGATTTCAATGGGCAGGGATGGTATCAAAACTTATCAGGATGGTATCAAAACTTATCAGTCTAATATTCTGCCTCGGTCATGGAGTCACAGCTTTCAGAGTCATCAGAATGAATTCGTATGATGACAGGACTGATACTCAACAATATTTGCGATTTCTCAACCGAGTTTCGCCATGTTTTCTTGATACAATCCCTGCCCATTGAAATCAACAGTGCACGTGCTAACGCTCACCTGGCTGTTTCCTCAGATGTGAATACACCCTTGTAACAAGTTGTGAAATGTCATCTGAAAACAACGAAATTTTGTTAAACCACTTTTTATGCCCCCGAATCGAAGATTCCGGGGGTATATTGTTTTTCACCTGTCCGTCTGTCCGTTTGTCCACAAAAACTTTAACCTTGGTCATAATTTTTGATTGGTCGGAGCTAGGTCTTTGATACTTGACATATGCATCCGGGGGCATTCGTGTTTCACAAACACATCTTGTTTATTCTGAAACCAAACATTATAGCAAAAATATGCAGAGTTGGTGTGCTTATCCTAGATAATTTTGCGTTGCATTCAGTCACTTAGATCTTTCTGTTTTGGAGTTTTATATAATTCATAATAATATATAATTTATAATTCATAGGGGACTGTAATAATGATATTATAAAACACAAAATAGATTGATAATTATAAATCATTATAAAAATACACAGAAAAGGGTCTATCGACCCAGGCATGACTTGACGCCAATCAAACGAAAATCAATCTTTTCTAAAATCATTTACTTAGTTAACAATAAGTTTAATGTGTTTGGGATATTTTATGAGAAACTTATGTTATTAATCTCAACCAAAGTATTGATCATGAACAGCTTTGATATCCTCCTACTCAGGCTTTGTACTACAGTGCATCATGCTCAGCTAAATTGACTGGCTACTAATAGGTAACAATAAGGAAGATTTGCCAGGCAGTGCACAAATGTCATCGCAGGATTGCAAATCTGACATTAGATCATGGCGGCTTGTGTTTACCGGTAAGATAAACCATACTTTTCAAGTTAATTGACCTAAAATGAAATCCTTTGAACCCTAACTTCTACGTTTATGTAATTTGATGAAACGAATGTTTCTTGTTTCCGTTTGTATTTATCTGTATAACATTAAAGGTAAATAAATAATGATACTTAATTTGAAATAGTCGTTTTTCTGGGGACACTTAACTGCACTTTTAAAATGGATACCTCCAACAGTTCTTGCTTCAAATAGATTTGTCTTTGATAATAAATTCTTTGGTTGACAGTTAATGTACATTACGTTCAATTACTGTTCTGTAAGAAGACAATGTTATCGTGACATTGACGAAAATAAGATTTTATTTGCTAAATGTACTGTTAGGACTTTGGAAAACAAGTTAAGATCGAAACAGTGATAGACGCAAAAACACAGTTAATCTTATCTATTTAGATTGTGAAATTTCGAATGTCTTTTTTCTGATTTTGATACAACACAACGTCTCAATACCTTCCTCGATAGTATACAAAACCAAAATAACTACCCAAAATGTAAATGATTCGGAAAAGAACACACAAATAGTTTAAACATTTAATTGAATTGACGATCATCAAAATACATGTTTCACCATTTGCATCCAAATCATCCGCGATATAGTTCCATTCCATTCTGAAAGACGGTGGAACCACTGTTAGTTCTTTAGATCTACTCTCTTCTTCTAAAATAAGCGAACACCTGAAATATGAAAAATAAAATCAAATGTCACCCGAACACGGTATTTGACAAATAAAAAACATTTTATGAAAACGTTCAGTTAAATTTTCTAGAGGTTGCGACTTTTATTCGAATGTTTTACAGTTAAACGGCATGAACCTCTTATTCAATATGTTAGGATATGTTATCCGATAATGATTTGTAGATATGTTATCAAAACCACTATCAAGAGAAACAAATATCACCGTTAATATTTGAAACTACGTAATATGTTATATGTAAAATGAGTCATAACAGTACTGTTTTTTTTACGAAAAAGGGTACACAAACTTGATGTTATGTTAATAACAACACAGTAGTCAAACATACAATGTCTTGTTTTAATGACATAGCATATAGTTGAATTTGATTTTGATATGAACACTCGTACAACAACTATCTTAAGCTCACTTAACTTAATTCTAATTGTATGTACCTTATGTTTACGACATGTTACTATATCACCAGAAATTCAAAATGATAAACAATGTTTGTCCGTGTTGTTGCCCAAGCTGTCAAGGCAATGTACGATTTACTTCATCATCAAATTCTCAAGAGCATTATAAAGATTGTATTATCGTCGGTGTTATCAAACTTGTCTATTTTCAGCGCTATCTCACCATTTGGTCGTCTGAAACGGAGTGCGTATTGCAACTAATCAGCCCAAATTATTTGCGAATTACAGTTGCGACCATGTTTATTTATACATTTATTATATGTATTTATTTACGTGTATATATATACATATCTAACCCTAAAAAGACCAAGATTGGCATGTCAATCACATTTTATAAATATATCGCGTATCTATATTTCACCCGAAATGAAATTTCCGATTGTTTCACTGTTAAAGTCAATGTTTATAAAACCATTAAACATTGAGCCATTGGCTCATGACATTTTTATATCTATGTATTTCATTAAAACTGATAGAAATTGAATCCGAATCCATGCAAACTTCGCAATGATAACTGTTTTTACATTTTTTAGGACAAATTTATGTTCTATAATAATTTGAGGTGGTCACTGATCGGATATAGGACATAGTGTTATAGTCTGAAAGAGGTGATTATTTTAAACACGTGCAGTGTAAATATTCCAAAGATCTCGTGGCGCTGGACATACATTGAAAAGCATTGCTCGTGCCCCTAACTCTAGCTGTGTTGTGAGGAAACAGAATGGTCTCCCTTCTCTATGCATTTGATTAGTATATATAGAGGACAACGTAGAGTTTCTAAACCCGAGGATTGCTAGTGAAACTTGAATAGCACTGTTCAATGAATTAATTTCGAGATGTGAACGACCTCAGTCGGATACACCCTGTTTCACGAAATATAAAGAACTGGACAGTCAATAGGCAATGAATTCATGAAAAATTCAAATTTGAATGACGACTCATATGGCATAATAACATCATACGCATAATGAAAAACTAGGATGTTCAATACAGTTTAATTTTCAGGGCAACAGTTAAACACACGGTGTCCACAACGTCTATTTTATTGAAAATAAATCATTGATATCACTTAGAAATAATTAACCATCAGGCTTATATAACAAATAACCGAATCAAACGGGAAATATGAATGTTCCCCTTCAAGGTTAATCGAATTCCTGTATCATAGCCCCAACCCTTAACATTCATAATCTTAAACAGGAAAATATATGATGCAAAAATCAATTAATATTACACATGTAGTTGCATTTGTCATTCCTAAACAGCCATGTGGCACATTTCATAGGCATAGAAATGTGATTTGTCTTCCCATGATAATACATTATTCGTAACATAAAACACATTATAAGAGTTAATGACCATCTTCTTTCTACTAGATATATTTTATATCCAATATTGTGAAAATAAATGTCAATATTGATGATATTCTTTGTGCTATGTGACGTTGTATCCAAATAGTACTGTTCTCATGCATTTAGATTGAAGCCTCTGTACAACATTATACAATTATTGACTTCAGTTATCGTTGAATCCAATGGTTTATTGACCTCGGAACAGTTATGTTCACCGAGGCGACAGCCGAGGTAAACATACGTTTCCGAGGTCAATAAACCATTGGATTCACCGATAACTGAAGTCAACAACTGTTTTATTATATGATTTATGAAAGTATCAGTTATTTTGCAAACTATTCAATTATTTAAAGATTTTTGGAAGCAACTCTTTACGGCGCTCCTCGTAGTGGCGATCTATTTTTAGCTCCAGGTCATTGGATTGTTATGTTGACCTCGCGTGACGTTTCCCGCGGTCAACATAAGGTTTGATCATTGTCGATGACCACCTTCCTCGACCAATCAGAAAACAGAACACTCGTCCATCATATAATAAAGTTGCATGTTTTCTTATCCCATAATGCTTAGCATCTATCAGATATAACTGATAGCCAAATGATGTCAAACATGAGATATTCCCTTTGGTCTAATAACATATGCATGTTTTAAAATACGATGAAGTTTACGAAAACGGCAAGGAAAACACATGGCGATTGTAGTGGTACTTTTATATATATATATTTGTTAACTGATTATAATTACATTTGTGTCAATAAGTCTTTACATCAAGTGCAATATGGTGCTCATGTGTGATAATCCCTAGCTGTAACTTCAAGAACCGGTTAAAAGACCACGTGATATCGGAATACTGAACAACTTCACACATTTACCAATTCATTTGTACAGCTACTCAGAGGGCTCCCGGGTAGCAAGCGAAAAACATGCAGCACGTGCAAGTTGTGACCACTAACATAGCGGGCGGGTGAATCAGTTAAAACATGTCAATTTATCAGCATTTGTATAACAGCCTGACTTCAAATAATGAAGAGTCTCAATTTTGCTTCCATTCAAGGGCTTCCCAGCGAACAGCATGCAATAGTGCGATCGGGCGAATCATTTAAAAAAATACCTATTCATCAGCCTTTGTGTCATTTTTTTTCAAATTTGATATATGACCAACGATTCCGTGTGTGTGTCTGTCTGTCTGTCTGTCCGAGGACATTTTTTGTCCGACCTATTACGGGAAAACTATTTATCCGATTAATTTCAAATTTTGCACATGTCTTCTACCCTACTAGGAGGAGTGCAGTGCGAAGTTACAACAAATTTCTTTAATATTTGAAATTTTTACAAATTTCCATGTTCTGAACTTAGTCAATTTCCAATATCAGATTTGTCCGACCCATTACGGGAAAACTATTCATCCGATTGATTTCAAATTTTGCACATGTCTTCTATCCTACTAGGAGGGGTGCGGTACGAAATTGCAACAAATTTCATTGATATTTCAATTTTTTTACAAATTTCCATATTTTGAACATAGTCATTTTCCAATATCAGATTTGTCCAACCTATTACGGGAAAAACTTTTCATCCGATTCTTTTCACATTTTGCATGTGTCTTCTTCCCTACTTGGAGCGGTGCAGTGCCAAATCAAAACTAAAATTGATAAGGTTTTTTTGTGTGTTTTTTTTACAAAGTTCCATTTTTTTAATTAGTCATTTTTCTCAATTCCTCTTTGGGGGTCAAATGCTGTGCAAGAGACGACTACATTGAAAGTAAAAAATAATTCAGTAAGTCAGGGATGCACGGTCGGGGGTATTAGTGAGCCACGCTCACTTTTTTGATTGTTTGTATTTATATTGACAAATTCAATACTTAATCGTGACTGAGTTCAAGTGTAGTATCCCCACACGTTGACACGATTTACTTCAACATTGAGAATACCGTGTTTGTTTTCGGACGCGATGGCTATAAAAGAGGGGAAACACACTCGCGAAATTAGTATTGTATTGTTTTGTACTAAATAAAAGTTGTACAACATGAAGTATAGTAATTGGAAAGATGAGACTCGTCCATTTGGTTCACCTAGTACAAATAATCCCATAAACTGTATCATTGTCTTTGATGATCTTGTAACATTCTCTTTTGAGAAAGGCAAAATGTGATAATGAAATAACAAATCAACAATGACCTTATCTTTCATATGTAGCTTTTGCAGAGTATTTCACAATAACAAAGATAATTTTATGTCTCTAGATAAATGGCAGCACACTTTTTGAAATGTTTCTCGTTAAATATACTGTATATATACATTTATCATTAGTAAACAATAAAAGACATGACATTTCTAAACGATAAAATAAACCACAGGGACTTGTATTGCTAATAAAAACGGTTCCTAGTAAGCAAACTTGAATACGATAATCTCCTTTTACTAATGATACTGAAAGGGAATCTTCCCACTAGCTCCATAGCGAAGACATAATGTTAGTGCAGGAATACTCATTGGTAATGTTTATTTCGTATGAGAACATAAAAGTACAGTTTCTAGAATGTGTTCCCTCCAGGTAACTTACTCTTTTTACAGTTACACGCTTGGCAATATGCGAGATCGTCCACGCCCACGTCATCTCGGCTCTATATAGGAAGCAGTTCAAGTGAGAAGAAATTGGAACTTTGCTGATAAAGTCAATCTAAGTGGCATAGCTCAATCAGAGTTACTTCCCTTAGAAAAAGCCCAACCACTGATAATGAGGTTTCGCCCAAAATTGCATACAATCAGGCACCTCCCATTCTACCCTATAAACTCTACTAATGGGAACAGAGGTTGGATAAAATGTTCTGCTTCTTTGGGGAGAGAATGCGGATGCCATAACATAAGAGCAAAATGGTTGAGTATTGTTGTTTAGCTCCGAAATGACAATATTTCACGGCAGATGGAAACAAACGTTAGACGAATGATAGTTTGGCATTGAGCATGTATTTGGATTGACAATTAACAACAAAAGACCACAATCTGAAAATGATAATTTTCCTGATATTTGGCTGACATGTAACCAAATACCAAACTAAGCGGATTCAACTACACAGAATGATCACAAGATGACGGGACGGGACGGCATCTTACATATTTTTAAAGCCATAAATAATACACAAAGAAGGTGCATAAACGTGACTCTTGTTTTTTCGTTTATAATGGGAAAATAGCAATCAATTTATCAATCCGAAAAGATAAAAGGAAAACGCTAGACAGATTAATCATTATAATGTAATATCTTCAACAAAAACAAACATCAAGACATTGAAAATAGCTTGGACGTCTTTGGGCTTTGCACTTGAAGTTTGTCATTTGCTGAATTATTTCTTTATTCTTATAATTAAACTAAATACGATGATCAGTAATGTTCAACATATACATTTTAACTATTTTCGTCAAGATAAAACCATAACGGCTCGACCAAGTTGTTATTCTTCGGTTAGTCTAAGGTAATGACATAGTGTTATTTGACAATCAAGGACAAGGTTCGAATGAAGTAAAATATATACTTTAGAAAAGATTCCGAACTCGAACATGCAACCCTACAATGAAGTTCGCAGTGCCTTAATCAACTAGGCATGGTATTAGTCATGCAATGCGAGTTATTGGCTGCCAATTGTAATACTACATTGTCTCGAAACAGATGTCATAACATGTTGATCTAGCCTCTGTTCTGATTAGCCGAGTTTGAGGGCTAGAATGAGAGACACCTGCGATTGGATGCAATCAAAAATAGTTGTGTAATCAGCGACACTGTCTTACTGAATCATGGCAACGGCTTTGTATCATTTGCTAAACAAACCAAATGGTTCGTGGTGTAATTTGTTTGATTTTGACTTTTAGATTTATTGCCAGAAACCAAGGATTTTGACAAAGTTGTAGAGTTTAAAGGTGATATCAATATCCTATGACCGAGAACTGAATAACTGAGAATTTTGTGAATTGTTATGTGCAAATATTCATTTATTTGTTATAATGACAGATTTAAGTTTCGTAGAAGTCATTTATTGAATTACACTCCGAGTCATGTCGATTCAGTAATTGGATTGCTGAAACTCGTAATCACAGTCAAATGATTCTTGAAAACAAAAATAACGGGAATCCTAATCATAAGCTAACAAGATAAAACCAAGAATCAATGATTTATATGTGCGAGTGGGTAAAAGTCCATATAAAATCATTTGAAAAGGTATCAAATAAATTATTAGTTGCTTTCTAAAAAGTGTATCAAATTGATATTCATCACAAAAAGCTCCACGGGAAATGGTTTATTACTTTCTAGTAACTAACTGTCAAGATAAGATTGTATCTATTAGTCCAGGGATGTAGTTAGTGAAATGCTAGACACATATATCAATACAACAACACAAACTCACAAGAAAGGCATTACAAACCAAAATAGTTCGATCACTCATGTGCTGTGGCAATTTAATGTTGGTTGATAAATATTATTGTTAGCCTTAAGCTAATGAATATTTGACAAGCAAGACCTCAAACAAGTCAGAATAAGAAGATTTACCAAAACGATTTTGACTTTGTCAATCGAAAGCCTGGCTGAGTGAGGTAAAATATAATGACTTGAATCAACCGGTAAGTAACTTTATAGGCGCTATATACACCAATCAATTCTTAATGACTCTCTCTGAATTTACCTGCAAATGATCTCAACAAAACTAGATTGTTGCAAATGGCTAAGCAACGATTGTATCTATGTTTTTATATCCATATCCACGTAGCAACCGGGAACGATAACTGGTACTTTCTGTGGAAAGTATATTATTTTGTCCAACTATTTCGTAGTTCGTATATTGAAACAACCATAATGGCTAACTTTTTTGGTTGCGGGGATGTTGCAAAACTAAATATTTACTGATATCCCAGTTAATGCGGATAAATACAGGTTCTTCCTATCTTTTAGAATAAACTGTACTGTATATATCTGACACGGTACTTAGATCTGAGTGTGGATTTTTATTAATATCTATCCTTATTAAGTATCTCTGCATTATTTGTGCATGTCAATCATATAAACTCATGGGCAAAAGAAACGCTGGGTATTTTCAAACGAAGGATAAACAAATTATGTATGCCATGTAAATTCGATTTCGAATGTGTTTGATAAAAAAAAGTATTTGGAGAATTTTAACCATGATGGCATGGATCGTTTTGTACTGTGGTTGTCTAAACACTGTTGGGGTGCTAACATTGCTGTTTTCAGGTACTTTTTTGTTAATAATTATTTTGAAATTAAGTTTGAATTTCGGAAATGCATATTAGAAGTTTATTTGAGATACTGTTAATGAAAAACATCCACTTTGACTTTTCTGCATTGATATGTCTTCGCGTTTTAACGTCTATAAATATGAAAAAAATGACCAATTTGGCTCTCCAATCTCGCTTATTTAAGGAGATAGCAAATTGATGATTTTTTGACACGCGTTTTCTAAGGCGCCATGCAAAAACATCAACACAAAATGATTCAAACAAGGCAAACATAGTGGAGTTGACTTCTAAGGAAACTTTGCCACTCTGCTTCATTCACATGTATCTTACATCGAATAAAATATCCTGACATTTATGTTACCAGCGTTTCTTTTGCCCGTGAGTTTAGATGTCTGCCAGTGCCTTTAACTTTTGAATTCACGACGCTTTAGAAAATAAGACGATGTCATTTTATTGTTTTTTTTTAACCAAATGCCATTCTGCAAATGTGTTCTTTTCGCTAGCTGATTATAAATGTACAATGATGTCTATGTTTATAAGCAAGCAAGCTCTCCGATACATAATCCTTTTCTTTTTTACATCTAATGAATAACAATGTTATTACAGATTTGTGGTATTATGTTTTTCTAACATGTTATGTTAACAAATGAGAAATTACATAAACCGAAATTGAATAACGTTATGCAAAAAGTCTCTTCATAAGGTCACTAGCCGCTGTCTCCTTACAATGATGTAGATGAACAGCACCCAGTAACGCCATCATAAACTAAGTAATCTATTTTGGTGATTGCGTTTAACAAGGGATATGGAACGCAAAGAACAAAATTTGATTCATTTCTGAAACCTGACGCAAGTAATATTCAAAAGGTAATGAGCAAAAAGTCCAAAAACATACAGAGAGAAAAGACTATTTTTAATTACATATTACTCTATTGATGTAATGATTGTTTCATACTTATTTCTTAACTAACCATTTCCTTTATTCACTGTATACTTATTATGACAGAGATAATATTTAACAAACATATGACCAAAATCATGACAATTATTGACAATTAGCCTACATCAAATCATCTTACACCTTTTTAGTAAAAAAAGAAAAGATAACTCCTATTCCCTTAGAGAATAAAACTCGACTTAGGAGGACATATGCAAAGAGTCAATTAACTTAAGGAAGACAATTTCTAGTTAAATAGAAATTGCAAGATAAATTTCCGTAGATATAAAATGAGTATAGTTACATGTATATAAGTTTCAGTTAAATTCAGATATATAAAATTCTATTGGGAAAAGGTATTCGGGATCAAGCTCAATAAAGAATATGATAATATTTTAGAACGATCCATTTATGTGGTGTAATGCAATATCCAGTTAGGTTGAAGTTTGCAAGAACCGGTTTGGTTTGGTAATATGCAACTTCAAATTAGTTGAGGTATTACGTCCCTTAGGATTGAATATTTAATCAACATTTAAAGGGGCAGTAGCACGTTTTTAGGGGGGAATATAAGGTGATGTCAGGAAAATGAAAATAAATGGTTCCAATTGAAAGAGAATGTATTTACACTAAATGGAGCAGTAATAATTCAAATATGTAACATAAAGTTTAACCATGCAATTCCTTTTTCTTACACAAAATGAATTAAAGGTGTTAACACAAAATGGCCGCCAATGGATTTGTATGTGAATCTTCATACTTTGTCCTCTGACTATGGATGATTGGCCTGTGTAATGAGATTTTTGACAGTGTTAAAAATAATACACTAAGCATTATCTTACAATTATCAGTGAACATTTAAAAATATAAAATTATCAAAAAAAGTGCTACTGCCCTTTTAAGAATGCATTGATGTTCAAAGCTGTCATATTTCCATTTGTTGTTTTACTTTGAATATATATTGTTGCTTAAGTTAATTAATACATCTAGAATAAACATAGCTCCGGTCAATTTTAAAAACAAACCAAGCTTAAGTCTCTGATGTTATGTTTACATTTACACTTATGTGAATGGAAAATTATCATAAACGGATAACAGCTAGTATTTCAATCATCAGGGTATAATATGGAATAATATTTCTGTCTGCTCCAAATGGAATTAGACAAATACTGACTATATCAGATCCGTTAGCACCTCATACCAACCTCACTCGAGCTGAAAACATTAATTAACTTATATATAAAACAAAACAATGATAAACACGTTTCTTCTGGAAACAGGAAAGAATCATTGCGTTTGTTGTCTGCTTAGTGGACTTCAGATTAAGGAGAGAAACAATGTATCTTTCTCATTGTCCAAATAATGTTAGAGTGGTGGTCGATGCAAAATTGAGATGAATGTTTGAGATGTCTTACTGATCCTTGCACAACGAGACATACGTAAGTTTAGGACTACTTCAGTGTGCTTCATCGTCTCGACTGTATCTTTAGTGCGAGTTTCACATTACACGTGTAACCTTGCAACTATCATTTTGTAACCTCTCTCGTCTCCTTCATTTCTCACAATTTGCAACCTGAATGCACTGTAACCTCTATCGTCTTATTTATTATTCACAATTTGCCACGTCTAAATACGTATTGAAAATGTATGCACTCGACATTGACTAGCAAGTCATCACAAATTAAGAACATATTATCATATATGATATCATCTTACATCTTTATCGCCCTTTATTTTCAAGGGGCAGTAGCACGTTTTATAGTGAATATGAGATGTCAGGAAAATGAAAATAAATGGTTCAAATTGAAAGACAAAGTATTCAAACTAAATGAAGCAGTAACAAATCAAATATCTAGGTTGAAGTTCAGCCATGCGATTCGTTTTTCTAACAGAAAATGAATTAGAGGTGTTCAAACAAAAGCAGCCGCCAATGGACTTTATGTGAATCTATATAATATGTTCTCTGTCTTTAGATGATTGGTGTGTGTAATGAGATTTTTGACACTATCAAAATAATACTGTTAGCATTAACGGACAATTAGCAGTACAACTAAAAATATAAAATGTTCATAAAACGTGACACTGCCCCGTTAAATACTGAGCGTTGCTGAAAATAGAATTGTAAAATAGACTGAAGCAACCAAAAAGTATACACAAATACAAAATACATAAATATGGTGGTACTGTGATGCAAGTATGATACTTTAAAATAAGTTATTGGAATCATTAAGCAAATTCTTACATGTATATGACCTCTATTGCTTTTACATTTAATTACCCCTTTAAGTTTTCGTTCTGAATCAGAAAAAAAGAGAAATGATATTCTTCTATGATATCTTTGAAACTTTTATGCTAACATATAACACATTATATCGTCTTTTTAATGGTTGATAGATAATATTGTCTTATCAAAGACATAAATGATATACTTAAACAAACATTAAACAATGAGTTACAGTATTTCTAAATGTCATAAGAACCCCAGAAAGCATATTTTCATAAAAAGGGAAACATAAAGGAATATAATATCAGAACATGGCAAAGAACAACAAGTTACTAACTTAGAAGAATTAGATCAATAATAAAAAAGTTTGCTTACTTTGGTGATGTCGATGACTCAATTTGAACAGTTCTTATTTGAAAAGAAGGAAAACTTGAAACGAGACAAATCTTGTATTTCCTACGACTGATCTTCACCAATGTTTGTCCTCATCATGTACTCACCATTGAATTACAAATTATATAATCACTTGTATAAGCGCCATCTACTAATCAACTACAGTTGATTTATCCTTTCCAATTTTGGTCTCCACAAATGACATCAACTAGACATCAATCATTGAAAGATCATGTCGATTCTGTAAGTTTAAAAGAAATGCAAGAGCATTTTAAAGCATCAGTTCGAAATGCTGACAAAGTCAATGGCATTCAACCTTATGCTCAGACTGATGGTCACATCAAACAACTCCGGACGCTCTACGTTATGGCAACAGCGAATTGCCCAGCAGACATTCTAAGGATCTAATGAATCTGCAAGTGATTCATGGGGTAGAAATGAGCGAGTGAGTGAGTTGGTGTTTTACGTGTTTTGAACAATATTTCAGTTATTAAACACGTGGATGTTGCCATCCAAAAGAGAGTAGACAGATCAGAGAGAAGGGATCGACAGGATGAGGGAAAAGACGGAAAGAAAGGCATAGTAAGAGATAGAAAGCAGGTTTTAGAAGGACTCGCATTTGGTCTGGCTTCTACCCGTCGACCTGTCCAGCTTGGGTGACCCTACCAGGAGCATGGAAGCTCCAGCTGGCATAGCTCTCGGGGTCGCAGAAGCACACAAACCACCACACCACGATAAGGTAATGAGTCCAGTGGTGGAGTAGAAAACGGTGAATCATAATACAAAAACCCAGGTGTGATTGAAGATTTGGAACAATCTATTTTTACTGTTTTGGAAAAACAACAAAATGAGGCAATTGAAAACAGCCTTTTCATTAGTATATAATGTTGAGCCATGGGCTCTGTAGCTCATCAGACTTTTGATGGAAATAGATTTTTAAGGTTGTGACCCCTGGGTCACAAAATCTACAATTTAGAATCCCCATTGGCCAAGGAGTCTACACACAACGTTTCAGCTCTCTAGACCTTTGGGAACTTGAGGAGAAGGTAAAAATAGGTTTTAAAGGTTTGGCTCCTGTGACCTCATTTGGGGTCATGGGGTCACACAATCTACAATTTAAAATCCCCATTCGCCAAGGAGTCTGTACATCACATTTCAGCTCTCTTAGAGTCATTGGTTCTGGAGAAGAAGTCGAAAATGTGAAAAGTTTACGGATGGACAGATGGACAGATGGACGGACGCCGGACGCCATGCCATAAGCCTATCGGGTCTTTCAGACCTGATGAGCTAAAAATCTTGACAAGCGAGTGTTTATTTTGAATGTGAGTGAGTGAGATGGTGTTTAACGTGTTTTGAACAATATTTCAGTTATTAAACACGTGGATGTTGCCATCCAAAAGAGAGTAGACAGATCAGAGAGAAAGGGATCGAAAGGATGAGGTAAGACAGAAAGAAAGGCATAGTAAGAGATAGAAAGCAGGTTTTAGAAGGACTCAAATTTGGTCTGGCTTCTTTCCGTCGACCTGTCCAGCTTGGGTGACCCTACCAGGAGCATGTTAGCTCCAGCTGGCAAAGCTCTAGGGGTCGTCGAAGCACACAAACCACCACACCACGATAAGGTAAGACGCCATTGAAATAGAAAACAGATAAAATACGACTGCATACGAAGGCATAAAGTAATTTAGTTGGATTTTAAGGAATATAAAGTAAAACCATTAAAAACTAATTGAAGGTATATTAAAATTTGCTTCTAGATAAACAGGAATCGTGATGCATGTGTCGTCTAATTATGACAGAAATTGATTTACCATATTGAAAGGCTGAAGTAGGTTAATGATTTTGCTAATTTAACCTTTGTGTCTGTATAGTTTGAATAGTAGGTTAACTGATTGTGTAAAGTAACGTTTTAATCTGTTTCTACTTGCCCTCATTAAACTTACTTTAACCTAAATAAGTTGTAGATATATCGATTATGCTAGTATGCGAACAAAACGTGGCTTCATTCTAATGTAACAGGATGGACAAAGATTAAATCATTTCTGCTTAACTCATTCTCTCCCCACAGAGGTAGATCAAGTCATGACATGTTGAAACAGCCTCAGTTATATTACGCCGAGTTTGTAGGATAGAATGGGAGAGGCCTTATTGAAGG
Organism: Steromphala cineraria; assembly: GCA_916613615.1. NCBI lineage: Eukaryota > Metazoa > Mollusca > Gastropoda > Trochida > Trochidae > Steromphala > Steromphala cineraria. The sequence goes on along the minus strand of OU744730.1, from coordinate 40,723,266 downwards.
CAATCAAAGTTAGTTGTGCAATCAGCGACGCTGTTCTTAAATCATCATTTTGGCTACTGAATGACGACAAAGGCATTGGGATATGAACCACCCTTTCCATTGCGAGAAGCGTTATCATTTGATAAAGAAATTCAAATGGATTGTGGTGCAATTTGTATCCGCCAGGGGAAACTGACGGAACCCAGGAATTTCGACGTAATATAACAGAGGCTGTATCAGCATTTCTTGACTTGATCTGCCTCTGTGGGGAGAGAATGGCTTAACTTGGACTTATATAGTTACATCTTTTTCATTTTTCAAATTAAATTAAATTAGTAATTTTTTTATTGTGCTTCTTGGTAAGAGAGTATGATTGAAATGGTTCAAGTAAAATGCAATCTCAAATGGTAATTTCTCCTGAAAAATCTGTGTAACTAGTGGTGTATATAATGATGGACTATCTTTTTACAACATTACAGCAATCGGTTGTTGCATCCATATTGAAGCTAACTGTAGGTTTGAACAATTTATTTGCACATCATGTTCAATTCCACAAAAGATAAGCGAGACGGCATTACTGTCTCTGCATCCCTTGCAAAGCGATACAAAATCATTATTGCCAAGTGGCAGGAGGGAACATTGAATAAAATAATTGACATAATTAATTGAGATAAGCTTGATTTGATAATAAAACTCTATCAAATGGTAAACTTTATTTTTATCAATGAAGATAATGATCATTGAAAATAGTATAATCGACTTATGAAAAGCAAGTGTAACCGGATGAACTGATCACTTTAAGATAACGGTCTCGAAGGAGTTCAAATCTGTTATGCAATCTAATATTTGACAGTAATTATTATCTTTCAATTATTATTTTATTTGTATTATTGTATTAGGAAAATGTAATTATTGGGAAACTTGAAAATGATATGTTGTCAAATCTAATCAATTCTGTACTGCACAAACTTGGCGTTGGTGTCGTAACATATTGCCCAGGGGAACAAGTTAAACTAAAGAAGTGTCAAAAACAAAACAAAATGCCAACAGCTTCATTGATTCAACTATATACCATTTGAAGTCGTAAAAAAAGAATTAGATGTGCGTCTTCGTAGATAAAGGCATTCCCATCACTGTTTAACGGAATAGTAAATTTGTAAATCATTGTTAGATCAGGGTCAGGTTGTTGTTTTGGTGTTTTTGACACAGGTCGTGTTGTTACAACAATACTTACCTGAATTTAAAGTCGTTTAACTTAATTTGGTGCTTAGAGGTAATTTACAACAGAAACGTGATGTATTATTTCACATTCAACAAGGGTGCTGCAAGATATTTGGATAATAGTTTAAAAAAACGTAACATCCTGAAATATTAATGTTAAGCCTTTTAACTTCAGTCATACGATAACAATGTCTCACTGGCAATATTGAATCTTTATTGTTCCATTTCCTATCGTGTAACATGTTTTACCGAATAAATTTGATTGACAGTTGAAAGCATTATGCAACATAGTTAACCTCCAATTATCAAATTAGGTAGATTACTTTGTGGCTATTACAGCTTTTCACGCTAATAACTGAATTATATCTCCCTAAACAATCCTATTTGAGAGCACTCTATTTAAAGCTGTGAAGACAATATGCATTAGTCAAATAGCTTAAATAACCTTTACGTATACTTAATCATGCTTAAAGCCGAACGGTTGAATGCGTGAGTAAGACCGATAGCGTGGTACAATATTAATCGGTTATGTTATTAATGAAATCTCAGTTTTAATGAATTAAACATAGAAAATAAGAAATTAAACTATACATTTCTATAGCGACTTTTCAACAAAGTTTGCTCAAAAGCGCTGATTTGGGTAGGCTTTTGCAAAGAGGTATGACCATGAAAACTGGGCCTGCTTTCTCAGAAGCTTTGTCACCAAATGTTTGTGAAGTTCTGGGAACCTCAAGCTGCATTAGATGAGCTGAACGGAGAGATCTGTTTTACCTGCCTGTGCACACGGTCATAACGTTATTGCTTCAAGTTTAATGTGTTTTTTACATTGATCATTTTTTATACTTAACGTGCTATTTGTAAGGCCCAAAATACTATGATATCAATTTTGAAGTTGTTTTCGGAGATCGTCCTTCAAAGCCTATGATCTCCATAAGTATCTCTTTGAAACTCTTTATCTTCAATCGTTCTCACACCACTCTAGTTTATCTACCCCAACTCTTTAGCGCGTTCAACATAGTTTTTTATTGTTTGGTGAATCATGACATCTTTCGCCTATTTGAGCACGTAAATAATAAGTGATTTAATCAAATTAAACGTTTTGGTATTGATGTTGCTGCAATTGTTTACAATTTTGTACTATAACAGTAGGTTGTTAAAGAACTTCCCAACTATCAGTTACAATTGCAGTACCAACCCATAAAAGGATGAATTGAAACCAGTGAATACTTTGGTATAACAACGTTATCCAAAACAAGATAAAATCATGTGAAGTACACGAATCAACACCACTTTTTTCACCTTCTCTCCTTAATCTACTCCTAAGGATGTAGGATGCTTAACAAGATAAGTTTAGAAGAACGTGTTTAATGATTGATGAATAAAAAATTCAACATTCATACTTTCAAACACTTCAAAACATTTCTGATTAAGTAGATTCCTAAGTATTATACTAGAAGTTAAAAAAGCAAATACACATTGATTATTTATGAAAATATTATGTTTATATAATAGTTTATAACCTGCTGCGATTTAAAGAAGCACCTTTAACATACTCAACACGTTTCCGAGTCAAAAGGTTGCAAACTGGTATTCAAATTTGTATAGCTAATCTGATTAAAGGGTTTTCAAAATAACAAATAGTGGTTTGTGACGTTCGTAAGTAAAGCAGAAATAAAAAATAACTAAGTAAAGGAAACTATGATAAACAAGGTTTTAATTGATTCATTAGTTAATATGAGCTTTCAGTTTATTCTTATTTCTTAGAAAACGTTGCACAAAATGTTTCTTGAAGATCAAACTATTCAACAGGTAAATTTAATTTTCAAACAAAGCTTCACACAATTAAAATGATATTATAAAGAGCACTATTAGAGAATGGATTGTTACTAAAAACAGAACCCTGCAAGATGAATGAATGAATGTCTTTATTTCCTCCAGATGTGTGTCCGAAGATCACTACACATTAATACATACAATATTTACAAAAACAATTTTACAAATAACAAGATATCATAGAAAGGCGGAATAGGAAGAAGACCTAAAATGTACAGTTCAATGACGTGTGCATGGAGTACAAATAATTACAAAAGAGAACAATCATACATCTCCATGACATTTCATCCATATCGTCAGTTATGGTTATTTGACCTCCAGAAAAGAGAGCTAGCATTTCATCTTCTGATAATAATTCTATTTCAACATATATATTGACATCAAAAAGATCTATTAGTTTTGAAAAGAAACTATTTCTGTTGTACAGGTAGTGTTCACAATGAAGAATTATGTGGCAGTCGTAATCATTACAATGTCTCTCACAGAGTTCACAATATTTTGAAAATTTTGCCCTGGAGTTGATTTGTACACAAAACTGTAAAATATCTTTAAATTGTGGATACACATGCATAAAATAATAAAGAGCACTATTAGAGAATGGATTGTTACTAAAAACAGAACCCTGCAAGATGAATGTCAATTGAAACTTTCCTACATCCAAGAATTCATACCTGTAAGAATGAACTTTTAACTACATAGGTAAAATGAAGAAAGGGATTATATACTCCCCGAAAAAAAGACAGTGTGCATGCTAAAAAAACACTTATAATATGTATGTATACTTTTATTTCATGGCAATAAATAAAAGATCGATCAATTTGTGATCCACACGAGTAATTTAATTACACTACGGTGAAGAATCTTGGTGCCATAGAGAGTCAGAGACACTAGAGGTCAAACACAAAAGTCACACACACTCAATATTTGGTATGACCTCCGTCTGCATCGACTACTGCTTTGCATCTACGCCTCATGGAAGCGAACAGGTTAGCATGGAAGTGTTGTGGGATGTTGTTCCATATTCTAAGAAGCTTTGGAGGTCCACAAGCGTTGGCGGTGCATGGGGAAGCCGGCGTGGCTGACGTTTCATTTCGTCCCATACGTGCTCAATGGGTGAGATATCGGGCGAATGTGCGGGCCAGGGAAGAACATCGACTTGTTGTAGATGAAGATACTGTTGAACAACACGAGCTGCGTGGGGTCGGGTGTTGTAACAGCAGCGAAAGTTTTAATGTGAACGATAGGATGGCCTTACTTTAGTGTTTAAATACCCAAGGATTCAGAATGCTGCATGGATTTTCAGACTCTTCGCGTGTAAAGCATGCCTTTTCACAAACGTGCAGCACGTCATAACCGTTATGCTTTGTGATCAATATGACTTATTTACGAACAGGTTTACATTTTCTACACTAACGAAATTATGTGTAATATATCATGCACACTTTCTTTTTTGGGCTAGTATAGAACTCGAATTGCTCGATCGGCAGTAAAATCATTCTCTCCCCACAGAGGTAGATCAAGTCATGTTGATTTAGCCTCTGTTCTATTACGCCGAAATCACTGGGTTCCGGCAGTTTCCCCTGGCGGAAAAAAGTTTCATCTCAATACATTTGAATTTCGTTATCAAATGACAACGTTTTTCGCATGGAAAGGGTGGTTCATATCACAATGCCTTTGCCTTGTTTCAGTAGCCAATATGATGATTTATGAACAGCTTTCCTGATTGCACAACTAATTTTGATTGCCTCCAATCAGGCATCTCCCATTCTATCCCACAAACTCGTCGTAATATAACAGAGGCTAAATCAACATGACTTGATCTGCCGCTGTGGGGAGAGAATGCAGTAAAATATTTAAAACGGAAAACTTTATCAACTAGAAATATGTGCATGTGATGCACTGTGATGTCCCCCGCTAACATTTAATCCGAAAGTGACCCTACCCCCATTATGTACAAATTTTAAATTGTTTCCATGGAAACCAGAAAAATAACAATTCAGAATAACCAAAGTAGCAAAAGGCACAACACCTCCAGTAGTTCTAACCATATATCAAGTCTAGTAAAAATATTTTGAATAGTTTTTAAGCTAAAGTACGGAAACAGACCCTACCCCCCATATACACCCAGTTCAACTTGTTTCTATAAAAACCAGAAAAAAAAATCAGAATAACTAAAATAGAAAAAGGCACCACTCCACCACTAGGTCTAACCATATACCAAGTTTCGTAAAATCATATTGAATAGTTTTTGAGATATGGCCCGGAAATGGTCCTCCCTCCATATGTTCTAAGTTCAAACTGTTGTCATGGAAACCAGTAAAGTTATATAATTCAGAATGACCAAAATAGCAAAGGCACCACTCCATCACTAGATCTAACCACATACCAAGTTTCGTAAAAAAAAAAGAATACTTTTTGAGATATGGCCCGGAAACAGTCCCTACCACAATATGCTTTAGTACAAACTGTTTCCATGGAACCAGGAAAATTATATAATTCAGAATGACCAAAATAGCAAAAGGCACCACTCAACCACTAGATCTAACCACATACCAAGTTTCGTAAAAAAAAAAGAATACTTTTTGAGATATGGCCCGGAAACAGTCCCTACTTAAAGTCCCGTAACAAAAAATTGAACGGTTTTGGTGATATGGCCCGGAAACGAAAGCATACCCCAATATGCACTAAGTTCAAATTGTTTCCATGGAAACCAGAAGAAAAATTCAGAATAACCAAAATAGCAAAAGGCACCACTCCAGTACTAGATCTAACCACATATCAAGTTTCGTTAAAAAATATTGAACGGTTTTGGAGATATGGTCCGGAAATTACGGACGGAACTGAAAACATTATGTCTCCCGCAAAGCTTTGCAGGGGACATAATAAACACTTGTTACAGCTGATACTGATTTTTAAAAATGCCCTGGTATTGATACAATTCAAAACTTAGGCTCTAGTGGAAACGTCACATCAGGAACAACCAATAATATTTTGGGTAACTTCATTTTGCATGATACAGAAATGTCTCTGTGGGAATAAATAAGCCAAATACTAAAAATATATACTAAAATACATGTATAAAGAGTTCTTTGCCTCGTGACTTCTTTTTTCACATTCCTCATTCCATTTAACTGTGAACATTATTTAATGAAATCCAATAAGCCAAATCTGATATTATTAAATTGATTCATTAATCGTAAATAGTTTTGCAAAGCGTGTAATCCTATAAACTCAATTATTATTATGATTGTTTAAAATAATAAGATCATGCAAGCTTAAACTTTTTCGTGAAAATGTTCTTAGGCATAAGCTTATCAACAGTTAATTATCGTGTCCATTTCTTCATTAAAGAATTTGAGTGCATTTTAAGCTATCAATTTTAATCAATAATCTTGAAATATTAAAAAAACAGGATTTTTTTTCCACTGAATTTTGATCATCGTATTATGAACACCGGAGGTTGTAATGAATCTTGACAGGCTTTCATGAGTATCAGCATGTAATTCTCCTTCTAAATTCAAAGTTTAGAAGAGATTCCATTGATTTATAAAAATAAATTTCTAATGAGTTATGGTGGACCAATATCAAGTTATTATATAAGACTAAATTGAGGCTTCATAATTCCCATATTTTTATTTATCTTATACAATTTGCTTTTAAATTACTCAAAATGTTCACAAATACAGATTATATTGATTTAGACATTGGGGACGGCTTTGGAATATTAGAATTATTGCTGAAATAAGAGAGTATTAATGTTCTTATCTTTATTCCTATTCTCCTTTGAGTAATGCACGAATCAACCCTGGCATACCTTTAAATGTATAATGTAAACTATAAGTGATCTTTCACTATAAGGTCTTTTTCAAGATTATTGTTGACAAATCAAATTTTAATAGAACTCGTACACAAACTTTTGTTCAACAGTTGTGAATTTAGGGCATAGTGTTTTTATTCATGTTTTATTCAGGTATAGTATTTCAAGATATTTGTGTTGAGACTTGAGCAGCAATTTCGTTGACATCGTTGAACTGTTTGATTAAGATGTGAAGGATAAGAGTAAAAAAACCAATCATTTAAAGCAAGAACTGAATTATTTTATATCAAGACAAGGGGAAAATTCAAATCATGATCTATACAGCATACAGTGGTTCCTTTGACTGGAGTTTGAACAGGATACAACGGACTATTAACATTATCAAATGTTAAGTGTTGAATTACCTTAAAGGGGCAGTAGCACGTTGTTTGATAGTTTCATATTTTGAAATTTTCACTGATATTTGTATGTTAATGCTACATGTATTATTTTGACAGCGTCAAAAGTTTCATTACACAAGCCAATCAGTCATAATCAAGGGACAAAGTATGAAGATTAACATAAAATCCATTGGCGCCATTTTTTGTGAACACCTTTAATTCATTTTGTGTGATAAAAAGGAATCGCATGGCTAAACTTTACGTTATATATTTGAATAATTACTGCTCCATTTAGTTTAAATACATTGTCTTTCAATTGGAACCATTAATTTTCCTGACTTCACCTTATATTCCCCCTAAAAACGTGCTACTGCCCCTTTAAGCGTAATGGTTTACCATATTCTAATGAAGCTTTGATGACATTTGTGTAAGTTTCACCGTCACCCAAGGTGATTCCATGATAGTTCAAAAATATTTAAACCACGATGCGAATATTACGGTTAATTGCCTCTGTTAATGTTTTACGATGATGAACTGTCAATACCATCAAACAGTAGAGTATTTATCTAGTCTCCAAAACCAGGATCCAATAGATTGATAGATGGTTTTTTTACTGACGAAGTTTCGTTCTGCTTTTGTTGCCTCACCCTGTCTCCGGGTAGGAAAAGTTACGCTAACTCCGCTAACCTGTACCCTGGGCTCAGAAGCTAGATTCGCTCGCGAGGGCCGGATTGGGATATAGCCAATCAAATCATTTTCTAGTTGAAATTCTATCGAGAGGGTGGCGAGAAAATGATTTGAATGGCTATATCCCAAGCCGGCCCTCGCGAGCGAATCTAGCTTCTGAGCCCAGGGTACAGATAAGTGGAGTTCGTTCCCTGTGACAGGATGTTGTTATCTGCGCTGGTTCAGTGACGAAGTTTTAGAATTAATTAATGAAATGGCTTATATTTTTACGTTCAACATTTATTGATTAGATTGACTTACGTACATTTTACAAATTTGGTGTATGTCAGATAAATGTAAATTGTTCATATTTCTGTACAGAAAACATCAGTCAAATAGTATATTTAAGTACGAACTTCTTTTGATTATCAATATACATTACATATACACATCAAGTGTTGAAAAAACTTATTTCTAAAGTAGATTAAGATTTTCTCCACGTAATATTTCAATGTAGAACTCACTTTGTATCGGTATTTAACATACTTTTTTTCAGTAACATGCAATTCATTTTTTACTGCAGCTAATACTGTGCATATTTCTCCTCTTTGTATTTGAATTAAAAAAAGAAAATATAGTCCACTTATCCCACGAAAAGGGATAAGTATGGTTGCTTATTTGCTTGCTGGAGCCAGAGAGTCTGTTCGCCAAAATATGGATACCCTAACAATACTTTAACTGCATAATTGATACGGTAACATCAGGTTATGTATTTGACATGCACGTAATGATGATAGAACACTGTTGTAAGAGCATTATATAATGAGGGGGAAATTGTGTTTTTGTTCAGTTCAATTTGTTTGTCGAAAACAGCTTCTTCACTTGTAGAACATTATATCAGACGAGAATCCCGCTTTCTGACGCAGGTAAAATAAGATGTTACTTAAATTACGAGAACACATCAATGATTCAGACAGCACTTTTATTATTGAAATCAAATTTGTGAACACCATTGGGCCTATCACAAGCTTTTGTGAACCAGCAATTAAGACAGCTGAGCATCTCAGGCCCCCACATATTCATTTGACATCAAATCAAACCTTTCATGGCAGTAATTAACTATTTAAAATTTCAGTTAATTCAAAGACCCATTCTAAATTGAAAGTCATGTAACACTCTTAATATCTCATTCGTGATCACGTGATATTGGATTCTTCTTCTTGGAGAAAACTGAGTGAACAAAGTTCATCATATTCACATCTATAAATGGTTCGAGCTCGGCAATATCGGTTTACAACAGATACCACTGAATACAATACTAACGATAAGAGCAGAAATAGACCATCAAACATGATAATCACAAGATGTATTCTGAAAATTGACACACAACTTGGGGTTGTGAATAATGATGAAAGCGATCGAATACCAGTTTCAAACAGCAATACTCACACGGAAATATTACTATTTTGATGTTACCTATCAATTTAAATATAATCACATATCAAGTTAAGCAGAATTTACATGCTTCTTTATTAAAAGTCATGTCTTTAGTGTCAAAATTAGGCAGATGAAATGACACGTTTGCACTGATTCACCCGTCCGCTATGTCAGTGTACACGACTTTGCTCGTACTGCACGCTTTTCGCATGCTGCCCGGAAGCACTCGGCCGCGCTAAAGGTCGGGTAGCTCGTAAAGTATTCCCACATTCCTATGTCACGTGGTCTTCTAAACTGACCAATGGAATTACCGCTAGGGTTTATCAAACATGTGCAACATATCGTTTTTTATGTCATGACTTTTTTCATCACATATGGACAATAAATAATTGTTTTCTCGTCTAAAACTTGATTGATCTTAAAATGATTAATTCATTGTTCAAGTAACTATCATGACATGTACTACAGTCATATAATCGATGTGACAATTCATGTTAAACGTTGCTGGTGTTTTGGTAATATTTTGATCAGATAACTGAAAACGATATTAATACTTAAACATTCACACATTTGGTCAATCTCTCCCCACAGAGGCAGATCAAGTCATGAAATGTTGATACAGCCTGTTGTAATACGCTGACTTTATGGCAAAAGCATTGAGATATGAACCACCCTCTTCATGCGATAAGCGTTGTCATTTGATAAAGAAGTTCAAATGGATTATGGTGCAATTTTTTCCGCCAGGGTAAACTGCCCACGGGTTTCGGCGCTATATAACAGAAGCTGTATCAACATTTCATGACTTGATTTGCCTCTGTGGGGAGAGAATGACATTTGGTACAATACAAAAACAATTCATAATTTCGCGATGTCATTGAGAAAATGAGAAAAAAATGTAAGAAAAATCATACTGATGTCAGATATTGATGATTTTAAACCGAGTTTAAACACATTGAATCTAAAGTTTTGAAAATGTTCTCAATAAATTGGTGAGCCATGCAAAACTTTCTTCATTGTAATATCATGTATGTACTCTTACAGATTTATACAAACTTTTCTTCCAACAATGAACAGTGTACATTGTAAATCATTCATCAGTATAGTGATAATACATGAGAATGTATAAATAACATCATTTCATCTGATAAGACACGATTTACTTCGGCGAGTCTATCTCAAGATCATCAAGGGCTTTGATGCGACTCAGCTGTACTCAAGATCGTTGTATCAACTGACAATTAGTAATAAATGATGGGATAGCCTATTAGCACTTAAAATGGTGTCAGAGATTAATTTGCCTTTCTTTTCACTACCGGTTCTATTCTCCGCTTTCATCGAGAGATATTGGAACTGCCCAATGGGAGAGAAGAAATTTGATTTAAATCAATCAAGTGTAATTTACACTTCCCTAAAATTGAAATCTCGGAGGTGAGTGTCTTTTTTCTTCCCAGTGATACTGAAAAAAATCCAATAAATAGTCATTTGTAGAAAATGTTAGCTTACGGTACACTCTTGTTCATATCACGTGTTGTTATCTTTAAATCAATATTACTAATCAACAGTAGGCAAAGTTTTATAATTGTATCAACAACAATTACAGCTGATAGAAAAACATAGGCATTAATCACATCAATAACGATTTTTTTAATTCAAATATGAGAAAATATATTATTTGTTTACTGAAAGATGATTTATCTAGCACATATACAGTCGAACCGGTTGTGTTTTATTACTTTGATAAAAAAAGATAGACACAGTTTTGATAAAATTTAAAACAAACACTTTGAACATTTGAGACATTGCTGTTGATATCACAACTCCTAAGACCATTTACAAACAACGTATTAATATTTCTAATTTTATAATACAAAATACCAAATTCGAGCAATGTTACACAAACGATGAAAGAAAGCCATACCTTCTTTCCGGACGAAGGGTGCTGTACCTTTTCTAAAAAAACTTTGATAACGCTTATTTAAAAAAATGACACATGACATTTAGTATTGTTTCATCAACTGACAATTAGATATACGTGTAACATGATTGCCTTGTAGCACTGAGCACATTTAAAGTTGCCTTTCTTTCTCACAGCGGTTAGTTACCTTATCGATCATCAGGAGTGATATTTTGGACTATACCTAAACGTTTTTAATTTCAATTAAAACCTTCAAGTTTAAATTTACAACTCTACAACATTGAAGGCCTGATTAATGTCCTTGCTTTATGGTATCGGATGAACAATACTGAATAAATTCACTAAGAAAGTTATGCAGGAACAGAGAGGTTCACAGAAAGCGCATTTTCACATTAGACCTTGCATAGCTTTTAATAAATTTTCCTTATTACATAAGTTAATGTTTAAGTAAGTGTTTCATTAAAAAATCAGAAATATTTGCTCTCGCATAGTAAGTATTCCATTTCGTCACTTCATCAACATTTCCCGTAAAATTTGCTTTAGTTTTAAAGCTTAAGTGATGTTATCACTATACTTTTTGTCCTTTGATAAAATTGCGAGAATCCAAGTACAGTCGATATATATTGATATTATTGCCATTTAACCTGCCTTCAATATCTCTAAACTTTTATTTATTGCATTCAAGATGCGAGATTTTATGTGCTTTAAGTGACGACTTTTACGAAAGACACAGTTACCTTTGTCCTAAGACAATTTGAAGGGTCATCTTCGTTTGAAATACAATAGAATAGCGCTTGAGTGCACCTTAAACTCTGGAGAGCCTGGCAATACATGTACGTACACTACAAACCCATTCTCTCCCCCCATAGAGGCAGATCACGTCATGAAATGTTGATAAAGCCTCTTTTCTATTGCGCCAAAATCCCTGGGTTCCGGGGATTAAAAGGTATGGTTCACATCACAATGCTTTTGCCATGATTCATTAGCCAAAATGATGATGTCAGAACAGCGCCGCTGATTCCAAAACTATTTTTGATTGCCTCCAATCAGACATCTTCCATGCTATCCCTCAAAGTCGGCGTAATAGAACAGAGGCTGTATCAACATTTCACGACTTGATCTGCCTCTGTCGGGAGAGAATGTACAAACCTGACACTATTACTTAAATATTGAAACAGATATCATGTCTCTATGTTCCCTATGCATAAACATGAATTGTATGATATGGATGTCAACAGATGACACGTTTAAGAAGAACAACAAGGAGATACCAGGCATGAACAAAACATGAAATGCCAAAGATATTTATAAATGTAATAATAGCAAAAACAATGTACTATTTATGGTGGCGTTTTTGTTTAAATATTTCGACACCATTAACGAACAGTAGCAGAACCTTTCACGGAGAAGATTAGTTTGACATTTTTCATATAACTTATGCGACCAAAACCTAATTTCATCTTAAACATATAGTTGTTTTAAAAATGCCCGGTTGAAAATCTCTAACACAATATATGGTGACTTGTCGAACCTAAAGTTATTAAAGTATCTTCAATGCCAAGCGGTTAGATTTGCTTGTGTACCACGTCAGAGGTGTTGATATCCAAACAAGGTGATGTTGTATTTGTTAGAGACAAATACAACATAATAAGGAAGAATTTCTCAAAACAAATATGCCACCAGTGAGATTTTATATCTTACGTAAAATATATCTATTATCGTTAAATTAAACTTATATTCGAAGAAAACTCAACATGTTTGTGCTTAATTAGAATTGTTTTGATCATATTCATGGATTATCTCTCGATTATTAAACTTGTTCAGGTATTTATTCAGCTATGTAGTTATGAAATTTATAAAGATTACAGTCACCTCTTCGGAAAAGTATACTTACTGATAGGCTCTTGGTTACTAGAATAATTCATTATGATTACAGTTCTTTATCATAATTAAAATGAAATGAGAAATAAAGAAATAGGAAGGTTAAAAACAGAACATTTAACTGAGTTCTGCTGAATTATCATTAGCATCAGATACTGAATTAAAGAATACAGATTCTAAATAATTTCGATACTGTAAAGATCACATGACTTTGATGTGAATGCCCGGGGTCTGGAGGATTACAGCGAATATTCGATAAAGCTCCAACCACTTTTTCACCTTTGTCAAACGACATACCCCTGCATGGCGGAAAGGTCACAGAATGTAAAACCGTAAGTCAGAATCATTGTAATGGAACATTATTTCAAAAAAGTTCTAATATGTACTTTGATCCCAAATAAACTATGATCTCTTAATCCAAATGTAATTCAAACTTCTTGATATTGTTTCTAAAAGGCGGATGTTAACGAAATACTTATGAAAGGATAAACTTTGGCAAATGATTACTATTTTAGACATGTTTGAACATTAACCTTTAAGAATAAACTCTATCAAGTATTTGAGTTAAGATTATACATATAATCTAATTGAACATGCCGATTATCACTAGTAAGGTTGAAATACTACAATCCAGTAAAAGCAATGATAAAGAATGTTTTGAGTTTGACATCACTTATTCAATATTTCAAAAAAGTTACATTTGGCAAGGTAATTACTTTCAACTTGAATATTGCCAACATTTCTTAATATTGCTAGAAATTTAAATATCTTAATCTTATCAATTGATTTTAGTTCTTTAGAATTTGGATTGGCATCATCATTGGCATGTGTTATTGCTTCCAATAAAGTGCGGTTTCATCTTAGAAACTGGTTATGTCGAAATAATTTGTCATATAACTTTGCCTTTCTGTCATAACGTTCAGAATAAGATTCCTTTTCATCATATTTTCCAAGAACATTTCTTCAAAAGTTAAATTTCAGTAGAGATGACTAATTTTGCAATAAAGTTAAAACTAAAATCGAAGCCTAGAATTTCAGTATAATAAGAAAAATATGTGTGTATCATTTGATTTTATTTGATTGCAGACAAATTGACTACCAAAATAAGTAATTGGTAATAATCTCTCTTTTTCGACAAGACTTTGCCATAAAATGTGATATAACACGAAGAGGTATCTATAATGTTTCTCATATTTAACGTGGAACCTCTCCTTGGTATTATGTCGTTTATATCAAGTGTTAAACTTTATTGGATATCATCAAGTACGTTTGGTAAATGATTCTTCAAATACGCGTCTTCCAAAGGTTAAATGCAATATTACCATAGGTGTGTGCAATATCAATTCTCTCCTTAATGGAATAGGCCCCATCGGACTTTTTTTTACAAATGATTTTGGTAGATGTCACAGTTTGTACCTGACAAAATGACTTATTCTTGAGAATTTGACCACAAAATGAATAAAATCCGTTGATAATATATTTAAAATAACATTGTTGACATCCTTAGCATGTAGTTAATGTTCAAAATAGAGTTCATAAGAAGGCTAAGAATATTTCCGGCCCATTTGTCAGTCATATAACATTTCCAACAACAACAAAACACCCGCAAAGGTCATCCTTTTGTTCCTGAAAATTATGAAATCCAAACGGGAAATGTCAATCGTGACTAAAAGTACATTCAGTATTGCATTGAAAATGATAAGAATATATATCAAACATTGTTTCTTTGTGATTATAACAATTATTTAGTTTATCAAGATCATTCATATAAAACAAGGAAATGACAACATGATAATAACGAACAAGAAAGCATGAAGAAACATTTTAGTATGCTGAACACATACTGAATAGTTGAATAAAATCGATAACACGACGATAATAACCAGAAAAGAAACAAACTAGAAAGTGTTTAAGTCGTAAAACCAGAAGTCCCTCCTGCCCATAATCGTTTCAACATTTTGTTTTTGGTAATTAGCAGCCCAGTCTAAGGACGGGGCTGCTATCAGTTTTTGTGAAGTTTCCATCGCCGCCGCCGCCGCCGCCGCCGCCGCCGCACTCGTACTACTAGCTATAACTTTTTTCCACTAAGCTTTCCAGAACTCTTATTCATACCTTATTACTCATACCTTGGGGGAACGATTTTGACACGTTCACTTTCAAGGTCAAAGGTCAAGGTCACGAGATATGTATTCACTCTAAGAATTCCTTGTAAACGCGATAACTTGAAAAGTTTTTGTGCTATGAAGCTCTAACTTGGTATATATCATCCTTGGAAAAGTAAAAAATTTTGAAAAGGTTTTGGCTACAATCCGTCAAAGGTCAAGGTCACAGCAAGGTCATGACGTAAGCATGTTTTAGCGAAAATGCTTTATTTTAACTATGAACACTTTTAATCAATACATGATTGTTATACTCAATAGAAAGTGTTCAATGATTGTGTGACCTTGAAATTCAAAGGTCAAGGTCATGAGATATGAGTTATTACAAAATGCACTAAATTTGGGTATAACTTTATCCCATTTAGCTTTTCAGAACTCATGAACATGTCTAAATGTTAATACTTCCAGGGAATCATTATGACATGTTCACTTTCAAGTTCAAAGGTCAAGGTCACGAGTTATAAAATCACCGCAAAATTCCTTGTAAACGCGATAACTTGAAAAGTTTTTGTGCTATGAAGCTTTAACTTGGTATATATCATCCTTGGAAAAGTAAAAATTTTGAAAAGGTTTCGGCTACAATCCGTCTAAGGTCAAGGTCACAGCAAGGTCATGACTTAAGCATGGTTTAGCGAAAATGGTTAATTTTACCTATGATGACTTTTAATCAATACATGATTGTTATACTCAATAAAAAGTGTTCAATTATTGTGTGACCTTGAAGGTCAAGGTCATGAGATATGAGTTATTGCAATACCTTGTAAACACAATAACTTGAAAAGTTTTTGTGCTATGAAGTTTAGATTTTGTATATATTATCTCTTGAGAAGTACAACATTTTCAAAAAGTTTTGGGTACGAACTGTCGAAGGTCAAGGTCACAGCAAGGTCAACATATATGGAGAAAATGGATTAATTTAATTTTTAACACTTTATTTCATTACAATAATGTTCTACTCAATGAAATGTGTTCATTGATTGTGTGACCTTGAGTGTCAAAGGTCAAGGTCACGAGAAAATTCCCAATTTTGGTGAGGCCTGTAAAAGGCGGAACAGGGTAAGGCGAAACCCCAAGTTCCGGGGCTGCTCTGCTTTTGCGGTATCCCGCAAACGCTAATCTAGTTCGTCATTAAGTTTGAGACTCAAGTAAAAAAACTAAAAAAAAAACTAAGGGGTGACATAAAGGAAGATCATTGAAGTAGACCATGTTAGTTGGAAAAAAAAAAGGATGAACTCAAATAAAAGCAATGGTAAAGACATCCTGTCTCAAGGTACGAGGTAACGCCATTAATCTGTATCCTGGGCTCAGAAGCTAGATTCTCCGCCACGAGTGGAAGGGGGATATAGGTTTGAGCTCCGTCCGTCCCGAGTTAAAGGAGCCAATTTTTCTCAGAAACTGTTACAGATAGGATCATCAAATTTGATGTGTGCCTTCAGGGTATCAATACCTTGATGGAGTTCGAAAATCAGAACCGCGCAAATATTTTTACCGGAGTTATTGCCCTTGTTACGTTTTTTTGAGACTCTGTTCGAGGTGTCTTCAAAGGAGCCAATTTTTCTCAGTAACCGTTTAAGATAGGATCATCAAATTTTGTGTGTGCCTTCAGAGTATCAATACCTTGATGGAGTTCGAAAATCAGAACCGCGCAAATATTTTTTCCCGAGTTATTGCCCTTGTTAGGTTTTTTTGGACTCTGTTCGAGGTGTTTGCAAAGGAGCCGATTTTCTCAGAAACCGTTTAATATACGATCATCAAATTTTGTGTGTGCCTTCAGGATATCAATACCTTGATGGAGTTCGAAAATCAGAACCGCGCAAATATTTTTCCGGAGTTTGGTGTCATGATATTTTTGAGTACACTCAAGTATTTAGGAGAAGGTTCTGACTTAATTTAAAATAAGAAGAAATCTGGCTGGGGATGTTGATGACTATTTCTTCTTGTTACTCTAAGTTAAGCAGTTTTAACATCCGAAGTAGGTAAGTGAAATTTTGGTTTCACAAGTTGTCTTTCATTAACGTATAACCTATGCGGAGCGCGGTGGTGTAGTGGTTAGCGTGCTGGCCTGTCACGCCAAAGACCCGGGTTCGAATCCAGGTGGAGACACCAAAGATTTGTGACCTGGGCTTTACACCGTGTTGTGTCCTTGGGCAAGGCACTTAATCCACATTGCACTCAGTCTACCCAGCTGTACAATTGGGTACCTGAATACGGGAAGTACGGACCTTTGTGGTCGCGCGGAGCGCTTAGTAGCGGCTTTGAAAGTACTTCCTTCAGGGTAATAATGTACAGCCATTGAGTAGTGCTTGCACTAGATATTAGGCTGAAAAATGTATTATTATTATGCGCAGCTATGGGAGTCATACGTTTTTGTTGTTTTGTGAACGTAAATCCATCAATTGAAGTTTCCTGTACAATCAAACATAGTCACAATGGAAAGTAAATCATTCCTGATGCAAATCTTAATTGATGCGATAAACTGTAAATTGGCACAAGATTCGTCTCACTTCTCCTGAACTTTTTTGATATCCCATTTCCTTCATCAAATTGCTCGGATACTAGCTCTCGATGATATATGCCAGTTTTTTTCACTATAAATTGCAACCCATGATCAGATCTGCTTTCAATTGCAACCCATTAAGCTGAAATGTCCTTCCATTAGAACAAAGCTAAACTCATTAGTTCCGTTAGGTGTCGGAACATTTTCTTTCAAAAACTAAAACATTTTTTAATAAATTGCCGAATATCATTTATTACAAAAAAATGGGAATTCATTATTTTACAAAGTTTATGTAATACATGTACGTTTGATTTTATTTGACCACCTGTCTCATTAATAACAAATGATAGCGTTACGTTTTCAAAAATCTCTTAATGCATTCGGGTTTTTTAATCTAATCTTTTA
Source organism: Steromphala cineraria (assembly GCA_916613615.1). Classification (NCBI taxonomy): domain Eukaryota; kingdom Metazoa; phylum Mollusca; class Gastropoda; order Trochida; family Trochidae; genus Steromphala; species Steromphala cineraria. Next base: position 40,705,076 of record OU744730.1, on the reverse strand, counting down.
ATTTAATCTAAAGTTAAATAGACATCTGTGTGCTGAACATAAGAATTTTTCAAATATTCTCCCGAATTTTAGGTAAATGTTTTGCAATTTGATTTGAAAGGAGTTGATTTGGATTGATGAGGATTAACTTCTAAGTGTCATTATTTTTGGCCGATTTCATGTAGGAACTTTGGTCACAGTGCAGAACACAGAAACTACCAAACATAGCTCAGAGGAACTTGGTACGTGAATCAATCAGCATTTCTGATATGTCTATCTATTCTATCTGAAAACAATGTATGTCAGAACGTGAACAAGTATCTTCTTATACCGATGATGAGTGATGGTAATTATGATCATTTTGAGCTACTTACAATTCATAGTCAATTATCTATATTTCCAAAATATTTCTGAATTGCAGTAGATATGGAGACTTCTCTGCCTGTGTTCTTTGATTCTTTCTAAATAAGCAGTCTTGTATTATAACTTTCTTGTAATACATCATTCTCTCCCCACAGAGGTAGATCAAGTCATGTTGATTTAGCCTCTGTTTTATTACGCCGAAATCCGTGGGTTCCGGCAGTTTCCCCTGGCGGAAAAAAGTTTCATCACAATAAACTAGAATTCCTTTATCAAATAACAACGCTTCTAGCATGGAAAGGGTGGTTCATATCACAATGCCTTGCCTTGTTTCAGTAGCCAAAATGATGATTTATAAACAGCGTCGCTGATTGCACAACTAATTGTGATTGCCCCCAGTCAGGCATCTCCCCAAAGTATATTCCCCAAAGTCGTCGTAATAAAACAGAGGCTAAATCAACATAACTTGAATTGCCTCTGTGGGGAGAGAATGGTAATACATATGCAACATCCCTATCGCCGACCGTAGCTCTTTGAAACCAAACATTCCGTTATATGGCGACTTCTAATCAGTTCTAGGTATGTTTAATACCAGATCGTTTGTGTCAAATTTGCGCTATGTTTGTTTATAAAACACGGAGAACATCATTTCAAAGACCCCTCTGATGCCTGGCCCCAGGACAAATCATTATTCTTGCTTTGTCGGATAAAGTTTTTTGAAATGTTTCTAACCATGGCTTGAGGTGTGTTGCTTCGTAAAACCCTTTGACTCCTGATTGTAATTGGAAGGATTTCAATTGAAACATCATTAAATCACATCAAAAGATGTTAGCATGTAATTACGATCAAGGTGCAAAAATAACATTATAGCGATGAAAGACAAGTTTAGGATGTAAAATTGAGGCAGGTAACATTTGAAGGATAAATAGAACTCATGAAGCAAAAGCATTTTGTATACAAGATAATATAAGGATATCAAATTATTACGACATATAGAATTTTTAAATGTTAATTCAGTATTAGAAGAAAATTGTTCAAACAGCGTAATGCTGATTTATATGACAAAACAAAACAAAACATAATAACCTCTATTTATCAAATTGAAATATTCACATATGAGAATTGATGGTTGATTAAATGACACGATGTCAAACTGTTAGTCATCTTTGCTGTGTATATTTATGTTTCATTATTTACGTAAATGGTCTGTTATTTAACGTTAAATGAGAAAGATATATGCTACTATTATACTACTTGACACACTTAAGCTATAAATCAAAGAATACATGAATGATATAATGTAAAACATCACGTTTGAGGTGAGTAATTGCAAGTTTTCTTAAAATCATAATTTTGTTTATTTTAAAATGTATAGTCCGTGTAACAATTTTAAAAAAAAGTTTTCAGAATAAGGAAAACTATTATGCAAATTGCTAACTTCTAAAAGTTAATCGGATTTAAACGCAATGTGTAATTGATAAATTTACTTTTGCTGTTAAAGGAGGATGGAAATTGGATGCATTAATGATTATATTGGTGAAGAATGTATGTTCATGAATATGATTATGGCTCATATAACCAATAATTCAGGTTCAAATTATCTTTGTAAAAGCAATTCGTTGATTGTCAATACTGAGTGTATTTTGGAATAACAAATCGTTTTGAAAGCAACATCTTGTAAACAATTATTAATGATAATGGTCCACATTCTTCTTAAATATGATGAACTAAATAATTTTTTTCGGGCATCAAACTCAGTTATTTAGGTGTACGGCCGTATTTGTAATAAATTTAAATAAAGTGATATTGGTATTTATAGCATTTGTTTTTATAATTCCTTTCACTGTTGCTTTTCAAGTGGTAATCAGTATTACATAACGCCCGTTAGAAATAATTCCAGGTCAACAGTCAAACATTTTTTTAAAACAATACATTTGTTTCCACGTGAAGAAATGTATCACGTTGTATTCTTACCTACATATTGACCTCACGAAAAGGAAACAAGTGTACTCATAGATTGTGCGCTACACAATAAGCGTAGAATGTCATAATTTCTAATTTTAAATGTTTAATCAAATAACTGTTTGACGTAAAGGATCGACTTTGAGGTCTGCTGTTGTCGAGTTACAAACTTTTATTTAAAAAAAACAATTTATAAACAATCAGCATTGTAAAAAGCTTGTACAAATAGTTACCACAGTCATATATCATGCATTGTCTTAAATGAATGCAACTTTATTGACAATAATTGCAAGCTTACATATGCATGATTTTAAGGTGTCTAAATGTTAGACATTCGTTCCTCATATATTTTTAAGAAATCATTTAATTTTACTTAAGTCCAGTTGTTAATACGGAAACACATGAAGAGCAATGGACCTGTTTTACCGCGGATGTCTCAATAAAGATAGGAAAAGATCATTGTGGATAAGGGAGATTATAAATTGGAATAGATTTGGAAAAGAAAACCGTCTCTCAAAGCCTTTATAAGACGTTCGTACAAATGAACAAATCACATGTTCAAGATATGTCCATTTTCTTAATTGATTGACTGATTCTTCAGTTATATCAACTTCATTAAAAATTAATCTTTTAAAAGCATTTTCTATTTTCAATCTATTTTATTGTATTTCTGTTTTTAATACTTGAAGTTTTAATTAGTCGTTAAATCCCTTTGTGAGAAAACATTATGTTCGTAAAATCTGGTAATTGTATTAAACATTATATTTGTATAATCTGGTAATTTTATGACTATCCTAACCTTTCCCAACTTAAAATAGAGTTTCAATTGTTAACATTTTGCTAAATTATTTGAAAAGAAGATAAATCCTGTGCATTGGCAAACATATACATGTATGTTGAATTTCAACAGTAATATGTGATATCTGTCAGATACTGTGAGAGTGCCCATGTCAGTCTATAATGGTATTGAAGCATAAGTTTAAACATATATGGGAAGGCCAAGGGAAATACGTCCCTTTCACGAATATTAACAGAATACCTACTGGAAATGTATCACACCTCCACATCACTAAAACTTAATGACTGATTCGGAAAGTTCGGTTCACAATTTCAAGTACTGATCCTGCAACACCCTGTATTGAAACATATTGAATAAGTTATGATCATCAAATTTTTAAAAGATTTGTTTGATTATTGAATTTTAATAAAATAAATTTGTTAATCAGTTTCACATTTTGTTAGACATCAGTATCTTTGGCAAACGACAGACGAAAGAGCTACTATCTGTAAAAGGACCTTTTAAAATGTTTACAAAGGCGAATGATACAGCTGCATATCTTAAGTTTGTTCACTTACGTACCTTGTATTCTAGTGCAAATATCATGTAATTTGGCATTGCGAAAACGAAACCAATAATGTTGAAATTTCACTGCATAACTTAAATTGCAGCTTGCATTAACATATTCGCATGTCATACCTCACAAATAACCGTAACAAATTTGGCAGGTCATTGAAGTGACCAGGGGTCGAAATATCGAAAACACTTGTTTACTATTTTTCTCTACAAAACCCTTCATATGTGATCAACAGCTTTAGATATTATTCATATTTGTTCCTTTGCACTAGAGCAATGTAACTGTGCTGATTTTTTTCCTACACAGTTTACATGGATTATTTGAAAAGAAATTTATATTTATTTACATTCGAATTTCACAAATATGACCCCATCGGTCTATTTAACCATGCCAAATATCGACATTCAACAACAGTGACAAAACAATACCGAAATAGGGTTTGGAAATTGTCATTTTTAACATAGACAATTATTTTATGGACGTCAAAACGAACCCAAATTACATGATATTTGCACTAAGATACATAAGCAAGTGTACAAACTTAAGATACGCAGCTATCACCAACACTGATATCATTCACTTTTTTCATATGATAAAATAATGAAAAGACATTTGTGAAAATAAAATATTGAGTTGAATCTGCCTTGTCTAGAAACACCGATTTCTTAAAGGTTTTGCCATATCAAATTTAATGACCAGTTTGCATGTACATATAAACAAATATATGCAAAATAATGTTTCTTCTTCAAAGAAGATTTTAAATCATTTGCATCCAAAAAAAAGATCGATATCCTTGGATGATATAGATAAAGAAATGGCACATTGCATTGAGGAAGTTTTCATCGATGTTGTGTAACGGTGGTGACATACAGTTCTTTTTTCTTATGCGTAAAAGAGAGCCTACCAATTTTTCTACTGGAGTAAATAAAAAACAGGTTTATACTACAAGTGGAAACTAAAAAATATTCGTTTGTTATTGTATGGCCATCGGTTGTTTTGTACCTTGATTGTTTCATCGCCAAACCTGCCTCCTAAGCCTGATTAAAATAGATCGACTGCAGAATAGGTTAGGTATTAGCTATGACTTTTAAAGGGGCAGTAGCACGTTTTTTGATACTTTTATATTTTAAATTGTTTACTGATAATTGTACGCTTGTATTGTATCAATTTGATAGTGTCAAAAATCTCATAACACACACCAATTATCCACAGTCAGAGGAGAAAGTATGAAGATTTACCTAAAATCCATGGGCGGCCATTTTGTGTGAACACATTTAATTAATTTTATGTAAGAAAAAGAAATTGCATGGCTAAAGTTTACATTATATATTTGAATTTGAACTGCAGCGACATATTAAAATCCTCCATTGAACTAACCCCTTGTGCCCTTTTGCTTTCAGAATATCAACCCAGTCTATGACATGTCATCCAGCTAAATGTTCTTAATATCTCAAATGTTTTATGTACATTACCTTGTGCTCTTGTCAGGATTGTTTTCAAATTTTATAGAATAGCAAACCGACATGGCTAAATGAACGGGAAAAGATGGTTGATTTAGAACTCGTCGACAGAAGAAATTCATCACAATATCTAAGCATAACATTTTTTTCAAATACATTTGACTCTCCAGCCGGTTCGACAAACAATTTTAAAGATGACAACTGATCAAAAAGTTTCATTTCCTGTTCCCTTAGAAACCTTATAAATTGTCATTAAATGATTATTAAAGGCTGCTTCAAGAAGTTCACTTCATTTTTTAATGTAATTCGTGTCAACATTTCAAAATGGTTAGGAATAATTGTAGCCTTTATTTTGCATTGTTGGAATAGCAATTGCATATTCTGGAAATTTAAATTTCAGCGTGAGTTGTGTCTTCTGATCTACATACTTGATGTGTAAATCATAATTTCCTCTTATCATTATTTCATGAAATATTCAAGCACAAATAAGAAGGAGATTGACACAAAGCCTTGGAGCAGTTAATGTAATTATTTTTTAAATCGTCATTGTCACCAAGTGTCACAAAGTAAGTTCAAATCAATAATTTAAACAAATATCTCTCAGCTATGGAGACATGTGATACCCTTTTAGCTTTTAAATACATAGGGGAAAAACCTGAGATTATGTATTCAATATCAAATATATGGCAATTTATGTTGCTATAATTGCCTGTAGCTTGAATGCCTTTGTACCATCTGGCTCTATGTTAAAAAGATAGTCTCATTACAATGTACTATTCATCATCACAGCTTGACTTTTTGAAAGTGTTTACTTTAAATTGCCATGTTGATAACAACCATTATCCTACCTCATGTAAGAACCTCGATCTCTGATTGGTCCACGTGACCCTGAATAAATACTGATATCACCCTCTTGAGCGGAATTTATACCCCGGCACATGAAAAAAGCATGCAGATTGAGAGTCTTGAAATGTACAATGTATGTTACCTCGAACACATGATCAAACTGGTTACTTTTGATCAACCGATATGTAGCTTTGAACAAACTATAGTAAAATGACTTACGATGTTCCTACTCTTTATCTTCATATTATATGCGTTTTGATTAAACATTCGGTAAGATAAATTCGTTATACCATTCGCCTCTGAATGGTATAACTTATGTTGTTTACATTCGGTACACTCAACCATAGATTGATTCGCGATTAAAAACATTTCCTTAAAAGTGATAGAAAGTTCAACAATGTACCATCGGAAAAAAATAATTTCTGATGCAATGTGTGTGAAATCATTCATTTTTCCTCAGTGTGTACACGGTGCGACAAAAAGTGGAATTAGAATGAGGGATTTCTATATTGATGACCTTTGTAATGTCAATCAAGTTAGGAAATGAACCTTAACAAATATTCATTAGTGTTCACAGTCACAGAAATTCTATTCTTTAACGTTATCATAAATATATATTCCTACATCATTTATATATGTGTCTATTAACTTTGAAATGTTTCGTCATTTATCATTTTGATTATATGATAAATAAACTATATGTTTACTCTTATTATTTGTCTCCATGATCACAAAGCCGTTTATAAGCAGAACGTGACTCACAGGGGGGATCAAGTGCACTGATTGTACGCGTGAAGAAATGATTTGAAATACTTTTGATTTTCAATCAATCAAATATGTGAATTTGATTTTGATAAACCAATAGTAGTTAAAACAATATTTCTCTCAACAATCCATTTTTCTAGACGCTTGATAAACATATTTTGAAAGAAATAAGAGATCAGATGTCTAATACTCTTTATCATTTCATCAACGGTTATCAGAGAGTATTTAAAAGTACCTCAATGAAGTCTAAATGATAAATATCCCCTCATAAACTGTACATTACACCCCTCCCCCCCTACCAACATCCGATCTTACTAAATCTTGCTATTCGTGAGTGGTACAGACACCACAATCATGATGGAAAAATACAAGACAAAGAATAATCGAGGTCTATAGAAGTTTGTTTAGTGTTTATTGGTGATGTTCACTGCAATATTTCATATCGTTTAATTCTTCACCCAATCTTGTAGAATTGATTATACTATACATTAATCATACTTCATGCTTCTGAATCTGAGCACTGATGCACATTCAGTTTTATAATCATTTTCAATTAGTGCTTAGCTTAAAGTTTCACTTAACTAATCTAATTTAATCATTAGTTCCAGTAATCATCTATTTGTGTGTTAGTTAGATCATTAGATTTGGTAAACGCAAATTGGATTCCTTGTTACAACACTGTAATCTAATGAGTCATACAACAAATATTTATATGTAGATACACAACTGTATGTAGACGATAAATAACCGTGACACCATCAGCTACATGTGTCGAACATGTACAAAGGAAACTCAAATGCCTAAAAAATACCTTAATTAAAAGCTGATGCATTCTAAGAACCCAATTATCAGAGGTTATAAAATTGTTTGATTTATATCAACCATAGTTGAATATCTCAGGCGTCATTGATTGATTGTCTTTTGAGAAATTAATTTGACTTTTGATCCAATTTCAATTAAGTTTGAAAAATTAAGTTCATCATATTAGAAAGAAAATAATTAATAAAGAAATATATTTTCAAAAGCTATAATAAATTTTCTTAATCGGAGATGTAAAATATTTGTTCAAGCTTAAGGATGATATTCCAGTTGCATCAAACGTCATGTGGACTTCAAGTTCAAGGCTCTTTCGACTATTAGTATAGGAATTCAATAGCAGGTCTAAAGCGTGAACGTATTACAAATTGATTCTTGAATCACTGTTAAACATTAACTGCGATATGTACGTTGTGACATGGTTAAAGTGACACTGAGTATCTTTCTTAAAGCTATATTTGGTTTGGAAAAGCTACAAAATATCTAATATGCTGATTGAAGTTCATATCTCATCACTGGACTTGCATATATATCCATTATGCATAATATCTCTAAAATGCTTGATTTTATGGAAACATCAAGAAAACATTTTAAATACGTTTAATATTCGAAATCATGAATCCAATTAATCTACCTATTAGTTACAATACCTAATAAACATTAGAACATCGAATATATCTTCCTGTCAGCTTATGACAAGGTTTCAAAATTACGTTTGGCAAATTTGCGCGCGCCACTCGAGCCACATTGTCCGGTTTTCGATCAAAATCCCGACTTTGAATGACCGTATTTATGCTCTAATGTACTGATTGATCTTTAACTTGTTATTTTCAGTAACAGTGAGAGGGTTCCCGATGTAATTACATCGATTTCAAAATTTGACATATGTGATCTTATCAACATATTCTGTGTCTCTTTAAGACACCGAAGTGTTTTCAAATGAGTTTGCTAACGAGCTGTCAACTTGGATTCATTACCATGAGAGCCGTATTGTCAGTTCATTGTGGCCATATCAAATTAGGAATAGTATATTTTACATGACATTTTTTCAAATGAGGTAAGAAAATAGGATCCCTTTGATCGCAAACTTTCAACTCTGAAGACTGTCAGGATCATTTAATAGGTGCAATAATATCAATATTGAAAAACATATTTTATTTAAAAGAACATCTTTAATCAGATTTATCATCAAATGTTCTATAAAGTTTCTGTAACAAGAAAACTAAACCATGTGGTGCTATTATAAAGAAGATATTGAACGGGTTGGTTTTATGTTCGACTCGATTTGCAAAAGTGTCGAAGTGGTCACCATTTTTTATAAATCTTATCAGTTTTATGTGACATTTTCCAAGTTTATATACATGTTGTTGTTTTAAAATTCAAAATACAAAGACACATAGAAGATATTGAAAGTTGAAAAATATATAATGACATTCTTTCCCAACAATGGCAGATCAAGTCTCATGAGTCATGAAATGTTGATCTAGCCTTTTTTGCAAATATCTGAGTTTGTGGACTAGAATGGGAGATGCCTCATTAGATATTAGTTGTGCAATCATCGACGCTTTCCTAAAATCATCAGTTTGGTAACTAGATCATGGCAAAGACATTGTGAAATGAACCATTCTTTTTATTCGAGAAGTATTTTCATTTTGCCGAACACACTGAAATGGACTGAAACTGCCGGAAACCATGGATTTGGTTTAATTCGAACAGAGATTGAATTAATATTTTGGAAATTGATCTACATGTATCTCTGTGGGGAGAGAACTTCTTCGCTCAAGACTTGTATTCTTTCATTTAACTTTTTTCACTTATTGCAGTAATTGCTTTTAGGGCATTTGATATAATGACCAAACAAGCTCGTTTAGAGAGCACTTTACTGATCAGTGAGAACGATTTCGTGAATCCTTCAAATTGTTACATTTTAATTGAAGATGTAAACATTAGAAATAAGTAATCTTTCAAGTCTTTATCGTTTCTGAACTTCATTATTTATCTTCGTACGTTGCAATGCTATAAAAAATATCCCATTAAATTTGACAATCTATTTGATTTGTGAGACGTTGAGCGATAAGGCTTTTGAAAGTTTGCTGTCATTCCCGAACTTTTCCATTCAAAAACCGCTGTCAATGCAAGTTTAATGCTGAACAAAGTATTTTTAAGAATTCGCAAAATGATGTTTGCCAGTGAATACTTTATCAAACTAAACCGCTTAGATTTGCTGACAATGTTGTTGAAAGCAAATACGAAAAAGCATTACCAACCTTTCAGATTGCAGTTGGTTGCAAATAACTCTCCCTTTAGATGAAGTGTTTTATGTACTCTGAATGAGGTTTAATTTATAAAGGTCTAATATCATGCCAAGTTTCGTGACGAATAAATAAACTCTGTAACTTTGACGTGTCAACACAAACAAAAAAACTAATAATGTTTATTAATATTTAATGTTCAGTTCCTTTTATGAAAAGTCCAGCCCTGTAATGAAATAATACATGAACAATGTACTTATTGTAACTGTCCATCGCATTTGTTCAAGTATCACACTTTCGTTTGGTAGAGAACAAAACCTACCCCAATCGCACCTAAAAACAACACTCAAACTTCACTGCACATTCACAAGTGCTCAATAGGGTTGAGATCAGTACTTAGCGCCAGGATATGCATTCTATTGATGTAATGTTGTTCCTGGATGACTTGAGAAAGTGTAGGAGAGTGGGGATGAGTTTTGTCCTGTGGAATTTGGCAGTTCACTTATCATGCAACGATCTGTCGCTGATGATAACGAGAGAATGGGAGAAGTCCTTCTTCCTGTTTTATTGACATCACCTTTTTAACGACAATTTTTTAGCCTGTACAAAATGTGCCTAACGTTTGAGCTTACGCTGTAGGTTAACAGTTTTGATTATGGTCATGTTGACAAAATTCAAGCCAATTCCAATACATCTATAGCAACCAACAGTTTAACCAACTATTTTACCACGAAAATGAGAAAGTTTAACATCTTGCGTTTCTTTGGTTGTAAATTTAAGTCAGTGAAACCAGATTCATGACTCCCAATTTGACCTTTCATTACCGAGCTCGACACTACCCCTGCCATGATTTTATCCTTCTTTCTTCTTCATCTTTTTACAACTTTTGATTAGAATACTATTTCAATTGACAGGGAAATGTTCAACCAAATGCACTGATATGCACAAGTAGTTTCGAAACGCTTCAGAAATCTCTCATTCTTTTTAGTTCGTAATTTCTTTTTGTGTAATTCCGCTCCGAAAATAAAACGTTCCCTTCTTCCTCTCGTGTTCTTCGAACATGAATCGTGACATTTATAACTGACATCTTTCTTGTTAAGAGTATCAAAATTGCCATGTTTTTTTTCTATATATCAGTTCAGAGGAGCATTGTGGCGCCACTTCTCTCGAGGTTAAATCATGATTGCATAATGAAGAAAGTTTTAGAAGTTTTTAATGGGTTTTAATGTTTTTCTGCTTGAAACGTTTTCTTTTGACCCCTGATTTTAATTGGAGGAAGCAATGCATCTCAAAGACACACGCAACTGCAACCGTTATATTAGATAGCATTAGCTAGATAGCAAGTAGTTGGATTTTGTAAGGTTACCAAATCAGATATTCATAAGATAATAGGAATTGAGCATGATTAAGTTTGATGAGGAAGTAAAAGTCGTTTTGATTGTGAGATTCGTGTACATAATATGCTGCAATAATATAAATGTGTGATCAAAATAGATATTGAAGTACAATGATATAAATGATATATATAATATAAATGAACGTGATCCCAAATAGAATTATGTAATAGTTGCTAAATATCTAATGTCATATATACTGAATAAAATAAGTAAGGCATATTTTCATATTTTATCAGTCGAATCTTTCTTTAAAACGTCGCATAAAATGAACAAAGAAGTTGTCATCCATTCATTCCTTTGCATTATTGTCATTCCAACTTCTAAAATGCCTCTCAGAGAAGTGTATTATTGCCAGTCTTCATTCTTTTATTCCAAGCATTCATAACTTGCATTGCTTGTTATATGGTTAACAGTTTACTTATACATATGTATAAGTAAAGTAATTAAACTAGATGACCTAATATATGCAGTAAAGTTTCACTGAGCTTACATGTATGGCTGTATAATTAAGTGGTAGAGAAATTAAGGCTTGTTCGTCCGAATGTGACCGGTTTTGAACAATGGTACACCGGCCTTGCCGTGAAAGAGATAATATCCTTTACTATATAATTAGCAATGAAATTTTGGGTTATACAGTGAAAATATAATCGATATTTTTAAAAAAGCAGTAGAAAGTCATATTTGCACTACAGTGAAAATATAATCCATATTTTCACTGCAGTGAGAAAAGTAGAACCGAACCTATTCCCTCCCTTTGAAACACAAGTATCTCCCTTTGAGAAAATCGAACGCATGCCTTGTGTCACGGCGTTGGTTAGGATTGAAGAGATACGACTCTTTACGATGTTTTCGGTATAAATAATAATAATAATGAACATTTTAAGCCTAATATCCAGTGCAAGCACTGCTCATTGGCTGTACATTATCACCCTGAAGGAATTGTACTTTCAAAGCCGCTACTAAGCGCTTCGCGCGACCACTTAGGTCCGTACTTCCCGTATTCAGGTACCCAATTGTACAGCTGGGTAGACTGAGTGCAATGTGGATGAAGTGACTTGCCCAAGGACACCACACAGTGTAAAGCCCAGCGGGTCACAAATCTTTGGTGTCTCCACCTGGATTCGAGCCCGGGTTTTTGGCATGATAGGCCAGGACGCTAACCACTACACCACTGTATGTAACTGTTAACATTTTGCAGTGCCAATGTATCCTTCAATATCGAAAAGCCATCCAAAATTCAGATCTTGTTGCTGTTGTGAATAATTGTTCATTTTATCGCAAACTATTTTTTTGGCGAAACTTTGCCTTCCGACTGCGTTTTATGATTTTTAAATTATATAAAAAATAGACTATGTATTTGATCGATTTTGCCAAATATTATTTCAATCTCATCTCGTGAAGTAAGAAAGTATCATTTTCACTCGCCACTCGTGAGAATATCACTTTCTCACTCTACTCGTGAAAATATCACTTTCTCACTCCACTCGATGAGATAGAAATGATATTCGGCAAAAACAATGAAATACTCTCTATTTATCTCTCGTTGCTCGTATATATTCTGACTACCTTGGTAGTTCTGGCAGCCTTAAACAAATCTAGATCTGTACTTACGATTACACATACGCTAACATTTAAACACTGAACGATTTTCTAACATCACATTATAAGGAAAACCTTAATCACGTCTTCGTGAAACTCATTATTGTTTAATCTTTAGCGATCAGAAAAAGACAAAAATGAGAAACGTTATCATTGAAAGAACCAGATGATCACATTTGACAAACACGTGCCTTATTTTATTTCCCAAATCTAAATTGAAATTTTAGGCCTTTCGTATTGATTGTCACCTATGAGAAATGTAATTAACTTTTGACGTTCACATCAGTTTGAAGATCGGAAGATCGAGAGATCGAGAGATCGAACAGGAAATGATGTATTAAGTCAGTAATTTCAACAGAAATCGTGAATATTCTTCATCGATAATATGTACCATTCGCTTAAACTTATCACAATAACTATATCCTGGTTACCTTGACTATTTGCATGATGGGATTATGTGGTGTGATTTGATTTTCAAGATTGTATTAAGTTAAATGCTCAGTCGACTGTAAATATTAAAGTTCAGCAACAATGGATGTAGTCATCTAGAGTCTAGTTTACATGATGTGTCACTTCTGTTCCATGCCAAACCAAAAGGGCAAGATTTTTAAATCAACCAATCATAGTCAAGAATGTTGCGATGCCGTGCTACAATGTATTCTGACATACTCTCTAGTCCAGTCCCATGAATATTGTCGCATGGTGATAAAATCGTTTTGACTTTCTGTGCCTTTTGAGTTTCCACTTCAGCATTTTAAGGGGTCAATAATACAATAGCTGTGCAAAGGGAATTGAAAATAAGCATTTTCTATAAATATATACAATATAGATAACGCTACCCCCTCCATTTTACAATAGGCTAAAAGACGGACAGCCGCCGTGTTGTTCAGCGATCCATTCGTTGCTTTTTCTCATAAATTCTAAAGCTTTTATTCATGTTCTGTTTTGAGCTGTGTTATTTCTCTCTTATACAGTAAATAAAAAAGAAGAAGGTTTTAATTTCTGTTTAGGTAACAATGGCTTTCTTTTGAACTTGTTATTAAAAAGATATGGAAAAGAGTCACGTCGCCGGCCCTTTTCTATGGACTCACCTTCCTAAAAACCTTAGAGACATAGATTAACTTCCGCGACTAAAATCCGGATTTAAAACACATTATTTCAGTATTGCATTTGATTGACTACCTGACATTTTCATGTGTTCATTACAGCGCTTCAGGGCAGTTTTCTGGTTTTAGCGCTTTATAAGTATTTTATGTATTTATGTATGAATGAACTTTGTCAGCCTTGGAATTCTGGTAAAACAAGTGAAGAAGCGAGCAAAGCTCACATACCCCCGCTCCCCACTTTGTTCAAAGAATTTCAAATGGTAATACTGATTAATATTAGTTAAAGTATGATCGTTGAGTATACAGTAAGTCATTGTGTAAGTCTTCTTTCAACTGAAACCCAAATACCGAATTTATTAATAGGTTTTACAATTAAAAGGGTACATCTAGAGATAATGGTTGATCTTTGTTTCAAATTTGAGGTAGTTATCATAAATATTCTACGAGATGCACTGAGGACAAAATTATTTTTGTTGAGTCACTTTGTAAGTTATGTTTTCCAAAGAAACCACAGAGAAGAAAATCCATATATATCGTTTAACTCTCACAAGGCATATCCAGCAATCACGATTGACATATGTAGCAAATTTGGTGAAGCCGAGATGTATATTTCAGGAAATGTGTTCAGGACAAAGTAATTTATCATAGAATCACTGTTTTAGTCATGTTTCCATGGAAACCGCCAAAAATTTAAAAAATGTGATGGTCTCATCCTCAAATGGCACATCTACGGATCATGGTTGATAGTGAAGCTAGCATGAATAGTGTGGGAGATATGCTCCGGACAAAAGACTTTGTCATAGAGTCACTGTTTTAGTCATGTTTCCATGGAAACCGCAAACAAATAAAAATAATGTGTTGGTCTAACCCTCAAAAGGCGCATCATGTGATCATGGTTGATAAGTGTATGAAATTTGATGAAGCTTGCATGAATAGTTTCGGAAATATGCTCTGGAAAAAAGAACTTGGTCATAGAGTCACTGTTTTAGTCATGTTTCCATGGAAACCGCCAAAAATTTAAAAAATGTGATGGTGTAACCCTCAAAAGGCACAACTAGGGATCATGGTTGACATGTGTATTAAGTTTTATGAAGCTAGCATGCATAGTTTTGGAGATCTGCTCTGCACAAAACGACTTTCTCAAAGAGTCACTTTTTAGTCACGTTTCCATGGAAACCGCAAAAAGGAAAATTCAGAAATAGTTCTAACCCTCAAAAGGCACAACTAGGGATCATGGTTGTAAATGCCCATCAAACTTTAGACTCTCAGGTTGTTATGAAACTGTTTACTATCTTGGATATTTTTCATGGTAATATACTTAGAAGTCATATATCTGAAACTAAATCTGTAACGTTGAAATGATTTTTATTCCCCAAAAGAGGATGGAAATCGGCACGAATATGCAGCTGTTGCGTCATCATATTGTGAATCCATTTGAATTCAAACATTTCCTTGTATATGTAATAGATAGAATTATGACATAAAGATCATTCTAAGTCTTGATCGTATTGAAAATACATTATTTATCATCATGCTGTGCAATGTTGATGAAAATCTCCGAATAAAACTGTCAATCCATCTCACTTGAGAGGATAAGATAGATGAGGCTGATGAATGTGTAGTGTCAATTCGAAGTTTTCATCTCAAACGACTGTCAATGAAAGCTTGATGCTGCAACTAGTTGTTTTGGTCAGTTTCTATTAAAACGTGTTATCGAAATTCATTGATTCAAAACATTTCGTGAATGACGTTTTGTCAGAAACCTCTTTATCAAACTTAACTATTTATATTTACAGACTGAATGTTGCTTAAGAAATTAGAAAATAAAATCCGCAAAGTTCTTGCCAAAATCTCTGCGATTGGGATTTTCCGTAAGTTAGACGTTTTATGAACTCTGAATGAGCAAGTTTGAATTTAAGAGCTAAACTGTACACCGTGATTTTCATCACATATTCTATTGCTTTAACTCTTTACATACATCAACAAAATTTACAAAGTCGTTTAGCTTTTAAAAGATTCTTTCTTGCGACAATACTTCTTTATCAATGACACTATCCATTACGTTTATCATATGTGACCCCAGACAGCTCACAGAGCATCTTCACAACGTCACGGGCGAAACGGAAAAGTTTCTAAACTTTCCCATTCCTCCCTTGACATCATTGGCCGTAATTTCTGTGCTAGCATTTCAACCCGCTGCACGGAAGTAGAATAGTCCAATCAGAAGACAGCATGTTAAATGAACCAATTTGAAAAAATGCTTTTGTATGCGTTTTACAAGGGAGAGAAACACTTTATTTGAGTGATACATTAATGTTTGTCTTCTCTGCATTCTCGGTTCCCCTATAAAAAAATGAAAACAACCATGCGGACTGAAGTTTAAAATTAAAATTCACTCGGATAGTTTTCAAAAAGATCGTCTGTTAGTATTTTGAATTTGTTCCGAATGTAAACGGCAATTTCATTGGCTATTGTTGAAAGGGGCGTAACTCGTGATCACGATAGGTGTCGCTGCTCCGGATCACCAGTTTTCTACCTTGTGATGGCAAGGTCTAAACGAGGAGTTGCTCGATACGTTTTCACCTTGCCGTGGGAAGATGCTCACAGAGTGGCTTTATAACATAGGCCATTCTTTGAGGAAATATTCACAAGTTTTACTGCAACAGGTATTCGATATCGTTTCATGTCTTTCCCAATGCAAAATAACTAACTTGAACAAAATGCTCACCTCACTAATTTTAAACGTTTTTAGATTTAATATCTGTCCACAAGATGTTCTAATGCAAGTTTTCAATATTATTACCGAGCTTGGTCTTTCATTATTAAATCCACGTTATACCATTAATCTCATTTTAGTTTCATTTGCAACCTATCTAGTTCAAATATAAAATATGTTATGCTCATGAGAACATTATGGAGTTTGTCTTCTTTATTTTCTTCTTTCAGTAACATAAACATAAACTGAAATAAATCTCATTAGTAAAGACCGTTTTTAGTCAAGTATTAATCTTTAATTTTCTCTTTTTAAATAAATGGGGAAATAACATTTCGGTGAAAAATATAAAACATGTCGTAAAAAAACCTTTAGGGCCATTCTATTTCAAATCGACATCATAGATTTTGGAATTTTCAATTTTAATAGATGCTACTGTATCTTCAGAGAAGGGAAATACAAAAATTTTGTTCATACTCAAAATATTTAGTGTGTGCCATAGTTTTTTAGGAGACAGGGGTCTTCCAAATGTGACGTTATTGAGCAAAACCCTTGATACGTTTCGATGTCTCTTACATTGACATCTCTAGACGTAAAGGTTTACAATTTCTACATTAAATAGAATATTAAATGATGTTTCAAAAAATATATGAAACATTTGTAAAAAAATGTATTTATATAGTTTAATTGGCTTGACAATAATGCTAAATTTCATTTGCAAAATTAAGTGTTTTCGTTTTTTTTTGCCCTTTTGTTTCCACTTGTTTGTGAAGTAGAAGGGATGTGGTGCACCAAACATGCTATGATTCGTTTCCTTGATGTATCCAGAGTTGAATGTTAAGATTTCGTGACAATATATTTCATTCTAATGTTACAATAGCTGTTTATATCTACCTACTGTTCGGAAAAATGTCAAAAAAGCCCCCTGTTTAAAGGGGAAAAAGGAAAGGCGCACCTCCTAGAGAGTTCATATTTTGCACATGTGTAGCATATAGTCAGGACTACAACATATCAAAATTTGGCGAGGGTAGAATTTTCCATTTACCTACTGTAAGTGATTTAGTAAAGCATCCCTAAATGATTTTACCGACGCTTCACATTGATTGACATATCCATGCTTGAAATATTCTGGAGGTTATTGAATAGTGAATTCATAACAATTTACTTACATAAAATTCATTAGGGACTAACTTACCTTAGTAGTAGTCTATATGTAGTTATTTGCTACCGAAATGCTCCAGCGCAAACTCTTTAATTTGTTGGAAAATAAATCTGTAGTTCTCGAGAGAAATCTATCTCAGTCTGATTACCTTTGGAGATGACATGATCAGAAGACAGTCACCTTAACCTTTCGTTTTGGCATTTGAACGTTTGGGGCTCGATTGTAATCAGAAAAACTATGATCATGCTTTGATTGACGTCATCAACAGACTTGACACTTCAAATTGTCCATATCTTTGTGTGTTCCGAGTTCTTTATTTCTGAACGTTATTGATGTTGATTCATTGCTCTCTGACACACGTATTGTAGCTATGCTGCACCTATTGAAATGAATGAATGGCGACTTCTTGTCCCGGGAACAATAAAAAGCATAGGTTTTGGTTTTAAAATTCAGACTCGATCTCGATTTTTGGAGCAGGAATGGTAAAGTCTAAAGTTTTTTTTGACATAAATTTGCTTTTATACCAAAGTTATTTTTCATGAAAACAAAGATTGACAAAATCTTCAATTCGTTTCATTGTCGGTGGGAAACCACTAATGGGTAAACAGGTGTTTGGGAATCTTTCCAGTTGAAACCGTGGACGTGTCATGTACTACAAAAGAATAATTCTCCTCAAAATAAAGAAGACTTCTTGCAGTTTCATCATGCAATTGATCTTTTAGCCTCGCCAAGGCTGACTAGGTTTTCAAATCAAATGGTCAACTGTCAAATCTTCAATCCTGTGCAAGAGAACATCAACAAAGTCTGAGGATAAGGGTTTTTCCCATCTATGTGTACCCCAGTGTTATGTGAGATTTCATTCTCTGTATCTAGACCTTCATCCTCGAGATATTATTCCATAACGATTTCAATTCCAGTTACCATAGCGATACAACATGCATTCTTGCGCAAGTTTCCTAATATTCAATTTCAACCCAGGCAATGCAACGAGCATCAGTTTGACATTGTGATGTGTCTGACATACACACACTGAATGTAACCAAGAGAAGGGATACACCATTTAAGTCCAGATTAAAATTAAAAAAAAAAAAAGAATTTTTGAAGAGGTTTCTTGTCTCTTCTTTGGAAAAAACATACATTTCTCTTGGAACTTGTGTCTTCTCTGTTTTAGACTTTCTTCATGGTTGGACACAGCTTAGAAATGTTGTCATGTTCAAAATATTGTCGAACTCGAAATAGAATCTGGGACCCTAGAAGTGGTTTCCCCCGAAGCAGGGTACGTTTCGGTGTAATTAACTTTGCGTATTAGCAGTCGGGAAAGTGATGAACGTTTAATACAGCAGGGGCATTGTTTAGGGAGAAATGTAGGTGACAGACAAATTCGCCCTAACGTAACTGCTTCGCGGAAATTGTTCACCAATCGTCTCCTTTAAGTTCTTAAGAGTCAAATATTCTGTTACAGGGCTATTTTTGTATCCTTTCATTACTTAGAAACGTTATAATCTTAAAATCTCTACTTAGGGTTTAATATGCTACATCTAAAAACCTTTATTTCTTGAAAACTAGAAATGTTACCCTCGTGAACTGTTCATATGTTAGAGTTCATAAAATGAGGAATAAGATGTAAAACTTTCATGACTGTGTGAGGTGCGCCTGTGTGTACAGAGACATTAGAAAATGGTAGAATTTCCGTTTTTTGCCGAGGGTAGGTGTATTTAAGTTCACTCAAACTCAATACGACTGGGTGAAAGTATGTATTATTTAGGTTGTGGACTGTTCGATTGATACTTTCATTCTTCATACAAATTATTATCACTCAAGTCACCACATTTCTCATTCTCGATTATCCAGAGTTTAGTTCCAGAGGTTAGTGGAGATATTATCGGAACGTAAACTCTGGATTATAGAGAATGCACATTTCTTTGATGCTGCTTTTTGAAAATGGACCTAACAGAGAAATCGCTTACAATATGACCGAATTTGAAATTAGTGTAACTCAGGGTATTTCCTTAATATCTGCAAACTGTAAACGCGTGCTGCTTCAGGATGATATCTAAAAAAAAACAATGAGCAGGCAGAATTTATGTTTTTGCGAACAGTTTTCTGCAAGTGGTATATTTGATAGAATTACAATAGGTGCCACAGTTAAACAACCCTTACGGCAAAACCAATACGAATATCCGAAAAATATTTTGTTTTTGTAATGACCTATATATGTACTATGTTTGGTGTGAAAATAAAAAAAATCGGTGTCATCAACTGGGTGGCTTTTGTCGAATTGAGCTGGAATTACCCTTTAATCAGTTTGTGGCGTTTAAAACGAGCTGTGTATGTTCCATGTCCTGTCATAAGTAGAGGGATCTTAATTAAGATTCGTCAGAAATGATATATCCCACCGGTCCCCAATAAATCGGAATATCTACCTTAAATCTTAGATAAATATAGGGTTTAAGTCATAGAAAGTCTAATTTAAATTTCAATGGAAACCTGCACTAATTAGATTTTGGAGAATTTGAAAATCCCCAAAGACCCACGTGTACATGCTGACTGATCTATATACGAAGCAATGGTACTTTTAAGTTCTGTTTCGATGGAAACCGCTAAAATAAAACTCCAAAGAATTTGGCCACCGCAAAAGGCATACACATGCTGATTGACCTAAAGGTTCAATAATCTAGATCTAATAGTTTTTGAGTTATGATCCGGAAATGAAATTATTTATTTAAAAGATAAGGATTCTTATAACTAGTAATAAGGATTCTAACATCTATAAACGCGCCGGTTTATCTATTTTATTTGCAACAATACTTTTATTAAAATTCAAAGAACTTTGTCGTTTGACAAGTCGTTTTTCCTGCAGCAAAAAAATTAGAACATGTACTGTTATGTTGAAATTTTAATATCCGATTTGACTGAATTTAGTACCTATAGCTACAGTGGACAATGATGCTTTTAATCAGTTTTCCAATATGCTCCAGTTTCTGGTTCATTTAATTCATTTTCTTGAGGACAATACAGTATTGATAAAGTGACACAGCACTGTAAAAGAGTGATGTTGAACGTATTTGTGTTTACGTAGAGATCGAACCATTGTTGTGATATGCCTTCATGCATGTATGTAATCAACATCAAATGTTCTTTTTTCCCGACTCATGGCAAACACTATATCTGACAACAGATGGATTTCTAATTACTTTAGATTAGAACAGTTTACTGAAAGGAAAGAATTATATTAAGTTCCTCAAGTGTTATATTCATTTGAAATGCTTTGTTTTAAGTACAGAATCACATATATGTCGGTAGCAATGAATATGGATGAAGTTCGTTGCGTTTATATAAAAACTCCTCCAGATCATACCAACGATGAAATTGTTTTTGACGTTGCAACGCTCTTTAACCAGTATACTGATAATCGTATTCAACAATAAAACTTTGAACCTCCTGCACCGATACACAACCAGTATTTTTCTAACGCTTGTTTTCGTTATTCTGCACTTACCCACCAATTCCATCGCCCTAGCTCACTCTTCAAACATCAAACGTACATTGTAAGTGTCATGCTATAGACACTGATTAAATTCCTTTTCAAAGAACCATTGTGGTAGCACTTCCACCAGGGCAAAATAATTATTGTTGCTTGACGGGAAATGTTTTGGACTGTTTCGTACCATCGATAAAGCTCCATAAAAACTTTCTTCTGATAAGTAAGACGCCATTAAAGTACATCAAAAGATGCTATGTAATCCTATTTAAGTGTAAAAAGGTGATCAAAGTTATAAGGCGACCATTGAGGAATGTAACATGTAAATGTGACACTTAAAAGATAATTGAAAAGCTTGAATACACTCAGGTATTCAAGTATACATGTTTTTTGAAATGTTGAAGTTCTACCGGGTGCCTGTAGGTAGATCCATTAATGCTCAGCTTGATGATGCGAGGATATGAAATACATGACAATAACAATAACTATGGAAGATTGGTTTGTGTCATGAGATTTTTGACACTATCAAACTGATACATTTAGCATCAATGAACAATTATCAGTGAACAATTAAAACTATAAAATTTTCAAAAAATCGTTTTACTGCCCCTAATAACTTTAATCGCATTTTATGTTCACACATGAGATTAATAATTCCTAATGCGGGCCTACCTTCTTGATAATTCTAGTTCAATGAGAAAAGATTCCAAATTTCAAACGATCTGGCAATAGGATTTGGTTCTAACTTACGCTGTCATCATAAATACATCAGATGAAACTTTTTTCCAACTTAAACAAATGAATTATGGAAATAGATTTTATGTTGTCAAAGGCATTTCCTAAAAGCATTTACTTTATCCATCTATGAACCATGAAGTTTTTGTGGTTGTTAAAAGGATACACTGTCGTTATAAAAATGTCTTATCGATGCTCTCTTATAGAGAATTCCGAAAAGTCACATTTAACTGCAGAACAAGATTATCGTCCAGTTTCCCGCATTCTCTTCCCACATTTCACGACTTGATCTGCCTGTGTGGGGAGAGAATAACCTTTCGTAATTATCTTGTCAAAGTTATTATAAAGAAACTAGAATATATTCAACACAGTACTCGCTAAATGGCCCATGAAATAGCAAGATTCAAAGCTAGATTCCGGACAATAATATTTCATCATTTTTACTTTATGTATCTATTTACTAGAAAAGGAAAATTATTTTGCAAAGGATCCCCTCAGTAAAAAAATACTGCTTACATATTAACACAAAAGTGAGAATGCTATGACCAATTAATGCAAGATTATTTTCATGGGATCCTTTCTATTCTTCTTTGTCCATTTGATAAAAAACATTTTAACAATGTCCTTTTGTAAATCATTGACGATTTACTGAATCGACTTATAAATCTGATACCTTAGAATTACATGCTTAACATGTACTGCTGTGATTGTGAACAGGACATTTTCCTAAAAGAATAATTGATTGTGGAAAATGGAAATATGCTCAAACATTTGTGTAATGTTTTAGTAACGGTTATGAAAATATATTCCTTCAAGAGAGACGCAATGGCACCACGGATATTATTCCTGTGTATGTTTAGTTTAGTACCCTACTAACACATTGTACATGTACTGAAACATTCCCTAATGTCATCTCTTCAAAGGAAGGCTGGTTTCAGAACTTGATCTTAATTGTCAAATTAAGGTACCAGCTGAAATTTCAGTTAAGGTGAAAGAACCAACTTAGATTTCATTCAAGTAAGATGTAAGGAATGACAACAGTATAGTTATTGTTGGAATCTTGAAACTGCAATTATATGATAACAATAATAATAATAGTAATAGACAATTTATAAGGCGCATATATTCTAAAGACATGCGCAAAGCGCACAAAATATAAGTACACATCATGCAAAATCTAAATCAATGTAAAATCCATGATAAAGAGAAACGCGAATCTAATACTTTTAAACTCTCATATTGGATTTTAATTGCTTTGGTTTAAGAAACCCTTGCAAAGGTGTAAGCTTTCATAACGATAATGGTATTTTCAAACCAGCTCTGATAATGAACATAAGACATCGTATGGGAAACTTCAAAGTTATAAATTTCCATATGATATGATTGATCAGAACTGTTTAAATCTGAACAGTAACACAATCCTAATCTGATTCTTATGGTTACATAAACATCAACGCTCTCCAATTTCGATAAAGAAATATAATTTGTTGGTTACTTGATGCTTTGACATTTATCAAGCATAGTCCCATCGTTTTTCAATATCTATTTGTAGGTTGATTCAATGCAATGGTTAAACATGCAGTAACGGATGTTTTAAATATGAATTTGTTTCTTTAAATGAACTGTTATATGCTAAAAGCAAAGAGGTAGGCATCCCAAAACAAATGATAATACTCTTGTATCTGTCAATGACAATTGAATTCGTTTTTATCTGTCAACACTGTTGTGACACTATGTGTTGGAATTAATAATCACCGTGTCATGAAAGAGTATTTGTTTTGACGTCCCTCCAACCATATAATGATATCTATCACCTCGAAAACCTCATCCTGTAACAAAAACGTACATGTATTTTCTTCCGCCAAGCTTCAACCATACCCTGATATCAATCGAACAAAAAGCCTCGTATAGCTAACAAGTCAACATGGCGAAAAAAACTCAAAGTACGAGTGAAGTGGGTGCCGTTGAGAGACCGAGGAAAGCTAATTGGATCGCCTTCGCGATGGAGATTGTTGTCTCGGAGGAAGATCTGTGTTCCTTGGTCATCTTTTCTTCATTTAGCGGCATTCTCAACATGAAATGGAAAGAAAATCTTTAGAGGAAGTAACCGAGAAGGGAGTTAATTAAATTAAAACAGTATAGAATCAAAATACTAATTGTAAATGAACAATGTTTCAAGGAATTGATGAAATATAGGTATAAATTGTCGTTGTTCTAACAATAACTCCAAAATGAGAAAAATGTAATTCGGAATCAAATTTCAGAAAAAAAATTATCCAAACTTTTTGTTCACCTTCCTATGAAGCAATTTTTAATTATGCAGTATCGTTTTGAAAATATACTTTCGGCTACATTTAAAGTTTATGAATTAAAATGATATATATTTGGAAGGAAATATCTTTTATTGTCAATTACTTTGTTTCTTAATGAAGCATCGATATCGTCTTTCATGTACATTTATAAATAATATCTTTTTTTCATGTAGAATAAATGCAAACAGCTCCACAGAAAGAGATATTGGGGAGATATAAACAGACAAATAAGAAAATTATATTATTGGATTTGCAATACATACGAATTTATTATTTGCACATACCTTATTGATGTTACATACCTATTTATACATTAATGTTTGCATATAAAGAGACATACAAACACATTGAGACATAGATAAAGGAGTCACACATAATCACATACCAACCAAGGCTTTCAAGGACAGGCACAGGCCCCTGGGTAATTAAAATGTCCTAATCGTTCCCACTCCAAGGACAAGAAGAAAAGATAATGACCCCTTTTAATTTAACGCTTGCATAGTAATATAGTATAAAGAAGGCAGGACGTTTGTTCCTATCCCTATCGCCTTCCGACCAATCAGAGCGCTTTATTATCGGTGAAAATGTAAAATTAAAACTTCCACAAAACGTGCTACTGTTCCTTTAAAAGTTATAGGGTCATATTATCAGTATTTTTCTTTAAAAGTATAGATGTTCCTTCCTGTCCAAATCTCATGATAAATACTATGAGCAAATGAAAAGACTTTGAGCTTCGAGGAATACCTTAGGTAATCGATGTACGACTTTTTGCATATAATGCAAAATGCATTTATATCACAATTCGCACATTTGCCGCCTTGCAGACTAAAAAACTTGATGTAGGATTGCTGACTTTAAAATGTTTGTTATAAACGTGAACCTTTTAAAAACGGTCAACGATAATCAATTTAGAACAAAGGCTCATAACGTTGTGAAGACGAAATGTATAAATGTAGCTTCCAGGCTCTTAGATGACCGAGATTTCAAATAAAAGTGATCTCTTACCATTTTCAAGGATGCCATTCATCTAGAATATTGATGAGATCTTTCCACGCAGATGAATGAGAGACAATTATGGACACAGCCAGTGTGTCACCAACTTCGATTTCCACTTCTATTTGTGAATTAATTTATAACAAAGCGAATGACTTACAGAACATGAAGGAAACCAAACTCATTAAGTTGGAATTTGTTCTGAAGTTGTTATGTTTTATTGATTCAATAATTAGTAAATAAGGTATCGTCACGTCTTCATTTTACTTAATTCATTAACTCTTAACTAACTTAACTTGATATAATTTGTAGATAAGACATGATAAAAAGTTTTCTTTGGCCATTTCGACGTCTCAAAGGGGCAGTATCTTTTGATAATTTAATATTTTAAATTTTTCACTGATAATTTTACGTTAATGCTAAAGTATTATTTTGATAGTGTCGAAAATCTCATAACACAAACCAATTATCTTTAGTCAGAGGTCAAAGTATGACGATTCACCTAAAATCAATGGGCGGCCATTTTGTGTGAACGCCTTTAATTCATCTTGTGTAAGAAAAAGGAATCGCATGGCTAAAGTTTACATTATATATTTGAATTATTACTGCTCCATATAGTTTAAATGCATTGTCTTGTAATTGGAACCATCAATTTTTATTTTCCTGACAACACCTTAAAAGCATAAGGTTATCATACCATTCTTGCTTGCTAAGTACCGTGAATGTATTGTCAACATAGCTTCATAATGGCATAACCTTGTTAAGGATAATGCATTGTGACAATAAGCGTTACAAGGAGACATTTTGTTGAAATACATTTTTAAAATCTGCAGATATCCTAAATTGCCCCGATATCAAACAGGCCAACATACCAAATACGCTGATAGAGCAAAACAGAGAATTCATACATGATAGCTATAATAAAACCTGTATTGCTCATTGTATTTTGTCATTCTAAATGTCACTTTTGCCTTAACATTCTAGATTATTATTTGTAGTTTTAATGGTTTCAGAATTTAAATGAGAAAGTATACAATTTTCATTATGAATGGTCCAATGTACTTGAAAATGCATGCTCTAAAATTATTATATCTATCCTTTCATCATTTCGTTTGTTTTGTCGTTAAAAAGTTTGAAACTCTTTTTTGTTTCAGATATTTGAATAAAAAAGAAAAAAACAAATAAGATATGAAATTTCTTATCTTTTGTAAGTATCATGTTAATACTGTTCATTTTGCAAAGGGCCGTTTCAATTTCTAGATAATGAAAATGCTTATTAGCAATTTCATGTACACGTTGGACATTTTATATTCTCATAAAACGTACTAAATTAGCATTCTAAAAAACCTTGATGTAAGAAAGTTGTCGACAACATAATTTAACATAACATTGGGCATTTGTTTTCTTCTTTTATGGTATCTCGCATTCTTTCCAGGCAGATTAAGTCGTGAAATGTTGATCTAGCCTCTGTTTAAGTTGAGTTGAGCTGGGTTTGAGGGCTGGTAATTAGCCGAGTTTATGGGAGAGAATGGAAGATACATGATTGTATGCAATCAAAGTTAGTTAAGCAATCAGCGACGCTGTACTAAAATCATTATTTTGTTTACTGAATCATGGCAAAGGTATTATGATATGAACCACCCTTTCCATGCAAAATTGTAAGTATAATTTCCATTACTTAGGTATTACGTTGTGTATTATCAAATTAGTAAAAGAAACAATTTTTGATGTATGTGAATCTATGTATATATAAAGGTTAAAGAAATGACATATATAGAAGTTTTATAAATGACTCTAATGAAACAATATTTTAATTTTGTTTTGTCTCTGCAACAGAATGATAACTATACCTTTGCAGAATGATAACTATATACCCATCGACGAGTAGTGGGGGTGTTATGCCCGTCCGTCCGACTTTTTTTTATGATTTTATCTCTCCAAACTATTTTCTAAGACAATCTTCATATTCTTTATCTTTGTAGTAACACGTTTATCAACATTAACTTCATTGTTTTGATAAAAACATCAGAACACTACTCAGTTCTTTAATATGTGACCGTTTTCAAAAGTAAATTGAGGATATAATCATTTCCCTTTTGTGTCTACATTATATAACTGCAGGAGGGTTTGTGATATTTGAAACACGTGTTCTTTAGTGATTTAGGTATAGATTGTGAAAACGTTTGTTATTTGTAACTTATTTTGCATAGTATATTCAAATTAGCACATCGCTATTAATTAACTTTAACACTTTTTGTCTGAGATTCTTTCTATTACAATGTCAAAATATTTACTTGGCTCCTCGACTCCAGAATCGTATCAGGATTGATTTACATGAAGTTTTACATGAATGCCAAGAAGGAATTCGAACCGGCTATTCAACAATTGATGATGTATTATACTTTAATCACTTTGCCAAAACTATGAAAGTTCAAAGATCGATTTATCTAGCTTTTATTGATTTTTAAAAAGCATTTGATATTTTGTTAATAAAACTAAGTTCATGCATGTTCTTCCCACGAATTGTGTCCATGGTTCAATTTATTGAAATATATGCGCGAAAAGGTATCTGTGTATGTTAAAGATGGAAATAAGAGTTCGAAAATATTGCCACATCATCTGGGGTAACGCAGGTTGTATACTGAGACCTGCTTTGTTTATATTCTTTATAAATGAGATTCTTGATGAAATAACTGATGATTAAGACGAATACTTGTTAAAGATGGTTTATTGCTTCTGTTTTCAGATGATGTTTCTTTTTTTGGTGACACTATAATTGGCTTGTTGATAAAACTTGATACATTATTATCGTTTTGTTCAAATTGGGATTTAAAGTTTATCTCCTGCATAGAAGTGTTGTTTTCAGAAATGATCATTATCACAATCAGAAAATAATTTATAACGGAACACAAATAATGTAGAATTTACTACAAACTTGATAGGGTCCTAGACATGTGAAACATCAAGTTCACAAGTAACATAAATCCCTCGTTTTTATTTTGAAATGTTGAAAGATTTTCTTAATATATCTTTGAAAGTGACATGTTTGACAGTAAAATAGATCCAAAATTCAAAATCGATCCAAAATTCAAAATCGATCCTGGCAGCTGTGAAAATACATTTTAGAACTGAATAGTGAATACGTATAATGTTGATATACAAAAGGATAAACTCCTATGTGGCAAATGTGATTTTAGTGTTAGGGAGGTGATTTTCACTCAGTACCTTGAAAGTTGTATATACATGTACAAACTTCTTCTTCTTTTCCAAATGAATTGGATACGTATTATATCTTTTAAAGACAGCTTTTTCTCGATTAAAAAACCTTTTGCATCAATTTCATTAAAGTCGCTTGATTAATTGCTAATGATTTTGAATTTTATTCAGCAACGAATTTGTAAGGTTCACACAAATTTCATAAATATCCAAAACTATAAAAACTATTGTTTTGAATTTGAATTCATGTATCCTTTATTGGAAAGTTCAGATCTATTGTATGCAAAAGACATGCAGCTGCGTACCTAAGTTTTTCACTTAAAATTACCTACGTATTCTAATGAAAATATCATGTTATTTTGAATGCCTTTGAGGCAACCTAACATTGTGAAAACGAAACGGATAATGTTGAAATTTCGCAACGTAAGGTACGATTCACTTTGCGTTAACGTATTCGTATGTCGTACCTAACGGATAACCGTAACAAGTTTGACAGGACATTGATGTGACCAGGGTTCAGAATTTCGAAAACACTATTTTTCATTTTGTTCTACAAAATCTTTCATAAGCGATCAACATCTTTAGATCCAAGTCATATTTGTTCCTATCCACAAGTGCGATGTAATTGTGCTGATTTTGATCTTACAACGTCTGTATGGAATATTGTATTTGAAATTTAAGAAAATCTTGATTTCACAATTATGACCCCATCTGTCTATTTAATAATTACCTAACACCGCCTTTCAGCAGCAGTGACGACACGATCCAAAAATATGGTTTGAGAATTGTTATCTTAGACAGTCGGTGATTAATTGTCAGTTCTTCTATTTATTTGATACTTCCTGACTTACCTACTAACAGACAGGAAGTCTTATCACTACTAATTGATACACGGGAATGATGCGTGATCCTTCTACAAATGTACTTGTATAACGCGATCAATGAACACAGTGCCCTTTGGTACTAATGCAGTTTTGACCTGTACATCTTTTCATGAACGCAATTACTTGGCCTATACATTTGCTTAATAGTCTGCTGCCAGTTATATAAGATGTACTCTTAAACTTCATGATCCTTATCATTCAACACACCTTGCGAGCTTTAGAAGAATATAGTTTTTCATATATAGGATTTAAAGCAAAAAACAATTGTTTAAAACTTTTTAGATATTGGCATCGTTTTTATTCACAAAACGTACACGCATGGTTTACAGTCATCTTGGAAATTAAGCCACTTCCTTGGCAAATTACAAACAAATTGAAAAAGACAAACGTGTTACAATAAAAAAAGGCAGGAGTATTGAATAGCACGTTTATTTGAAATTAATTTCTATATTGCCACATGAATCCTCTCCAGAGGGTTAAACATCTCACATCTCAACCCGATTATTAGCAGTTAAAGATGGAAATAACAAGTATTATGAGAAAAGTGAAAGCAATGTATTTTAAATTTGAAAGTAAAAATTCGTAGAGCTTAAAAAGAAAATATTATGTTCGTTTCGAACTGTCACATTTGATCAGAATCATTTTAATTTTACATCAAGTTTCGTTTTGCTTTATGACATGATTATAATAATATTGCGTACAATTAATTAGAAATTTCCTTTTCCTAAGAGATGTTGATTTCCTTGATGAAGTAAAAAATAATAATTGCATTTATTGTGCCTAAAGGTACCTACATATTATTACCATTTGAATATTTCAGAACATAACGATACAATACACGACTAATTAATGACAGCTGTCGAACAAACGATGGTCATAAAATAATTTTTGTCTTTGATCATCTGCCCACCCTTTTTTTAAAACCAGATCACAAATAACATTTCCTCATCGAATGGTGGATTCAATTACGAATCCATTAGTCTTTATCGGTTTCCTTTGTTATAGCAAAAGGTATTTCATTAATGAGGAATTGGCAAGGGATTCTCATGAAAACAACAAACGTAGTACAAATATGTGTTATCCACAAATAGACAAGCTAATGGATCAGCGTCACAGGATTACTTGACTTGCCATTTATTTCAAGTAGAAGGTGTTGAAACTCAATTTGCCCGACACTTATGTCCAAAAGAAAAACTGTTTTCGAGTTTTTGAGTTTTAGGGGTGTTATATGTTCTTATGAAATAGGGTATTAATTTCTTAATTTAAGGAACTGTAATTCATTTTTCAATTCATTTATATTTTCTCCCTGATTGTGTTAAAGCTGACATTTTAGAAAGATGTCGAATCAAGACATTTTTAAAGAAATCAACTCTTCTAGTTCCATGGGAAAACAATAACTTGAAAACAATTTTGAAAATATGATTCAGTTTTAACATATTTATTCCCTTTAAGTTTCTATTGCTTTTCTTCTTGATCTGTTCACTCTTTCAACCCACTACATGTGAATAACTGAAATTGTTGAAGGCGCGTTATGCCTTAAAGCTAACTCTGATCTTCAGTCTCCGAATTAACCTATGCCAGTTCATCTCTATTTCAATCAAACATATGACCATTTTCTCAGTAGCTTTAATATATTTTAGCTATGACCCGAGGTTTTACCAACCATTCAAATAAGGCCTCATATCAGGTAACAGAGATTAGATGTTACTCTTAACTAATACCCCAATTCAGGATTAATGTATGCCTCCTGCGTTTTAACTGTTCATGGCAAAACTATGCTTTATTGCTAACACATGAAGGTTGGGGTTACTCTTATTCTACATTATAATTTTACAATTATTTTCCTTTTCTACATTTCGGTCCAGATAAAGTCAATCTTGGTAAGTGCCTAGTTTTCTTGTTTTTCCTCTCGTTTTTTTATATTGACATTTTGCAATGCTCTGTTGTTTTCCCGGATATTAAACAAGACATCGTGACACAAAGAAACTGTAATTCCTAGCTATGATTGGTACTTAACGCTGAAATAGTATCAAGATCGCTTCCGCTATCATTATGGGCAGATAATGGGGAAAAGCATTCTCTCCCCACAGAGGCAGATCAAGTCATGTTGATTTAGCCTCTGTTCTATTACGCCGAATTCCGTGGGTTCCGGCAGTTTCCCCCTGGCGGCAAAAACTTTCATCACATGACTTTTGAATTTCGTTATCAAATGACAAGGCTTTTCGCATGGAAAGGGTGGTTCATATCACATTGCCTTTGTCTTGTTTCATTAGCCAAAATGATGACTTAAGAACAGCGTCGCTGATTGCACAACTAATTTTGATTGCCTCCAATCAGGCATCTCCCATTCTATCCCACAATAGAACAGAGGCTAAATCAACATGACTTGATCTGCCTCTGTGGGGAGAGAATGGGGGAAAAGGTACTGAGATAATTGTCCGCCTGCTTTTGTTCACTTGTCATCAAATATATTTCAACCACCCTTTTAGAGAAACAAGATCAGTCATTCCACTTTGTTCACCCTCCCTCAAATGTAAAATGCAAATTTGCAAAAAAAGGAATGGATCTGAAACCTGTGTGCAGCATACAACACATACACATAATTCTATATTTTAGTTGTATGTCAATTGTGAATGTTTATTAAATTGATAATTTCGACACAGATCCAACTTCTTGTACAGGTTTCAAGTTGTTATTCCAGGGAACAAGTACTTATCATGTTCACGCCTCAAATAGACCTGGAAATGGATAACCTGAATAGGGAAGCTTGACTAGTGCTCTATCACACGGTGTGATATTGTTCAATCAATTTCTCCAGCACAAGCAAGATCCATTTTAAACAAGAAAGACTAAGAGACGTTTCTATCGCTTTAGAGAGGGTCGGCCATTTTAAGTTTATAAGAAATATATTGAAATATGTTTTTAGGTATGATAATAAATGTGTATACAGAAATTGAGAAAGGCATTCTCGACTCAATAAAGTCGTCATTCAATTGCTAAAATATATCATGTATCGAATAATTAACGACCATACAGCCTCACCATTTTGAAGCAAGTTGCTTTCAAATAATAAATTTAACTCTTCCTTTTTTTTACTAATATCACATGTGGGATGTGGCCGCTGGCTAACGATAAATAATGTTTTGCAACGATTATGGCCTCGCCTTACAAAAACAATTTAATGTATTTAGGTATTTTTAATTTAGAAATAAACGCACAGTTGTATAATCTCAAACCAAATGTCCGTTATAATGATTAAAGTTTCGTTAGTTAATTCCCAGATCTGGCTCACAGTAAAACGCGTGACAATATTTGCACGTGTTCTGTGAATGTAGTAATATGAGGATTGAAATTGCCGAAGGACGTTTAGTCAGCAGTTCATTTCCTATTTAGGTAAAATACTGGAAACATTATTTCGAAATACTCAGCGTTCATGCAAGCATAAGTACATGTTTATTTATATGTGGTGACTCGTGCATACATACAATAATTATCAATTGTAATATAAACAACACCACTTGAGTCATAACCTAATCGTGGTGTAGTTGTTTGTGTGTTTCTGCCAGCCCAAGGGGTATACCAGCTGGAGCTTACATGCTTGACTTGATTTGAGTCGTGCTTTCTTTATCTTACATATCGTACTCTGCCTTTCTTTCCTTCTTTTCCCTCATCCTTTTAATCCCTTTCTCTTTGATCTGTCTTATCCCTATTGAGGGCAACATCCACGCGTTCAATTGCTGAAAAAATGCTGACAACACTTGAAACGCACTCACTCACATTGTAAAACCCCTATGGTGTCACCACAAGCGTTGACAAGAATACAATAAGCATCGCAATATCGATATGTACCCGAGTTTTATGTGCTTAACCCATTAACTTTTTTCAAACTCTAGATCACCTATCTTGTGTAATTAGCTCGAGATAATAGAAACCACCACAGATGTACATGAATGTTTCTCATATTGCATGTCCTGTCACCTTTAGAAACATTCAAGTAGTTTTACAATTACCAGAGGACATGGAAGCACATCTGTGTCTTCAAACGCCTTGACGGAGACAATGTATGAGTCAGTATCTCGGCTTAAAGTCTGAAGTGTGATTATTACAGTGAAATTGCCTAAAAAGCAGAAATATATCACAATTTTCTTTTCATATCCTATCAATTTCAAACAAAAGACTGTGTTCTGAGGATAAACCAACGCTTGTTTACACCTTGATACAAACTCATTCCACCACGGAGTGTCGGTCACTAACGGTCTGAGAACAGCATACATAGTGTCATGTTCTAAAGTTCGTTAATGACTTCACCTTCATACAAGAGCATATTACACTACACTCTTATTAGCCATTTTTCATCGTGATCGCCAAGATCTTACTTGTTAAACATGATGATTTGATTGATCTGTTAATGACTAGGTTTTCTCGACACTTTGTAACAGAACATAATGCTATACGGGTTGTCATTAGTATGTATGGGGCGATACAACTTAACAGGTTTAAATCCCCGGAGGGGAAATACTTTGAATTTATAATTTCTTTCCACATGTCATGTATTCATAATTTTTCAAACTATATTGTTCAATACTGTAAAGGGCCATTTAATAAATTCTTTTAATTATTGTTCAGAATGTCCAGATCATGTTTATTTCATGGTGTTCAAGCCTGTTAAAGACATCACTTCATCACGTGCACTGTTTGTGTCCATTCATATTTGCATTATTTTGTATTTATGTACATGAAGATTAACCTGTTTTAAAAACATAAAGATTATGATCATTGACCGAAATTGAACAGTAGATATAAAAAGATGATTAAAGTTATTCATTAAAGTATTTTCATGTTGTGGTAATAGTGATGGACAATAAATCATAATATTCTTTCGTATCTGACGGTCATTTTATAAACTGTAAGACAGATTAAATTTTGTTTTGATATATATAAAACAATAGGCATGAACTAAGGCAAATTAAGAAGAATATGAGTTGCATGATATAATACTAGCATTATTTATAATTTACGAAACTAGTTAATAGCATATTACTACAATAACAAAATTCGCAAAAATGCAAAACGAAATTGCATCTACCTTTAAAAAGTTTGAACCGCATATTAATGAACAGTGTAACCAATTTTATGCAAAAATCTCAAAGTTTAATGCTCAGTGTGTCATTACGAGCCATTGCAAAACTGTTTTAAATACGATGACAAGTCATATAACAATCATTGCTAGACAAAATTAGGTTGTTTATAAGCCAGGTATATATTTCATATGCGTAAATGTGAAATATAAGACATAATGGTTGGATATTTATATGGTCGAAGTAATGAAATTACGAAATTTATGTTCGTTTTATAATCATCGTCATGTTCATAGCGTCACTAACATATAACACTCAACTCCATGTCGAATTTTTAGTTATTGCTTTTCCATGTTATGACGCACATCATATACATCTGTTGACGTCTTTGGAAGGTTGAAGTCGAGGTAAATGTCCTTCAAATGATTATGGTTTAGGTATATTTCCACAAATGTGTATGATCGCTTGAGAATGGCTAAGCATATTAAGCGACGCTTTCGTTTGTGCCAAACAAGATTCTGGCAAAGTTGATTTTTACACTGGTATTAATAATTGTACAGCAAGTTAAAGCTCCATCTAACAAGACTGCTTACGGACTAACACTTATACATCTTGATTGTAGTTTGTAAGCAATTGGTGGCGATAAATGCACTCAAGAGGAAAATCAGATGATTATTCGAATAAATTATTCATGAACCACACTCATGAATGACATAAAATGCTATCATGGCTTTAAGTATTCTGTCCAACCTTGGATAAAAACAACATAGATCTGTGCTGGTAAATACCGGCCTTAGTGTTGGCTTGCCAGAATGGTAAATTGACAAAACACGTTTTCCTTAAATTGATACACATTTTGCAGTCATTCCATTTTGGCAAATATACATTATGACGTTGTAACCGAAATAAAGACTGTGACAATGAAAACATCCACACTATTGCTCAATAAGAGAAACATTTTATCATGAAAGTTTATAACTCCTATACATTAAGAGAATGCCTTATTGATTGTTGTATCATTGTGATTACATAACACCTATAACTTTAAGAAACAGTAAAATATAACTTTCCGGATAGAGTTTTGATATCAGCTAAACATTTTTACATAAATCGACCATTTTCTGGCGAGAAAAAATTACCAGAGTTGATGAATAACTTTATTCTGCTCAGTTTGATTGCGTATATCAAAATGGTTAATCGAGGTTAATTTTAGAACCGTTTCGAAAAAAGGATGAGTGAATAACTACATATGTAAACTTTCTCCAATAATTTTGGTTGAAATGTTGACACAGAATTTCAATGTGATTTCTCGCAAAATTTTCAAGATGTCGTGTCTGAAAAACAGTACACAGCAAAACAAATGTTCACACTATATATTTGATTTGACCTGAAAATGGATTATTTTGATAACGACCCTTGAGATGTGCTATCCCAAGTTGTAGTAGTGTTCAGTCAATTCATCCTAAACAAAATATATTTGAAATAGCTCAAACGTTTATTAGTTTTATGGAACAGTTCTATCGCCTTCGAATAGGTCAGCCATTTTCCCAAAGGTGAAATCATATGAGATTGTATTTACTAGAAATTATAAAACATACGTGTTAAGAGGTTATAATAAAGGCTTACCCGACTCATGAAATTATTAATTTAACTGCTACAGTTTATTATTTCCATACATGTTTGAATAAGACCAGATACAATTCGATCTAATAAATTACGATCAACAGTTCCATATTAGTTAATACTGTCGACAGCATGACCTTATATAATAAACTGTTGATTTAACTAATTAAATTGAGTCCATGAATAGACGCAAAACAAGCCTTTAGAAAACACGCATGGACAGGGTTGTTGGTGTCACTGACGCAATGGCCATGATTCAGTCTTTGAATGATAACGTTTAAACATCGTTGCCGATTGCACCACTCACTTTCTTTGCGTCTAACCAGGCTTCTCCGATCCATTGTTCCCCCTCATACCGGGCTGTTTCCAACAGGGGTTGAATCAACAATCTCTGACCTGATCTATCTCTTTGGGGGAGGGAATGCGACTAGAATGACAGACAAAAGAAAGTACACGCTTTAGATAAAAATTCAATTACACATATTTTACGTTTTTGATGTCATATTCACAAACTGTTAAGAACAAGAGTTAAATCAACATTCAAAGAAAACATCTAAGAATTTTTGAAAACATGTTAAAAATGAAATTTTATGTTGATAAATGGTTCCAACATTAATTTTGATACACCGCAAATGCTCGACAACAAGGAAGTCATATTCTATGTGAAAATGAATAAACTTGCCTATTTGTCAACATATTGACAGCATTTTAAACATGGTTGGGGTCAAGATAGTGTAAATTCTATTTCTTCCCCCTGCCTGCATTAAACAAAATTATTCTAACAAAACATTAATGCCACCATTATTTTAATTCAAACTACTGCAAATATATCTTATTGTTAACGTGCCATAACTTATTACATTACATGTGTCTAAGATATTATGCACATATAAACAAAGTGTGATGTGTACTTTCTTTTTCCCGTCGGTTTACAATAGTGTGAAGATAGTGAACCGATTGCCATTCATTGGACAGTTCCGCTATGACATCATTGTTTTGATTTGGCATATGTAACTCCAAAAACATTTGGAGTGACTGTCCATTGATGTTTTTCTTCCACAAAAGACCGGATTTAATCACGACCTGGTGTTTTTTTATAATCAAAGATGTCCAGAGAGGCATTTTAGAAAAAGTATTCAATGTTATCTCTTATTTAATGCTTCCGTGAGTGGGGGTAACCCTAGATAACGTAAATATTGTGTTTTGTAACTGTTATGACAAAAACAGTCTATTATATTTGGTGTTCTCGAGTATCCATGTAAAAGCAAGGTCGTATAAATTCTGCCAAAATGTCTATGATGATTGTTTATGTTTCGTTATGAATTCTCAAACAAGGTTGACAGTAACCATGTCTGTTATATGACTATTACATATGGCAAGAAGAATGTTGCATTTGTACACATAAATATATGTAGTGTTCGGTGACTCATACAGACATACCAATTTGCAATTTCAAATAAGAGAACAATATGAGATATCATTCCATCATCTTTAACTTGAATGCAGCTAAGAAACAACTTCATAGTTTGTATTCAAGTCTAGCTAAGCAATCCACATGACTTTTTTATTTTACCATTCATGGAGAACTTATTATAAGCTAAGATAAAACCCATTCCTTTATGTCATAAATGCAAGTGTCGATTAATATATGAAGTAGCCATTTGACGAAGGTGCCATCTTAAATAAGCTTCTACTAAGTGTCTTCTTTAACACCTTTCTTTAGAAACACGTCTGTGTATTTCCAAAAGTTTGAGGAAACAGTACTGTTCATTATATAGCACATACATGTAAGCTTGTATTTACGTAATTCAATTGAAACAATTGCTAGGGAAATTATAAAGAAAATTCTATAGATTTGTCTCTGTGGCAGATGCATTTGGAATTTATCTTTTTATTTTTTTTTATTTCACGTTCTTTGTCATATTATAAAGTGTTTTGGCGTCATTCAAAGCTAAGGTTTGGTCAAGGTAAACTTCCTAAATTGTTGCTGTTGTGGAAAAGTTATTCCCACACAGGATTTGTTATCTACCGTGTATATTATGAGTGGGGAATGAATTCTACTTACACGCGAACCTCTGAGCTGTCCCAAGCAAGTTCTTGGTAGAAAGCGAAGAGTATATATGATCGAAGAGTATATATGATCGTGTAGGTTTTGAGATCCAATTAAGGACATGTCTCACTTGAATAACATTTATAGTATATAAAATATATATGGTAGCTGGTGAGCATTGTCTTGCGGATTAATTTTCTCGAGAGAAAAAACAGATAACCCATAATAAAAATCATACATGAACCACATTTACAATGACAGTAAAGACTGTCTTTGCGTTTTATTAACAATGCAACCATTGATTGTTTAAGACCCTTTGTAGACCAGATTAGCACTGGTATATGAAGGTTATCTTGCTAGTGTGATTTAGGATAATTAACATCCTGCTTAAAGAATAAACGTTTTTGCTTTTTGCGAGGCTTGGCCAGCTGGGCACATAGTGTTGACTCAATACGCAATGCAATACTATGATAATAGGTTACGTTGTTTGCTGATCCGCGCATTGATTTATGCAAATGATCAGTGTTATGACTTTGACGGTTAATTGACGATATATAATTCCACCAAATAAATGCCTTTAATTACCGTTTTAGTTATTCAGCTTTGACACAAACTAGAAGATAGCGTGTGAATTTTAAAATCTAAACTTAACAAGCCTCAAGTAAGAAACACTGAAGATGAATAAATTGTACAGTCGGTTTCATTCAACTCGCGATGAGAGTGTATCGGCACTCCTAATATGCACATGTGGCTAAAGAACAAACCAGGTATGTTGTTCTTAAATTAATGTCTATGCAATGAATGATTTAAATTTTGATTTCTCTCCTCAAAATGCTAAAGCTTGTCTCGTCATTAGATTTTTCAAAAGGTACTGACCATGACCTTTGAAATGTCCATCAGTATCCGTATATGACCCAACGGTTACAGCAGATACATATGTATCTGTTTGCTTTATTACGCATAGAACACTATCCATTGTATGATAAAAGGTAAATACCAGTCTACTTTGTTGAAATATTAAACTTGCTTTCCAATAATGGATGCATATTGTTAATTTAAATCTGACGATTTTCTGAACCTTCATAATAAAAATTATCTAAGAGTCTTGTACTATCCTTATTGTTAGATTGGAATATACGTACATTGACGAAAATGTTAGAACGCATATTTCGCTACTCTTTAAAAACTAGATGGACAAATAAGATATAATTTAGTGACATTAAAACATCGAAAATTAGCAATCTCGGTCAAAATATATGTGTGCAGAACTGAATTGAAGGGATAATGAACAGCATAACTTTGGCACTATCCTTCAGGTGGGCGAGGTGCAAACATTTCAGATTACCAAGATCATTCAGGTTTTTACTAACGTAAGAATTGTTAATTAGTGAGGCACAATGATTTGAGTGTTATTGAGAAATTGTTATTGATATCAAAGCTTTTATTTCTTCATTTCAATGTTTTTCTTTTATCTCAGGCAGTTTGAGAATACTTACATGCAACGAGTGTGTTTTCCTTGTTATGATCAAAATCTGTTTTCAATTAACTTAGGTTTTCATAAAACTAGGCGCATTTAATCATCGACTGAATAAAACTTTCCTCACGCTACAGTTTGAAGCCGAAAGCATAGTGAAAAATAGTGTTATTCTCTCCGCTCAGAGGCAGATCAAGTCATAAAATGTTGATCGAGCCTCTGTTAGAATTGGCTGATGATAATGTGTCACTGTAGCGAGAAATATATCTTTGAAATTTTAGCTAAACTAGTATCGATTTACTGATAGTCTCAGCGTTTGAAATGTATAACGTTTGAAATTAATTATCATATGTGTAATGTTGAAATCGTGATTGTTTGACATATTGTTGTCAACTTCACATAACAATAAACATGTAGTAACTTATCTTTTTGATTTTTAATTGTAAAAGTTCAAGCATTACAGTGTGTCCGTCTGTTATTACTTGATTATCGAAGAATCAAATTTCCGTTCAAATGTTTCTTATGGTTTTCAAATATTCACAATAAGAGGGGGAAATTTGTATGTAAACATCATGCTCTGTTTTTGATATTCACAATAATACTTTAGTGTTCAGGTGTTTCACGCTATTACCAGCAGGGTCACGTCCTTTATCCATCTATCAATTACTTACTTCCTGTGTATAGGTATGCCAGGAAACATCTCATCAATTTCAGTCAGGCGAATAAATATGATCCTGGCTGAAGATTACTAGGATATATTCATAGTATAATCGTATCTCTTTTATGGAGAAGCATGACTATAGACTAATTGATTGATTCGATTAACCCTCGTACGACCAAAACTGTACTATTTTGTTGTACAATATATGTATCAAATTATTTGATTGCTATTCAAGTCAGCTTTATTAGCATGGGAACAATGTATTGGCATTTAATTCTCTTCCTCACTTTTCAATGTGAATAATCTTTAACATGCATAACCGCCTTGCCCGCTATGCTGGATCTGTAAAACTACAGTGTTAAAATGGTAACTTGTGTAACTTCTTCCATACAATTTCAATATAATCCTGCATAAAGATGCATTTCTAAGATGAGTTTTGAAGTCTTAGAGATTTAACAAAGACTAAAAAGATCGCTTTTAATAATGATCACAAAAGAATAGCAATAAAATTAGCTAAACGTATATTTCGCATGTCGATACAGCGATCTTCCAGTTACAACAAAGAACATAGATTTGTTCACCCAAATACTCACCCTCAAAGATTATAAATAATGTAATTCGCGGTAAAACAATATTCATTTATCTAAAAACAATTGTTGTTAATTATGATATTTGCAAAATGTCCTATGAAAATTTGGGCCATCTTTGCCAGACATTCCTTGCAGTCTTCCATGCCAACATGGCAGTTGATGTACGTTTTCTAAAGAAACCGTTCGAGTGCTTAACATAGGTGGATACCAGTAGGTTTTATATAAAGGCCCCAGCAATGCAAAAACCTTGTCGGTCTTGAAGCATGTTTAACAAAAGTTTTGCTGAGCAGCATTTATTCATTTAATACTCAATACAATGATTACACGCATAAAGGACCCATCAGCGAGCGATTGGTTTGTAATTTTATCCCGGATGTGATCCAGGTGACTAACTATTGTTTGCGGTTACAAAGTGATTATCCTTGTTTCATGTAGGAAATTACACTCTGATTGATTCTTTTAACTCTGTCATCATGACAAGCCAAAGGTAATAAAGTGAGATGATTTATCATCACCAAATGCTAGAATGATATTAATGGTATAGTAATCTCAAAATTCAATGATGGAACTATCTTTTAAGAGGCAATTTTGGAAGCGTTTGTGAAAATTATATGAAAAGCATTTAAGGATTCTTTAAATTAGAGCTAAATGAGTGGAAGTGTTTCATAATAGACGGAATTGTTTGAATTATCACTGTGTTCTAAGGGTGAAATACTCAATTTTACCTATGAGAAATTTTTCACTTAAATGTAATGTTTTGTCTATTGAGGTCTGATTCTCCTTACCTAGATTAGTATAATTTTAACTTGTGTTATCGCTTTGTTCACATATTTAATGTAAGTACATGTACATGAAAATTGTGTCACAAAGGTCATGCATCAAAAGGAGTTTTAATTGCTAGAATTGTCATCGAATTGCCATTGCCTGCATCAGGTAGATTACATAATGCGACACAAAAGATCAGCATTTTGTTTTAAAAAATAAAATAAAGGTAAATTTCTAACTTTTAACAATTCGTGTTGATATATTTGATATCAGAAGACACTTGGCTGAGATTATATTTATCATCTAAAATCATTTCATTATGTTGCCATGAAAAATGAACATATTTGATCACTACATAAACCTTAAACTCATCATGCTGTGATGTCATAGCATTGTGATGTCATCTTCTTTATCATGTCATAGAATTTTGATGCTATAACTTGATTATGCAAAACGTTCTTGTTTTATATACTTGCCGATTGCGGTCATTGTTCAAAATCTACTGTCAAACATTATCTCAAAGGGGATGTCGTTTGCTCTTCCACAAGCGATATCTCCTATTGAGAATAGTTATAGATATAGATATAGATATAGATGATAAATTGTTATCAAATACATTGTTTCATATCCTTGTACACATATGCGCCTTACCTCGATACCATATTATTGAGTCACGATCTTTTCTGTTCACGAGGATCAATGTTTACAGTAAGCTGGCTGCTTCTTACAGAATTTAGCTTTTAAATAATTAAATCACAAATGAAACAAAACGACCTAAAAAACATTTTCAAACTAAGACACAAATAAAAAAACATAATGTTTAACCGATTTCTGATTCTTGTCGTATTTACTCATCTTATACCTTCATATTTCTTTACTAAATCTTTCATCAGGTACTTTTACCAACAGATGTGCCTGACATAAACAAAACTAAGAAAAGTATTCAATTATGTACCTAAATAATGTTCGCATCTGCCGATGAATCGTGAATTACTTAGTTGCTTTTTTCTGTTGAAATAACTGTGTCTGCTGTCATGCTGACGCATTGGGATGGACACAATTCATTGTTCATTGATGTTTTTGTCCCTTGTGAGTTGTTGATTAAAATAAACATCGGAGGCATTATGAAAGCAATCGAGATTGACTTACTTTCAAACAATAACAAGTAGTAAAACAGTTATGAATTATTCACAATTTCATTAGCTCGCAGACAGCTTCATGATAGTCACATATAACCACCAAATGTTTAGATAGTTTACTTCCTTAAATGGTTGTTAAGACACAATACCTCTCGTCACATCCACCTTAAGTCAGACATTGTAGGAAAAGTGTTCAATTGTCTACCAACACAATGTCCCCGTCTGGCAAAATCTGTGAGACATTTAATTGGCTACTTTCTGTCCTGAACGCTTGATTTGCAATCACACGAACAATGATTGAATAATGTTTGGAATGGCAAGTGCCCCTTGCGAATTGTTGATTGAATATTAGATGACTCGATTAGGCTTGCGTGAAATACTAGACACGCCTACGATTGTGTATAACTGTTCCATAAACACCATCTGTTTTTGCACTTTCGCACTCACGTCCCCATAGCGTATGGCCTACATGTAATTGTTAATAAAAGGTAGGACAAAACTGCTCCTTGACAAGATGTGATTGAAATATCAGAATACATGTGAAAACAAATTATCAATTTCGTTAATCAGAAATGAATTCTTTTCTTTGACTGTATAATTGATGATTGCTTTGTTAAAAATAAGTGAATGATAGTAACGTTTGCATTGTTTTAATGTAGATGGATTAAAAACTAAAGACAAGGATGTCGTTAGTGTCTTATTAACACAACCGAATCAAAAGAGTCATTTACCAATCATATTTCAGAAAAAGATACATGATACATTGTAAATGAAGTCAGACGTAAAAAATCTTATATAAACAGCTAGGTAATAAAACTTCATAAAGAAAAA
Source organism: Steromphala cineraria (assembly GCA_916613615.1). Classification (NCBI taxonomy): domain Eukaryota; kingdom Metazoa; phylum Mollusca; class Gastropoda; order Trochida; family Trochidae; genus Steromphala; species Steromphala cineraria. The sequence continues at coordinate 40,661,472 of OU744730.1, read as the reverse complement.
TAATATTCGCATCAAATATCTAGATATGAGTCATGAGTGACGCGAAACAGCCAGTATTTTCACCGATGTTTCAAGATATTATGTTTATTATGTGCCTCTGTGACGTCAGACCACTTGGAAACGGCAATTATTCTAGAAGTAACTCGAAACCGCTGTAAAGATGGGGATATCGCCTATGTGACATTTTCTTGAAAAGGCAATATCAAACTCAGTAGCGAGAACCCCTTTTTATTACCCATTGCGTAATGACATTTTTTCAATGTGAGCACATGTGAACACATCTCTCATCGTAGCGCGATTTTCTGTATTCGTCACCTGTGAAAGCCATTGTTCGTGACGTCACTATTGATGACCGTCACAAGGGAAACAGTACATTTTCTGGATATTTGTATGATATTAAAATGGGTAATAAGGAAATTATCACCCTGTGAAATGTGAAATCTGACTTTTACGAAACTTGGTTTCTCTTGGAAAATACACAAATTCACACTTGTTTTGTAAATATTATGACCTATTTCTTAATGTTAACTAATACATTGTGAATTTGTAAAGCTTTCTTCTGGAAGAAGATATTTATGACCACTGTATAAAACCAATAGGGACAAAAATACCTTTATTCCTTGCAGCGTTCGCCTTTTAAATGAACTCTCAGCTGTACAAATGTGATTGTCTACGTATTGCTTGCACAAAATGCTTGATTATATTGTACGATGGCTCTGTGATGGTCCAAAATTAATTCCCCTTGGGGTAACAAAGCATTATTATTATAATCATTATTACTATTTTATTATTATTACCTGCTGCTTTTTTATTAATCAGAAAATGTGTTTATGAAAAGGTTAATATGTGTAGTTTTTAATATATACGTACATAGTATATAAAATTAAGATATTATCCAGACGTTTTCTTATAATATGATGATTTTTTCATTGGAAATCATGATAAGTTAAAAATACTTTTGTTCAGTATTTTACATGCGTAAACAGTTTAATTCTTTAAAAGTGGAAATAATTTCTCATTTTGGCCTAGTTAATTGCAAAATTATGCATCACATGTATACAATTTATATTGCCCTCTGTCCATGTCCACAATGTTTATATTGTCTCAATGTCGTTTACACAACAATGTTACAATTTACAACATAATCCACAAACTTGAACTTGTAAGGTTAGTACTTTGAATACGCGTTGAAAGACAACACGAATTATATTTTTGTGTTTGTAATATCCCTTAATGTATAATACAATAGATAGATATTGTTCATAATAAAGAACTTATCTTCTTTTTACTTTATTAATTACTGACCATAAAATGTAAAAACACGCTTTGGCACCTTTAATTCATATATCTCGGGGATTTTGGCAAAAACTGTCTGAAACAAAATAATGTTGGGGAAAACGTTTTGAAAAGATTACTAAGCCTGACAATTTTGACATTGTACCATTTTAAAGCACGGAAAACATTAACTTCATTTTCTGTCAGCTCTATACAAGGTGGACTTCTTATATTCTGTTTTCTGTTCCGATTGTGTAGTTTAATTTTAATGCTCATGCTGACATACTTTCAGGGATATATTCAAACGTCAAAACATATTCTAAGGATAAAAAGTCTACTCTTCTTCCTTCTGCAGGCTCTCACAGACTACATCAACCTATAACTAGAGGACCAACGTTAGGGTTTTAATTGATTTAGCTGGAAGGAACTGTACTGTGTGTCTAAAACCTTATCATATTGTTCACCTCAAAATGTTCGAAATCTTATTAAACGGATCTCTTTCTACAACAATTCAAATCTAGCGATGTATACATGTACCATATGCCTTATTAAAATGATATAATTAGGGTTGGCATTAGTTGGCTAAAGAAATTGTAAACTGTGACACAGGGTCACACTTAATGAGCTTTGCTGGTGTGCTATTTGAGGTTTTAATGTGCATATTGATGAGAAATTAGGTTATCCGAATAATCTATACAAGGACACCGATGAAGAGACAGTTGACCTGTCGGTTTGGCCTTGAACCCATGGTTGGAAACTGGCTAAATCAGCCGTCTTATGCATGCTAGTGCTTGCAGTCTACTTCAACAGAAAAGTGCAAAACTTGGAACCGTACGGATTTAGTAACGCGTACGGATTAAGTAACGCTTCGGAACGTGTTTGGTACATACTAAAGCAGCCGTCTCAAGCCGACATGCATGCTAATGCGTCATACATGCTAATGCGTGCAGTCTACATTCAAACACATGAGCTAAACTTGTATCAGAACCTATTGAGTAACGCTTCGGAATGTGTTTGGTACATGCTAAAGCAGCTGTCTCAAGCCGTCATGCATGCTAATGCGTCATACATGCTAATGCGTGCAGTCTACATTCAAACAAAGGAGCTAAACTTGTATCAGAACCTATTGAGTAACGCTTCGGAACGTGTTTGGTACATGCTAAAGCAGCTGTCTCAAGCCGTCATGCATGCTAATGCGTCATACATGCTAATGCGTGCAGTCTACATTCAAACAAAGGAGCTAAACTTGTATCAGTACCTATTGAGTAACGCTTCGGAACGTGTTTGGTACATGCTAAAGCAGCTGTCTCAAGCCGTCATGCATGCTAATGCCTGCAGTCTACACCCAAACACATGAGCTAAACTTGTATCAGTACCTATTGTGTTTGGTACACGAACATGCATAGCACTGCATGCATAAGTTTTGCTGCATACGGCCTGTTTTCGAGTGATATTGTCCCTAAAAGTTTTTATAATGTTAATGATTTTTCCTACAAAGGCATTAAACAATCTTCATACGAACACTTTACAAAAAGAAAAGTATTTGATGTTAGGACCATGACAAAAACATCACTATAACATGACATTTATGAAACGTCCTGTAACATGTCTTTACATTTACATGAATATACTCTACCTTGACATTTAAAAACCTTACTATTCCATATTTGAATGTTAATTACTTTTTATTAATTAAGGACAAAGGCGGACATACTTTTAATAATATTTTTGCACTAGGACAAACACCACACTTGGTTGTCTATTCATACTGCTCAAAATATGTTTCAACTATCAAATATGTCAGCATCAGTTTAATCTGTTTTATCATCATTCTTATCAATTTAGACCTGATTGCCCTGCTGAGACAGACATTCGGCAGTTATTCTGTATCATATATATCTTCTGACTGATTCTATCGAGGGAGGCACCAATGTGCCCATAGGGAACAATCAAGTCCAATTCTCGAGAAGCAATGTCAGTCTCTCACAGAAATACAATGTAGGCCACTGTAACCTTCCTGATCCAAAGTTTATAGCTTATGTCTCATTAAAATGAAAGTAAGTAGAAGATTGGTCTGAAGATAATCTTCGATTGAACTGGAGGCTCAGTGTGTCATTTAAAGTCATTTTAAACTTCATTTGGTATCTATAAGCCAGATAGATTGGCCCTAGTCTTAGGAAATTAAATTATCAAACAATCAGAATGAATTGGTGCATCTGCCTGTAGGGATAGTAATCTCTTTTTCCATTTCGTCTCGCATTTCAACAGTTATGATCACTTAAGTACTAACAGAGATGACGTACTTTTGAGATAAATGATACAAAGTTGTTAAAGTTAAGATAATTCAGCCTTTATCTACTAAAAATCTGATTTAGCATACGTTACAGATTTGAAGAACAATTTACAAACATCTCTTAAAAAGAGTTTTCCCCAAAAGGATTTTAGATACAATATAAATTGCAAAGGCCCTAATTGAGCAAGCGATTTCCTACTCTTGAAACATCAAACAATAAATGGAATACCATAGATTCATTTAATGCTCTATCAAATAGAAGCAAGGTTAACAGAATCAATCAATTGTTGCCGAGTTGTAAGTTTATTCTTGTCTCTTGTCCTGTTAAAGAAATTATACCTTTAAAGTTTCCATTAATTCTGTCTTCATAAGTAAGTCAAATGTTTTGAATTGAGAATTATCCTAGAATTTTCTCAATTATCAGCCAATAAAGATTAAGTGTTTATTGAATAGAGGTAGATAGATTGCATGTGATGTTAGTCAGCAAATTTGTCCTTGTGGTTTAGCGTTGTAATACATTTTTGTCGAGAAAAGATAAAGTGATTTTCTAACTTGAATTTGAAAATGTAAGGTTATTGATAGAGGTTTGTAAAATTTACGTTTTAGGCATATTCATATTTAACAACTGACCAGCATTCTGTCTGTAATGCCTGTACGACAAAACATCTTTATGAATAGTCTAAAATAGAACATTTGAAAAGCCATATAGTCAAACCCACCAAGGCAAATATCTAATCTATGATGAGCAATAATATAATACTTTCAAAAGCTGAAGGTGTAAAAATATTATTCGAATACCTAACGTTTTATAGAAATTCTGAATAAGAAACAAATTTGTATCAAATTTAAAACACAACTTTTGGAATCTTTTACAGAAAAAAATTCAATTCTAGAGATGCCCCTGCCTTTTTCTTTCTTTCGTAGCATTGACTTATTTAAGCCTAAGTATATTTGCCAATTTTGTGTTTTAATTTGCAGAAATAGGTGGCCATACATATGCTTATGTTGGATCTTGAATGTGCAATTGAAATTAAGGTTTTTTAATCGCATCAGATTTACTTGTTTAATTGCTATTTAAACACAGTAGTTTTTCTAAGTTTGCCAATTGATTTTTACTTTTTCCTAAAAAAGATCAAAACAATTGATACAATTCTACTATTGTGACTATGAGTTAAAAGAACATCGTAAAATACCAGTGTTACTCCTTTTTTTTCATTTGCAACATACAAGGAGCTGCTAATGTAAGTACACGCATAAAGCAACCTGTACAGTTTGGCAGCTTGACTGAGTTAATGAGTTGGTGTTTTACGTGTTTTGACCAATATTTTAGTTAGGTGGATGTTGCCATCCAAAAGAGAGTAGATAGATCACGGAGAAAGGGATCGTAAGGATGAGGGAAAGAAAGGCATAGTGAGAGAAAGAAAGTGGGTGTTTGGAAGACTCAAATTCTGTTAAACTGTTTGTCTATCATGTAATATAAACTGTTGTTGATAATGATGGCAAAATGTGTTTAGTGTCTATGTTCGCATCTTGTTGATAAATCATGGATACCTTATAAACTCTTACTGGTATCAATTACTGTGTCTGCGTCAATGGAGACGTATGTGCAGTTGATGAAAAGGACTGTTGTCTATGTCTTCGTCCCTTGTGAATTGTTGACTTGAATAAACAGCAGAGGCGTTATAAAAGCAAACGACAACTCTCAAACAATACAAAGTAGAAAAACAGTTTGAATTATTCATATTTTCATTATCGCGCTGACAGCTTCACGATAGTCACAAATAACCACCAAACGTTTAGATAGTTTACGGCTGATAAGACACAAAACCTTTCATCACATACAGATGTGTTCAAGCTTAGTAGGAAAAGTGTTCCATTATATATCAACACAATGTCCCAGTCTGACAATATTCTGCGTGATTTCATGCTATGCAATCACACTATAATGTAATACAATGAATATATATCCATTGTTCATTAAATAAGCTGCAAAAGAAAGTTATACATTTTTTAACTCAAATGAATTTCGCATTTAAAGCGCCTCATTTCTAAAATTATGTTTTATATCTTGTAATTTTTCACGCATTTTGACATTTTGAAATGGAAAACATGTAAGAATTGTGAGACTTTGCTATTGGTATTAAGTTTGTTTTGATTCTCACGTGAGTAATTCAGTGTGACATTTAGTCATTGTAGCAATGTTGCCAGGCAATGGCTGACATTAGTACAATGATGGTACAAACGACCATACTACCCCAGAGTGAAACAAACGAACAAATTACATTCTTGCACTTCAGGAAAAAATTCCACGGTGAACACATTCAAAATATTTCACACCAAAAAAATAATCCTACACAACTGCCATTTCAAGATATTGTTTGGCTAAAAAGACGTTAGGTATATTAAATATTATTCAATATTGACGTTTTGGACCAACATGTTCCAAAAATGTTTAAGTTATGCCTGAGTTACACCAAGGTCGTTCTCACTACGTCCTAATCCGTCCAAAATTAAAAGCAAAACGGCCTCGGACTGGATGGAAACGAGTAACGATTGTTTATATTTTATCCAAATGTGACGCCAGTTCGTTCATTTAAGAATTGTGTGAACCCAGCGAGCTTGCGAGCGGGTTCACATGAAAGTTTGAATGTAGCTTTTACATCGTTCATTTTCCAGTGCAAACACACAAACTGACATTCAATTCTTATAATTTCGCACCATATATGGAATGGAACGGCGGAGTGATATGAATACTGTTTTTTTCCTTTGAACGAGTAACACTGCGACATGCGACCAGAAATAATCCCAATTTGAAAAGAAACTGAATATTTATCAAAATAAGTCTGTGTTATATATGAGATAAGATAACATGATGCACTAAGAATTTCTAAATGAAGCGCAAACTTGTATAAAATCCCTTCGTGCAAGGACAAGAGATCAGAGTTATCTGCCTTACATTTATGCATTAGACGTCGTGTCATGCTGGCCGCCATTTGCAGGGGTATCTTCGTCAAAATATGTAAACAACAGTAATTAGTGACATGTAACTGCTCTATCGATAATTGTCATCTCTTGTGTATACATCGTGAGTAAGAAGACTGTCTTTGTTACGCTTTACAGTACTCAATAATGACCGTAATGTAAATATTCATCTCGTTCCGTTCGATCGGATCTACTGGGCTATTTTGCAATATATGATTAGCCTATCAAATGATCTAAAACAAATGATAAAAGTGAATGTTTTCAAATCAAAATAATCTACTTGGAAATAAAAGCTATAATTACAATTCCATTGGTAATTTTTACTAACAAATTCTTGAATAACGTTTGGTTTGATGTTGGACGGAGAATCAAAGTAGTTCCGGTCAACGTTCACACAAGTATGAACACTGTTTTTGTGAGTTCATGGGAAATGAATCGATGAATCTTCGATCACATGACCATGCCCTAGACCAATCAACGTTCGAGGATATGTGTTAACTTCAGAGTGTGAAATTATACACAGTTGTCAGCACGTTCACCTAGTCTTTATCCCGTACTCAGGCAGTTTCTAACACGTTTAGATCGGATAGTATTGCCTGCGACCAACTCGTTTTAAGACAGTCCTTTTCGTTTTCACTACGTCCTAATTTCGTTCTTAGTGCCTCTTAATCGTAAAATCATCCAGTTCTGGCCCGTTTTCAATAAAAACCCAGCACGTCCTTGCCCGTTCTCATTAGCGTTATCAATTTCAAGGCGAAAACATCATGCCTCCAAAGAAGAAGTATGGTCGGAGGAAGGTTGTTCACAGGAAATCAAATACCAGATCCACTAGCCCTGTAGACGCCATAGTGGCCGAGGCAAACAACACTTCACATTGTTTCTCTGCTTCTATCACAAACTGTAGGAAACCCTAATTCATCATGCTGAGAGCTTCATGTAACTTGCTTCATGTTTCTCTTATCAGTTCTGTGTCCCGAATGATAACATTATCATTTTACTTGTGTATTTATACCCGTTCTTACATACCGAATTGCAAACGTAGTAAGAACTGTGTGAGAATTTTGCAAACGTACTAAGAACGAGTAGAACGCAATGAGGACTGTATTAGAACTTTTATGACTGTGTAAGAACGTACTACACACTGATTCAGAACATTTTCAATATTTTACACTTATTAGGACGTACGAACAACTGACTATGGTCGTACTGAGAACGAGTTACACTGGGGCTGAGGACGGAATGGACGGGGTGGAAACTGTGCACAAATGTATTGCAATTGATTCCCGACTGCGCTACGTTCTTACTCGTCCTTAGACAGATCGAAGTGCGGCAGTTCCGTTCGCAGTACGGCAATCCCGTTTTCAGTACGTTTGTACTCAGTTCAATTTCAGGACGGGGAGAACGTTTAACATGTCAAACGTTCTGGGGCACCTTCCCGTTTTTAGTACGTCCGAGCCAGTTCATAAAGTTCGTTTACAGTTGCCACAACGTCCATTTCGTCCTCGGACAGTTCTCAGACAGTTTTAGCCCGTTCTGAGAAAAACCCAAGAACGTACTGAGAACGGGCTTGGTGTAAAGGGGTATTAAGTTATTGGCAAAAGCATTGTGATATGAACCACCCTTTCCATGCGAGAAGCGTTGTCATTTGCAAAAGAAATTCAAATGGATTGTGGTACAATTTTTGTCCGCCAGGGGAAACTGCCGAAACCCACGAATTTCGGCGTAATAGAACAGAGGCTATATCAACATGGCTTGATCTGCCTCTGTGGGGAGAGAATGGTCGGATCCACGATTTGACTCATTATCTAACCGTGGTGTGGTTGTTTGTGTGCTACAGCAACCCTGACAGCAATGTCAGCTTGTGGATCGATGCTCCTGGTATGTCACCCAAGCTGAATATTTTAAAGAATAGAAACCAGACCAAACTTTAGTCATTCTTTAATCTGCTTTCTATCTCACTATGCCTTTCTTTCCGTTTTCCCTCATCCTTTTGGTTCACTTCTCTCTATCTTTTTGATGGCAAAATCCACATGTTTAAATAACTGAAATATTGTTCAAAACACTTTAAGCACCAACTCACTCACTGATTTAGGTCGAATTACTTTCATCAATTCATACTCGCACACGGTCTTCTCGCTATTGCTAGATGCAATTCATTTCATTGCGTTGTTGTATATATGGTTAGGCATTTAGTCTGAAAACATTGAAACAACAATGAACAACAATAATCAATAAAAGATGTTTGCAATTTTAGTATTATCAAATATCATTTTACCATGTGTAGCAGTGTTGAAATGGTTAGCATGCTTTTAATTCTAATTTACTTATCAAGTGATAGATAGGATCACTATCAGCTTCTTAACAGCATTTAGTTCTTGTCTAATTAATACTTAGAAATATAACTTGCGTGTTTTATCATTGCGATTGGAAATCTAGCCTTTCCTGAAAATTCATTGGTCAATTCCTTTGGGAAATTTAAGAAAAAAATTGAAAAGTTACCAGTCCTGACCAAAAAGTAACCAGTCCTTGCAAAAAGTAGCCAGTTCAAGGACTGGCTGAAGGGCAATATTTTAAACACTGTATATAGGCCACAAGTTTCAGTTTTCTAGGCCTTATACTTCAGGAGAAGATGAAAATAGATTTGAAGGACGTTCCTGTTGCCTTTATTATTATTATTATAAAGCTACAATTCATCATCCTCACTAGTCAAAGAGTCTGTACACAAAGTTTCAGCTTTCTAGGCCTTATGCTTCTGAAGAAGAAGATGAAAATAGGTTTTAAGGGTGTGGCCCCTGTGGCCTTTATTAGGGGTCACAGGGCGCCCAAAGCTACAATTTATAATATTCACTAGTCAAGGAGTCTGTACACAAAGTTTCAGCTTTCTAGGCCTTATGGTTCTGGAGAAGAAGTCGAAATTCCACAAAATTTACGGACGGACGGACGCCGGACACCATGCTATGCCATTAGCCCATCGGGACTTACAGGCCAGATGAGCTAAAATGTATACAATGTACATGTATATCATGGTAAGGAAAGAAGTGGAAAGTATCGTCAACATTTGCCCTTTAAGTTAACTAAAACCTAGTTTTCAAACCAAATACTACACGGTATATTGAGAAGTTCAATTTGAAAAATAACGTATTTAAAAAGAAAGTTTTTGAACTTTTTATCTATTAATTAATGCATAAGAAAACAGTATCGATCTTCTCAAAAATTCACAATACAAGAATCCGTTGTGATATGATGGTTCATAAAATCACAATCAATTTCATTCACATGAGTTGTAAAAGTCTAAGAGCTAACGAATTCAGGTTATTTATTTTGTAGATGAATATAGAGTGAGTGAGATTGGTTAACACTACTTAGACAACATTTCATCCTTTAACAGCTGGTGAATATAGAGACACATTAATATAAACAGTAAAGTATGTTGATCTATGACATGGAATATGCAGACTCAAACATGCTTTTGGACACTATTTACATGTCATACATCATCAATTGATTCAACCATAGCAGCACACTGACTGTTTTGTGAAAAAATATCATTTGGGTCAACAATTTTTTTAAAGTTTTTTTACCTCTATCTGATTTAAAGCGGCCTAGTTCCGAGGAATAAAAGTTTCAAAATATGAACTTAATAGAGGATCATACTTGATTTTTTGGGGCTTCTCTCCAAAAGGTTCTACCGCATTGCCGTAGGTTGAAGGTTGCATGTTCAGACGGAAGCTTAGCTAACCAATCCCAAGTAGCCGGCAAAAGCCTTCCGTGTCATCAGTAGCTAGAGGCAAGCAACTCCTGTTAAATAATAGTACGCTTACAACACATCATTTAAGGAGTTTTCTAAGCGTGATAATTTGAATGGTCCAGCTACGACTTGGTTTTCGCCTGTTTAAAAACTTGTGACCTACTGGATTGCGTTCAGTACAAATTTGGATAACATTTTGTATCTATATAGAGTTAATATTAGAAAATTTTAATTTTCAGAATTGTTTATTTCAATCAGACTGTTCTTTGCATATTCTTGCTCCTCAATAGAAATCTCGATCTCACTTCTACTCAATGTTACAATTTGAGATAGTACACGATAAAATCATTAATTTTATGATGAGATAAACAATGATGCAAACTAATGTACATCCATATAGTACCTATATACCATATATCATGGGATGTATTAGGATGAATGAATCACCACGTCATCATCATTACTATTAGGATTCATTTAGTGTTGTTATCACCGTTTGTATTATTCAATGTGGCAGAACATCACACACCAGTGACGACGGCACGGTATTTTGTTCATGTGTACTCAAAAACGTGTCTATCACAACAAGTTCTAAAGACAATTCGATATGTTGATTTTGGCCTGTGCTTAACAAGCATCCCATTTAACCGAGATGGGTTTAATCTATATCTCTATTGTTGATGTTTGCAATTCCTGTTCAATTGTCAACCAATCAGTAAATGTTCCACAGCACGATTGGGATTTAAGCAACAATTGCATGTCCCGCAGACCTCATGGACCTAAATGAATATTTAGAAAAATATTTATTTATAGGCTATTGGAACTGGTTTATTTCAACTGTAGACAGTTAATTCCTAAACACAATTATACTAAAGAGTTATCCAGTCTTCTTGTGACTTGAAAACATTATTTGCAGTGAAACTCAAGTTGAATAATCTTTTCATGATGTTATATATTGACAGAGATAAGTTATCAATGCGAATGAACAGGTGAGATGTAACAAATTACTTTGAAATTAATATTTTAAAAGTAATTGTCACAAATGTAACAAAATCCCCCGCCGCAAATTGATGTTAACAACAAGATCAGTGAAGAGTATAAGTTTATTGTCTACACTTGTTATACTATTAGATGTAATTTAGACATTCCAAATCCACTGGTCCCTGCTTCTTCTAAATAAGAAAATTCGTGCAAAAGTTTTAAAGAGAATCTAGAGATGAGTTGTTAACACCATCCTTATAATCTTTACATGTATGTTGGATTATATTGTGACCTTTAAAATAATGTGATGGTCACCGAATTCAAACGATCTTGATGTCAAAGTTCTCATCATTCTAACTCAAAAACATGATTCTTGTTCATGATTATGATATGATTGAAAAGATAATGAAATAATGCAAGAAATTTTGTCATTAGAAACTTATTGTCAGTGAATGCCTCCAGCAAGTTTTGACATTAATACCAAAGTCACTGACAGCTTTTTATTCTAGATACAAAAGAAATATCTAATGAGTTGATACTGATGATGCATTTAACATTAAACATTTGATAGGTATGGAATAGAATTATGACTTAAATGGGCATAGATACATTAACCACATGGTTAGAGGCGATATCTTACGAAAGGTACATGGAGGATGTACTTATATTAGTAGGCAACTAATTATTTTCCAGGAGAAGGATATAGTTTGGCATTAAATACTGCGAGATAATTACGTTCAGATTATTCAAATTTTCCCTAGGCAAGAAATATTAACACAATAATTATTTGATTTATTTGACTTTCAGGTTGATAGCCTCGCTGGTTGAATCGCAATAAAAAAAATAGAAATTTTTTATATATATATATATATATATATTGGGCAGTTTTCTATGTAAATGTTCATATATGATGCATTTTGGGATTGCTATAGCTGTCGTGTTAGATGTTTGTATTTGAATAAAAAGGCCTTTTTCTCTCTAAAAATGTCTAAGTTCACTTAACGTTTTAAACAAGTAGTTTCAACATCTTTAATAAAGAAAACACAATCCTATCTGGTTTAAATTTGTGTAAAAGATAGACAAAAACATCTAACATCAACATCCGACTCCATGTTCGTATTTCGAAAATGGGTTTATGTTTTAAAGATTTTCATGTTTCATTAATGCGTCTCTGTGATTAACTTGATTCAAAGGATCTGTTTTCTTATTACCAATAAGTCATTGAAATGAACTCGTTTTGATAATTACGATAATAAGAACCATGGTATAAAAGAAGAAAAAAGTATTTTGTTTTGAGGCATATATGCTTGGCTAGAAAATAGATCATGCCATCCAAATGGGCTTTTTTTGATTGGAGAGCCAACAGTGTAGGCCTTTCACTATCGTTTAGTTCATATGCACAGCTTGTAAGGTTTTTTAAGGTCGAAAACACCATTTTTTAAATCATCTTAATTATAAAGAAAAAACAATGACAAACACAAAGACGACTTAACAAAATAGGCTACCGAGAAATCAAAGATGGACTTCAAAAAGTGTAATTTCAAAGCTTTGCTCTTGTCAATGTATTGAGAGTTACGGTACACTTTAATTTGGCCTATCCTAACCATGCAAGATTTGTCTACAAGAGAAGTATAAACCCTGAATCGATTCCTTAATGTAATATGTGTTGACATCAAGTTTCACCGGATACCCTTCTCGGAAATGGCTTAACTGAAAGGACGAATGATAAGGCCGGATGATGGATTGATGTTGTATCGTTGATGAAAAGGTAGGATAGAACATATTGGCAATAATCATAGCTTTTATCATATACTTTTAGTTCCCTAAAGACACAACGTAGTTCAATAGATCAAATTCCATTGTTCCATCATCTCTTCAGTCATTGAAACATGTCCAAATAATGATAACATGAATGTATCAATGTTTATGTTTTCTGTATTGGAAAACAATTCAATGCTATTTTTGTCCAAATATACCAATTTTATAATCACATTTCATCAACGCTTCGAACAAAACATTATAAATAAACTGAAACCTTTGATTGGCACTATTCATTAGCAATCTGCATAAGATTAAAGATCAATTCCAGCATCTAACTTATTACTGTGTTCCAAAAAGTATATACATATCAAAAATCATTTCTGAAAGAACTTTGGTACAAGAGTAGATAACAGGTGTCCTACATAACTTACCGACTGATTTAACGGCTTAACTTAGTCATGTAAGATTTGCAGTAGTCACCTATACCACGACCTGATAACTGACTGAAATAACTCTAAAATGTCAAAGCAGATTTTAGCGATGTGATGGTCGAGTATCAATGCTAGTTTTATCTAAAAGTGTGGCTAGTATCATTCAGCCAACCAAGCTGCTACTAATGGAATTTGCTTAGGTAGCGTAAACACGATAAGACCGGATGAAAGACTGCTGTCCAGTTAGTCTCTAACCACTAATGAAATGCCAAAACACGTCACGAACACACCATCCCATACCATATTGACAAGAGGGAATATTTTGATGACAGACTCACAGCACACTGTTCTTCATTTACAATCTGACAAAATGCTATGAATAGTTGTTGTACTGATACTTATTTGCGATGCGTGAATCTTTAGAGGATTTTGAATATGGAATTAAATACACAATGCATATTGATCATTACATCTAAAATGCATGTTTTAAATAATGGTTTCCTATTTATATAAAAGTAAGCCCGTTGCAATGGTTATGCATGTAGCTCAAATACTGTGATGAGAACACGACGACTGAACAACTGCCTTAACAAATGTTGAATATCCACCTTTCCTGCAAATCAACCATTTTTTTATTTATAACACTATTGGCAAATATTTTACTAGTTCTTATCGAACTGTTCATGCTTGCATTAGGGATTTTCAAATGTGTGATAACTATACACAAAATAATCTGACAATTTAGATACATTTACGTATTTAAGCATAGTCAAGTACAAATGTATATTTACTGTGCCAAAATCAATCAATCAAATAAGCATTTATGACGACACGTTTTTTCTTCATGTCTACTCTAAGCGCTTTATCACCACACATTTTAAAGACAATTAGATATGTTGACTTTCTCGAATACTCAACTAGCATTCCCATTTTACAAAATTGTATTTCATTTTACTTCAATTGTCAATGTTGACAACCCCTGATGCATTATCAACAAATCAGCAGCTGTTCTACAACACGACCCTGTCATTGTCGTACACATATTACAGCTTCTGCAAATATATTTTAAACTCCTATTTGGGAAACTATTTGGTTTTGAGGTTTACAGATGGATTTATTTCAAATTTTGACGGACCTTATTTCAGATGCTGAAAGCACAATTATATCTTTACAGTACACGACCATTTCTATCATTTAAACAAAAACTGTATGTTTGCAGTGAAACTGAGATATTTTTCGTGACATTTTGAAGTTTACAGAGGAAGGGATTACAATTTACATGACATTTACAAACGAAATACTTTAAAATACCTAGCAAGCTCGCACATGTTTGCACATGTTTGAATGGTGCTCTAACATCGTTCATTTTCCATTGCAAACACACAAACTGGCATCAATTGTTTTATTAACTAAATTGATATTGTTGCAATGGTATTCAAACTTGGCGAATTAAACAAAGAAAGTACATTTCTTGACGAAGCTGCAGCCTGTATAAATAAATAAAATTGCGTTGAGCACACATTTCCTGACAAGAAGAAATGGAGTGAACAATCAGATGACGTATCTTCTTATAACGCATCAGCAACTTTTTGACAGGTATTCTCCCGAGATATCTATTATATCTAAGAAACAATTCAATTATGGAATCACTTCTTTCTTCCATGTGATGTGTGACTGTCAGATTATCAAATCATGTTATTGTTAACTATGCAAAATTAAAGTATCTAAAAATATATATTTTGTGATATTTATGAATATTATTATTATATAATCTGTACTATTTGTTTAGCTTATTGTTAAAAATTCTACTTATAATGGATTTCATGTCCTAATTGTAATCAGTTAAATATCTGATTTTTATCATTTCCAATTAAACTCAATAAGGTAAACCTAGGTAATAAAGAGTTCACACAGCAAACCCAATTACAGTTCCATATATAAAGAGCCTCTAAAATGATAAAGCCCCTCTTGTAATCACCAAATGTGTTTAATTACATTAGGAGCTCTTATTGCAGTGCATCCATCTTTCCTCCTCACACACAACTCATTTGCAAAGTGTAATCTACTCTGATCCTCAAAACCAAAACTTTAAATAAAAGGCTAGTGTAAAAAGTGTTCATGATAGCTATTTTCTTTGCTTGATGCAGTATTTCAAATGGTTTCAGGACTGAGGCCATCCAATGTAGAGAAAAGAATATAAATTCAAAATGACTCAGAGACAAACTGGATGTAGATGGTAAACCCCGCAACAGGGAGACAAAATAGTGATAGAGGTATTGGAATCATTTATAATTGCCTTGTATTTGTATATCATTGCTAACATTTTATCAGAGAAGGAACGAAAGCATGCGTTATGTTAGGTTCATATTTGATCAATGAGTGTGACAGTGAGTTAATGTTTAACGCTGCGTGGGCAATATTACAGCCAGAAGCGGCGGTATTTGATCAAGTAACTTGAAGAAACTCCTAAATGTGACAAGTTTGGTGTATTGTAAATAAATGTTTTTCATATCTGTCATCGTAGATGAACAGAATATTTTAACAAAAAGATGTTACAGTTGAATATCATATCTCTAAATGGATTAGTTGAAAGAAGCTTAAAGAAATTTGATTACAAAGCACGAGGGATACATTTGTCTGGTTTGTCTCATCACGAAACTCACCAAGTGTTTTTTTGTGTAATCATCAAAAAATTAATTTTTTTCTGATGACAGTTATCATGAACTGGTTGTCCTCAATAAAGATCCTTCTTCACCACACAAACATGAATAATGGGTAATTTAGATCCTTTGTGCTTTCACTTTCCTTCCTAATGAATGCTAAAACTTTGAAAGCCTGACTCAAGTGTTAGATTATTTTTTCTTTGGAAGGTTCTATTTGTTTAAAGATACACAGCTGCCAAGACCTACATGTGAAGAAATTAAAGTATTTAAAGATTTCTGTCTATATCGTGATAGTATTTGTACCAAGAATGTAATCTTTAGATGTTATTTCATGTAGTTTATGTTATATAAGTAAAGTTCAACTTTAAGTGCAATATTTATTTTAAACGTGAAATGATGTATGAAACTATCATACTATTTTGCAAAACACATAGTGTATTTGGGAATATTGTGATGTATGAAAAAACATGAGTTCTGTTCTGCGTAGGTTCTTGAATATACTTTGACAACTTTGATATTTTGACAACTTTAGATACCTTAAGGACATCTTTTTTCCTTCATTAACACAATAGCATATAATTTCTAAGGAAAAAGTGTATGTTTATTTTTAGTTGTGTAGACCCTAGATAAACAGATTGTTTTCCAATTTATAGGAACTTTGAAGAAAATCCTTAATTTGATAATTTGAACAGTATCAACAGACATACATTTCTAACTGAGTGAAAAACAACAGAAATCTTGGCGTAAAGGTCCGCAATAGTGCTTAGTTACATCTTCAAAATGCTTGCAAGATATATAAAATATGTTTGATTCGAGTACAACCTGGTGGATGGATGTTTTTGTGTTTTCACATCACTGAAATAATGTAGATGTTACCAACTACACACCATTCTCTCCCCACACAGGCATTTCAAGTCACGACAATAAACATGTGGTATCTTACCATATTTATTTCAATTTTGGAAGATCAAGCATGATATTGTTTACATGTACGTGTGATAATTCTTGTTAATTGGAGAATCATTTGTTTGGTACAATTGATCGTTATGATTTTTCAAATATTCAAGATAGAGGGGATATTTGTAAGTAAAAAGCATGCATTGTTTGGATATTTACAATAATAATTAAGTGTTCAGCCGTTTCACACTCGTGGCGGCGCTATTACCAAGAGGATTACGCCCCTTATCCATCGATTAATTTCTTACTTCCTGTGTATAGATATGCCAGAAAACATCTCATCAGTTTCAATATGATGGATAAATGTGATTCTAGCTGACGGGTATAGGGATATATACATACTTTCACCTCGAACTGTTTTCTATTTTTGTAGAAGCATGCCTAAAGACTAGTTGAATGATTTGTAAAATCCTCTACAAGTCCACATTTACCAAACTTTTCTATTTTTAAATATGATATATGAATAAAGTTATTTGTTTAACTTTACTTGTTGATTACTCAAGTCAGCTTTATCAACAGGAGAAAATGCATTGATATGTTATTCTCTTTATAATTTTCAATTTGCATAAGCCTCAACATGTAAAAGCCACTTGCCCACCATTGCCCATTAATGCTAAATTCTTTAATACACTTTTAGAACAATCCTTTAGGAAAGTTGGGTTTAGAGTATGTTAGATGTAACACAACTTGGAAAAATCGCTTCAAATTATGACTTCAAAAGATTAAATATAAACAAAGGACCAATAAGGCCTCTTTTTAAAAAAGTGACACCATAAAAGACACATTTTTTATGTGGATACAACAATCTTTCAATTACAACTAAACACATCAGACAACAGATGATAGCCATTTTTATCTAACAAAATTTTGAGTTAGTTTGAAAAAAATACATTGTTAAATATTATATTATATTATATATAATATATTCGATTCTAATTGTTTTGAAAGAGACGTTGATCTATTTTTTCCAGTTTTTCACTTGTATGTAATGTTTTGTCTGTTGAAATCTGGTTCTCCAAACTTCAACAATACGTTAATAAATAATAAAATATGGACAAGATTATTATTATTTGAAGTTTGTGTCATCGTATTGTTCCTATTGGTAATGACGAAACATGTATATTGCGTCACGAAGGTCATGCATCAAAAGTTGATTGAATTGCATGTCCTCAATTGCCATTGCCTGTATCAGGTAGGCTGACTCATGAGACATATGAGATCATCATCAAATATGTTTAATAAAGTAAGATATTCTTATCAGATTCATAGTTTCTAATCTTGGCAGCTTCTACACAGCTGTGGCTTACCTCGATACCTAATGAGTCACGATGTTTCCTGTACACAAAAGGATCATGATTTCATTCTTGAAATTGGTCCTTTTTTTTTACCGTCGTTAAGAAATTATTCGAATTTTAATTGATTTTAGTGAAATGATTCTTTTTGCAAAGGTGAAATAATTGATGTTGACATTTACTTTTCCAAACTATAGAGAAATGGAGTTTTGTATGATCAAAGTGGTAAGTGATTATCTTACAAAATTGGGAGGTTTATTATTATAATGTTATAATGTTTAATATTGTTTATGCACTATCATTATGAAACACACAATAAGTATTGTTTTTTTTATCAAAACCATATTATCCAAATGTTATTTAAATGTTTTATCATAATACCATTATCAGCTATCAATTCGCCAGATCTCTATGATGTAGCCTGAAATTGAATTAAATTGTTGATATAATTGAATATGGCATTGTTAGTATTGCTAAAAAATTAAGTGGTAAAAATGTGATAAGGTAACCTTCAATAATCATTCCTTTTGTTATCAATGCCTCATATTCGATCATTGAACATAAAGAAATTTGAAAGGAAACTATCAAATCCAATATACCCTTTTAATATGTCAAAAGTAGATACCGTCATTGGGAGTAAAGTTTATATGCCTCTCTTGTTAATTCGATATTTGTTCGCCTTAAGAGTTTTTTTAAATGGGAGAAAATTCTACAAACGGATTTTGATGAAAAAGATTGGAAAATTTACAACATTGTTGTTCATAAATGTTCAAAAAGCACAGAAATCGATTTCCATTGTATTTTTAATTTCATTAAATATATACTTTAAATCAGCAACAACATTCTAACAAATGAATGTAGAAATCGATTTCCATTGTATTTTCAATTTCATTAAATATATACTTTAAATCAGCAACAACATTCTAACAAATGAATGTAGCTCTTAAATCATGCTATCACAAATAAAACAAAATACCATAAACCATTTTGTCACTTAGCTCTTTGAGCATGCAACGTGCATAGATATATATTTTGCTATATAAATGGACTATTATTTTCCAAATCAGAAACATACATTAATCTTTTTTGTCGTTATAATGTTAATGTTTACCCAAACTTGTGATTTATGTCGTATTTACTCATCTTATACCTGTTTACCAATTCGTTTTTTTAACAGCAGATGTACCTTGTATAATAACAAAACTAGGTTAAGTATTAAATTACCAACCAAAATAATGTTCGCGTCTGGCGATGAATCGTGAATAACCTATTTGTTGTTTCTGCTTTCATGGTGACGCATTATGATGGACAATTTTCATTGTTCATAGATATTTTTGTCCCTCGGAGTTGTTGATTAAAATAAACATCATAGGCTTTATGAAAGCAAAGGAAATTGACCAACTTTCAAACAATACCAAGTAGATTTATGAATTATTCATATTTTCATTAGCACGCAGACAGCTTCAAGATAGTCACAAATAACCCTCACATGTTCAGATAGTTTTCTTCCTTAAATGGTTGTTAAGACCAATACCTCTCGTCACATCCACCTATATTCAATCATAGTAGGAAAAGTGTTCAATTGTATTCCATCACTATGTCCCCGTCTGGCAAAGAAATCTGTAAGACATTTAATTGGCTATTTTCTGTCCTGAACGCTTGATTTGCAATCACACCAACATAGATTGAAAAATGTTTTGAATTGCAAGTTTCCCGTGGGAATTGTTCATTGAATATTAGCTGACTGTTTTCGATAAGGCTTGCATCAAATACTAGACACGATTACGATTGTGTGTAACGGTTCCAAAAAGACCAAGTGTTTTTTTGTATGTAACTTTTGCATTCACGCCCCCATTGTGTATAGTCTCTGACAATTGTTCATAAAAGGAAAGACAAAACTGCTCCTTGACAAGGTGTGATTGAAATTTCAGAAAAACATGTAAAACAATTTTCAATTCCATTAATCAGTAATGATATTTTTCTTTAATTGTATCATTGACAATTGTTACCGTAAAACATTAGTCAATCGTGATATCCTTTGTGACTAGTTTTACCCTATTGAAATTTTAAATGTAGATGGATTAAAAACTAAACACAAGGATGCTGTTATTGTCTTATTAACACAACCGAAGCCGAGCGACATTTATCAATCATAATTCAGCCAAGATACATGGCAGATTGTAAATCATTTCTGAGCATATACGGGATTGAATAATCAACAATCTAGTACTGGTACTTGTTGATATAATTGAATATGGCATTGTTAGTATTGCTAAAAAATTAAGTGGTAAAAATGTGATAAGGTAACCTTCAATAATCATTCCTTTTGTTATCAATGCCTCATATTCGATCATTGAACATAAAGAAATTTGAAAGGAAACTATCAAATCCAATATACCCTTTTAATATGTCAAAAGTAGATACCGTCATTGGGAGTAAAGTTTATATGCCTCTCTTGTTAATTCGATATTTGTTCGCCTTAAGAGTTTTTTTAAATGGGAGAAAATTCTACAAACGGATTTTGATGAAAAAGATTGGAAAATTTACAACATTGTTGTTCATAAATGTTCAAAAAGCACAGAAATCGATTTCCATTGTATTTTTAATTTCATTAAATATATACTTTAAATCAGCAACAACATTCTAACAAATGAATGTAGAAATCGATTTCCATTGTATTTTCAATTTCATTAAATATATACTTTAAATCAGCAACAACATTCTAACAAATGAATGTAGCTCTTAAATCATGCTATCACAAATAAAACAAAATACCATAAACCATTTTGTCACTTAGCTCTTTGAGCATGCAACGTGCATAGATATATATTTTGCTATATAAATGGACTATTATTTTCCAAATCAGAAACATACATTAATCTTTTTTGTCGTTATAATGTTAATGTTTACCCAAACTTGTGATTTATGTCGTATTTACTCATCTTATACCTGTTTACCAATTCGTTTTTTTAACAGCAGATGTACCTTGTATAATAACAAAACTAGGTTAAGTATTAAATTACCAACCAAAATAATGTTCGCGTCTGGCGATGAATCGTGAATAACCTATTTGTTGTTTCTGCTTTCATGGTGACGCATTATGATGGACAATTTTCATTGTTCATAGATATTTTTGTCCCTCGGAGTTGTTGATTAAAATAAACATCATAGGCTTTATGAAAGCAAAGGAAATTGACCAACTTTCAAACAATACCAAGTAGATTTATGAATTATTCATATTTTCATTAGCACGCAGACAGCTTCAAGATAGTCACAAATAACCCTCACATGTTCAGATAGTTTTCTTCCTTAAATGGTTGTTAAGACCAATACCTCTCGTCACATCCACCTATATTCAATCATAGTAGGAAAAGTGTTCAATTGTATTCCATCACTATGTCCCCGTCTGGCAAAGAAATCTGTAAGACATTTAATTGGCTATTTTCTGTCCTGAACGCTTGATTTGCAATCACACCAACATAGATTGAAAAATGTTTTGAATTGCAAGTTTCCCGTGGGAATTGTTCATTGAATATTAGCTGACTGTTTTCGATAAGGCTTGCATCAAATACTAGACACGATTACGATTGTGTGTAACGGTTCCAAAAAGACCAAGTGTTTTTTTGTATGTAACTTTTGCATTCACGCCCCCATTGTGTATAGTCTCTGACAATTGTTCAGAAAAGGTAAGACAAAACTGCTCCTTGACAAGGTGTGATTGAAATTTCAGAAAAACATGTAAAACAATTTTCAATTCCATTAATCAGTAATGATATTTTTCTTTAATTGTATCATTGACAATTGTTACCGTAAAACATTAGTCAATCGTGATATCCTTTGTGACTAGTTTTACCCTATTGAAATTTTAAATGTAGATGGATTAAAAACTAAACACAAGGATGCTGTTATTGTCTTATTAACACAACCGAAGCCGAGCGAAATTTATCAATCATAATTCAGCCAAGATACATGGCAGATTGTAAATCATTTCTGAGCATATACGGGATTGAATAATCAACAATCTAGTACTGGTAATTTTATTATTGACTTAGAAATCCTGTTCACGAATCTGTTGCATTAACAATTTCGCAAATGTACATCAATTAACTACACATATATATATTTAAATTGTTTTAATTGTTGAATAAATTTTGAGTTACTTTAAAAAAATACATTGTTAAATATAATATTATATTATATATAATATATTCGATTCTAATTGTTTTGAAAGAGATGTTGATCTATTTTTTCCAGTTTTTCACTTGTATGTAATGTTTTGTCTGTTGAAGTCTTGTTCTCCAAACTTCATAAATACGTTAATAAATAATAAAATATGGACAATATTATTATTATTTGAAGTTTGTGTCATCGTTTTGTTCCTATTGGTAATGACGAAACATGTATATTGTGTCACGAAGGTCATGCATCAAAAAATGATTGAATTGCAGGGAGGTAGACTCATGAGACATATAAGATCATCATCAAATATGTTTAATAAAGTAAGATATTCTTCTCAGATTCATAGTTTCTTTTCTTGGCAGCTTCTACACAGCTGTGGCTTACCTCGATACCTAATGAGTCACGATGTTTCCTGTACACAAAAGGATCATGATTTCATTCTTGAAATTGGTCCTTTTTTTTACCGTCGTTAAGAAATTATTCGAATTTTAATTGATTTTAGTGAAATGATTCTTTTTGCAAAGGTGAAATAATTGATGTTGACATTTACTTTTCCAAACTATAGAGAAATGGAGTTTTGTATGATCAAAGTGGTAAGTGATTATCTTACAAAATTGGGAGGTTTATTATTATAATGTTATAATGTTTAATATTGTTTATGCACTATCATTATGAAACACACAATAAGTATTGTTTTTTTTATCAAAACCATATTATCCAAATGTTATTTAAATGTGTTATCATAATACCATTATCAGCTATCAATTCGCCAGATCTCTATGATGTAGCCTGAAATTGAATTAAATTGTTGATATAATTGAATATGGCATTGTTAGTATTGCTAAAAAATTAAGTGGTAAAAATGTGATAAGGTAACCTTCAATAATCATTCCTTTTGTTATCAATGCCTCATATTCGATCATTGAACATAAAGAAATTTGAAAGGAAACTATCAAATCCAATATACCCTTTTAATATGTCAAAAGTAGATACCGTCATTGGGAGTAAAGTTTATATGCCTCTCTTGTTAATTCGAAATTTGGTCGCCTTGAGAGTTTTTTTAAATGGGAGAAAATTCTACAAACGGATTTTTTGATTAAAAAGATTGGAAAATTTACAACATTGTTGCTCATAAATGTTCAAAAAGCACAGATCTAAAATGGTAGCAATACAGAATTATTCATAATATACTCCCAACAAGACATTTTCTTTATAGAATTGGATATATATCATCGCCATACTGTCCATTTTGCCAAAGAGAAACAGAAACAATCAACCATATGTTATGGGAATGTGAATCAATCTTTAGATTATGGAAAGAAATAGAATCGTGGTTAAACTCGGTTCAACTCAAATTAGAATTTACAAATAAAATCATCATATTGGGAATGAAAGGAAAGAACAATAATCCTGTAAATGCAATCATTTTATTAGTCAAACAGTATATTTACAGATGCAGTATTAATGGTTTTACACCAAAGTTGGAATATCTTAAAAATGAAATTTTACGTTACTATAATTCAACAAGATATATATTTTTATCTACAGAAACTGAAGAAATGTTTTTCAATATTGGTCAACCTTGCATTAATTATTTAGAAATTATCCTATTTAGTTAGTGAACTAGCCAATTGTGGATTACGTATTTGTATACATGTGATATTTTATAAGCATATCAACTCATGTATCAAAAATATGGAAAAAAAATAAATAAAAATAAATAAATGCCTCATCATGTTTCAATATTTATCAGAAATCGATTTCCATTGTATGAGTGTAATTTCATTAAATATATACTTTAAATCAGCAACAACATTCTAACAAATGAATGTAGCTCTTAAATCATGCTATCAAAAATAAAACAAAATACCTTCAAACCATTTTGTCACTTAGCGCTTTGAGCATGCAACGTGCATAGATATATATTTTGCCATATAAATCGACTATTATTTTCCAAATCAGAAACATACATTAATCTTTTTTGTCGTTATAATGGTAATGTTTACCCAAACGTGTGATTTATGTCGTATTTACTCATCTTATACCTGTTTACTAATTCTTTTTTTTAATAGCAGATGTACCTTGTATAATAACAAAACTAGGTTAAGTATTAAATTACCAACCAAAATAATGTTCGCGTCTGGCGATGAATCGTGAATAACCTATTTGTTGTTTCTGCTTTCATGGTGACGCATTATGGTGGACAATTTTCATTGTTCATCGATGTTTTTGTCCCTTGTGAGTTGTTGATTAAAATAAACATCATAGGCTTTATGAAAGCAAAGGAAATTGACCAACTTTCAAACAATACCAAGTAGAGTTATGAATTATTCATACTTTCATTAGCACGCAGAGGGCTTCAAGATAGTCACAAATAACCATCAACTGTTCAGATAGTTTTCTTCCTTAAATGGTTGATAAGACACAATACCTCTCGTCACATCCACCTATAATCAACATAGTAAAAAAAGTGTTCAATTATCTTCCAACACAATGTCCCCGTCTGGCAAAGAATCTGTATGATATTTAAGTGGCTATTTTCTCTCCTGAATGCTTGATTTGCAATCACACCAACATAGATTGAAAAATGTTTTGAATGGCAAGTTTCCCGTGGAATTGTTCATTGAATATTAGCTGACTGTTTTCGATAAGGCTTGCATGAAATATTAGACACGACTACGATTCTGTGTAACCGTTCCATAAGGACCATATTGTATGGCCTATGAGAATTGTTTTATAATCATCATGAGTTTTTTAATGTAAACTATTAACCTGCTTCTTTTTCATGAATCAGAAAATTTGTTTATGAAAGTTTCTCTATAGCATACAATATATATGTACATTGTATATGAAGTTAAGATTTGCGTCCTCAACATATCCATCCAAACGTTTTCTTATAAATTGATGGAGTGAACATGAAAATATGATGATTTTACATTGGAAATCATGGCAAGTTAAACAGACTATTGTTCAGTAGCTGTATTTTACATGCCTAAAAAATTTCATTCCTTAAAAGTGGAAATAACTTCTCATTTTGGACTAGTTAATGGCATAATATTGAAAGATATAAATTCAATTTATATTGCCTTTTTATAGGTACAACTGTACACTTTTAAGATTAATACTAATAAAACGCGGTAATAGCGCATAAGAATTAAAAGACAATGGAGATTTTGTTTTTAATGGTTTTGTGATATCAACTAATGTATAAAATGTAAATACGATAGATAGATATTGTTTGTGATTTAGAACTTATCTCTTTTAACTGTATATTTACTAACAATAAAATGTTAAAATGACAACTTTTTCGCTCCTATTAATTTATTGATCTCTGGGATTTCGGTCAAAACTGCTTGAATAAAAAATCGGATAAACCATTAAAATGGTCATTAAGCCTGAAAATTTAGACATGTACCATTTTACATCACTGAATAACATAAACTTGCAGATCTAAACAAGGTGGACTTATGTTCTGTTTCAATTGTGTTGTATTTTAATGCTTATACTGACATCCTATTCAAACGTCAAAACTTATTCCCAGGATAAAACGTCTACTTTATTCCTCCTGCAGGCTCTCATAGACAAGCAATTCACCATTCTCAACTTTCCACAAAACTATATCAACCTATAACTAGAAGACAAACGTTAGAGTATTAAACGATTTAGCTGGAAAGAACTGTATTATGTGTCTGAAACCTAATCATATTGTTCACCTCAAAATGCTCGAAATCTAATTCAATAGATCCCTTGATTGAATCTAGCAATGTATATCATGTGCCTTATATAATTAGGTTTGCTATACGTTTGCTAAATAAATTGTAAACCATTATACAGGGTGGCACTCGGGTGGCGCTTTCCTGGCATGTTATCCAAAAGTTTTATATGCATATTGATGAGAATTTAGGTTATCATATTGATCTATTCAAGGAGGCTGATGAAAAGACACTTGATTTGTCGGTTGCCTTGTATCCATGATTGGTAAATGGCTAAATCAGCCGCCATGCATGCTAGTGCTTGCAGTCTTCTTCCAAAGATATGGGAAAAACTTAGATCTGTAGGCATTTAGTACTGATTCGGTAGTTGTTTGGTACATGTGCATGTATAGCAATTCGGCCTGTGTTGGAGCAATAATGTTCCTACAATGTTTTTATGATGCTAATGGTCTATGAAGGCATATAACAAACTTTGTACAAACATTTAACAACTTAAACAGTATTTCATTAAGGGCCACACCAAAAGTATCACTAGACCATGACAATAATGAATCACCCTTTGCAATTTCTTGAAAATTCTAATTTACATGATGTAAACTCTACCTTGACATTTATATAATACATATTTGATTGTCATTTACTTTTTGGAAAGTTACGAAGAACAATGGCGTTTGTCTTTGATGTGTTTGCTCAAGAAGAAACACCACTCATGTGAATGGTTGTTTATTCATACTACTCAAAAGATGTTTAAATTTCCCATTGTGTCAGCATCATTTATTTTGTTTGATCATCATTCTTCTCAATCTAAACCTAATTGTCCTGCTGAGACAGAAATTCGGTAGATGTATTCTGTATCAGATATATCTTCTGACTGATTCTATCAAGAGAAGCAGCAATGTGCCCAAAGGAAACAATCAAGTCCAATTCTCGAGAAACAATGTCAGTCTCTCACAAATACAATGTAAGCCATTGTAGACCTTCCTGCTTCCCAGTGTTTAACTTATATAAAAAGAAACTGTAAGTAAGTAGAATATGGGTCTGAATGTAGAATTGAATGTCATTTAAAGGCATTTTAAACTTCATTTGGTGTCCTTATGCTAGATAAATTGGTCCTAGTCTTAGGAAATTCAATTATAAAACAATCGGATTAAATTGATGCATCTGCCTGTAGGGATAGTAATTTTTTTTCCATTTCGTCTCGAATTTCAAAAGTTTTGGTCACTTAAGTATTTTTAGAGATGACATACTTTTGAGATAAATGATCTAAACTTTTAAGTTAAGATAATTTAGCTTCTGTCTATCTATAAATCTGATTTAGCATTAGTTACAGATTTATAAGAACAACTTAAAAACATATTAAAAAGAAGAGTTTTCCCCAAAAGGTTTTTAGAAACAATATAAATTTCAAAGGCCCCAATTAAGCAAGCGATTTCCTACTCTTGAAACATTATCAAACAATAAATAGAATACCATAGATTCATTGAATGCTCTATTGAATAGAAGCAAGATTAAAAGAATCAATCAATTGTTGCTGAGTTGTAAGTTTACTCTCGTTCTGTTTAGGAAATTATAACTTTAAAGTTTCCATTAATTCTGTCTTCATAAATAAATCAAATGTTATGAATTGAGAATTATCCTAGAATTTTCTCAATTATTAGCCAATAAAAATTATGTGTTAATTGAATAGAGTTAGATAGATTGCATTTTTATCACCTGCTACACGCACATAGTATTGTGTAGCGTTCGTACTGAATGGAATATCTAAAAAACCTGCAATCTTTCTATCCCTATTCAGGTTTATGATCGTGACCTGCATTTCAAGATCAAAACTTTTCTTTTCTTTTCGGATCTAAAGAGCCTGTCACTAAACTCTCTTCAGAACATTCACAAAGCTTCTTATTGGAAAGGTTCCGGGCCCAGTTATAATAGTAAGGACACATTTAGTGACAATAAAGATCTTGACACTACCTTCTTCAAAACATAGATAGCTATAATTATTCACGTATAACATGCATATTCAAGTTTTCCATTCGACTCTCGAGCAACAACGCAATTATAATACTCGATTTATGTTCCCTACAGAAATGTTATGATAGCATAAAAGAGGACTTTTTTATGAAAGTCCTGTCATAACACTGACACATTAAGGCACAACATCATATTAAATGATTAAACTAAAATATTAATTCTAAATACAAAAAATATCCAAACCATTTACTGAGGATTTCAATTTATTTCGATAAATGAATGGATATGTGTATATTATCTCTATAAGGAGAAATGTCTTTATGAAATCCATTTGTTCCAATATTTAATTAATAAGACCAAATTGGAAAACCAACAAATCTCTAAAACAAATAATCTGCAAATGCTGATATATCATTGGCTTTTTCAATATAGGATGCATTTGTAATAATATTTGTTAATCTGCCCAATCTATAAAAGTCTTCGGATGAAATACATTAAATCATACTATTACATGTACCCTAGTGTAACAAAACTATTATCATTGTTAGCAAATACTAATACTCGAGTACTACAGAACCTTGCAATGTTTATTCACTATGCAATGTTATATAGAAAAACCATTGTACCAGAACAAAATCTGTAATGTGATCTACTCTTGAATGTAATACAGGCCTGTGGCGTTATAAGTACCGAATTAAAGATTAAATAATTGAATAAAGACATTATTTCTATAAGTAAATCAGGATATACTTAAAAAATAATAACATTACAGAGATGCTATATTGTTCTCACAAATTTAGACTCAGATTGCAATTTAGTATTATACATACACAAACATCGAATCAAAGGTCAAGATACTATAATCACTCATCATGCATGATAAATAGTCACATTTACTTTTAGGGGTGTCATGGTCCTTGAGGTGTCATGTGCGTATCGGGAAGATTGATTTATACGAGATAGAAGATCAGCACCACTTCCCTTTGATCGGATGAGCTAATGAAACTAAATACATCGTTTCTTATCCTGGCAGCTTGTGCCCAGCTGCGCCTTGCCTCGAAATGAGTCACACCCTTTCCTGTTCACACAAGAATCAATGATCACAGAAAGGTGGCTGCTACTTACAAGGGATGTTGGTCAGCAAATTTGTTCATGTGGTTTAACATTCTATTACATTCTTGTCAGGCATAGATTAGGTTATTAAGTGACTTGAATCTGAAAATGTAAGCTTATTGATCGAAGTTTTTGTAAAATTTACTTTCATGGCCTTCCATCGTGTATAGCTTATATTAAAAAAAAACCTGTAAGTAAGTAGAATATGAGTCTGAAGTTAATCTTCGATGGAACTGGAGGCACAGCATAAAATTGAATGTCATTTAAAGGCGTTTTTAACTTCATTTGGTGTCCTTATGCTAGATAAATTGGCCCTAGTCTTAGGAAATTCAATTATCAAACAATCAGAATGAGTTGGTGCATCTGCCTATAGGGATAGTAATCTTTTTATCCATTTCATCTCAAATTTCAACAGTTTTGGTCACTGAAGTACTAACAGAGATGACATACTTTTGAGAGAAGAATTTCCTATTAACATCTAACAAGCTATCAGCGTTTTATGCCTGAGAAGGGAAATTGGAAAATTGTTTTGATATTTTTTTCAGATATGATATTACATGTAGTAATCATTTAATAATTTTACCAATCACCATAAGACATGAATTGTTCATGAATTATGATTAAATTTGGCTCATGCACCATTCAAATGTAAAAAAAAGTAATTGCCTTGTTTACTAAACATTATAGCAACAACGTCATCAGAATTATTGTTATAAGAATTTGATTACATAATTTTATATGATTTAGCTCCTATAATAATATAATATTGTTTGAGATATGTCAGATGTAGCATGTTACAGAATGTAAATGTAGATAAATTTGATTTACTTATGTTAGCACTGACTTAAAGAGAATATAATATGTATGTTATCATGATGCTTCCATTATTTCTCCCCTTTTCTTTAAAGCCACATACATGTAGCTAAACCAACTATAAAATTAAGACGAAATATAATCAACGATGAGAAATGAAAAAAAAATGAAGCATAAGAAAAAGCATTATTCTAATACCCAACGTTCGATAGTACTTCTGTAAAAGACAAAATGTATCAAATTTGAAACACAACATTTGGCTTAATTTACAGAAAACATGTCTTAAGTTCTTGTGATGTTTTCTTTCTTTCACATCATTGACTTACTTTAAGCATAAGTATACTTTGTTAATTTTGTGTTTTGAATTACAGAAATAGGGGGCCAAATATGTGCTAATGTCTTATCTTAAATGTGCAACTTCAATTAACTTTATTCTCATCAGATTAACTTGTATGTTTAATGTGTAGGTAAACGCACTAGTTTTATCTACGTTTGCCAATGATTTGAATGTTGTCTTTAAAAGTACCAAAGACATTGTGAAACATTGCTACAATTGTGACTATGGGTTGAAGGAAACCGTTAAATACCAGTATTACTCTTTGCAACAAACAAGAAGCTGACTATGTAAGTACACGCATAAAGCAACCTGTACACTAAAGATTTCGACCCCTAAGTGCGAAATCAGCCCCGCTGAAAGCGCTTGTAAAATCTCCAATTTAAGTAAGTAAGTTAAGCAGTTTGATTGGGTTAGTAAGTTGGCGTTAAGCATGTATAGAACAATATTTCAGTTCACGTGTGAGAAGAGTAGATAGATCACGGAGAAAGGGATCATAAGGATGAAGGAAAAGACGGAAAGAAAGGCATAGTAAGAGAAAGAAAGCAGATTTTGGAAGACTCAAATTTGGTTAAACACTTTATTTGGTAAGCCTAAAATATTATCATGTAATATAAATTGTTGTTGATAATGTTGGCAATATATATGTGTTCAGTGTCTATGTTTGCATCTTGTGGATAAATCATGGATACCTTATTAACTCTTACTGGTATCAATTACTGTGTCTGCGCAAATGGAGACGTATACAGTTTATGAAAAGAACTGCTGTCTATGTTTTTGTCCCTTGTGAATTGTTGACTTGAATAAACAGTAGAGGCGTTATAAACGCAAACGACATTGACCAACTCTCAATCAATACCAAGTAGAAAAACAGTTTGAATTTTTCACATTTTCATTATCGCGCAGACAGCTTCAAGATAGATACAAATAACTACCAAATGTTTAGATAGTTTACGGCTGTTTAGACACATACAACAGATGTGTTCAAACTTAGTTGTGCAAGTTATTGGTTATATGAAACAAATATGAATTTTTTTTACCACGAGCAAGTCATGTCGTTTAAACAATATAAACCACTGAAAGCTCTTTTTTTCTAGAAAAATAAAATATCTTATGATTTCATACTGATATTGATAGCATGTACATGTTTTACATAATACATGTTTCATCAATGATATATTTACAATATCATAATTTAATTGAAAATTAAGATATGGCAAACTTTTGGTTGGAGGCGATATGTTGAGAAAGAATACATTGACATGTGTAAGCATACCATTCCAGCCGAAGGATATACATATATTTGCCAAGTTGGAGTGTCTGAATACTAATTCTGATAATCATTTGAGTAAAATAAATTGATAATCTTTATAATGTCTATTTTCCTAATAACATGCATGAAGATGATCCATATTCAAGTTTATATTTCTTATATTTCTTCTATGTACATTTTATTTTAGTGCAAAAAATTAGATGGTTTAAATCAAGTTACAACAGCTATTTTTAGGGTTTAAATTCTGTATCACCAAAAGTAGCTAGAAAAACTATAAGAAATTAAAAAAAACATGAACAGATTTTTTTTTACAAATAACCAGTAAATATAAAGGAGCTGCAAGCGGTCAAATAACAGTAAAGACTGATTTGACACTAGTGCCATTTAGTTTAATTTGTTGTGAGCAGTTATTGGTTTATTCACCCAACCGAATAACAACTGTAAACTGTTTATGTGAATATTTCACTCTTTTTTACATCTCAGAGAAGAGAAAAAAATCATCTCTGAACACAACAATACTAGATTTTCAAGACAGTGATGTCATTGCATAATGATGTAAAAGCACTGTGTTGTCATGTAGCATTGACAATGGCAGGATATTGTGCAAAATCTACTGCCAAAATGATATGTCCTAGTCGGTATCGCTTGAATTCTCACAAACCATTATGGTAAATCATTACCAGGAGTATTACAGATTCTAAAAAAGCAAAATACTTTATGATAATCAAACAAGATTCGATCCCGGGGTCTTATGATCCAAAGTCCAAAGCGTTATCTGCTGAGCTAAGCAGGACTGATTGTTGTCACCTGGAACCAACAATATATGTCATATTCTAAATATAGCAAGTGTCATATTCAGTAGCTCTGATTATAAATACATGTTTTTAACGTAATCATTTAGTGACATCGTTAAGTATGACTTGTAACGTGGTCATTAATTCTCCACCTCTTATAATTAGTACACATTAGTTTTATTTCAATGTCACCATCGCACTTTCATAAACATTACTTTTAATTCGCCAGGCGAGCCCAACGTGAAATTAAATCGCTTGTTTTACAAAAAAAGCGGATTCTATGATTATTGAATGCAAAATAATGTTCTTATCTAGAACAAATGCAGACTCTTCTTCATATGAAGTCTGTTAACATTTATCAGCGTCTTGAATAGAAAATATTTTAACTCTTTTAATATGACATTTAAAGTTAAATCATATTCAACAGTATAATGTGCCATTTGTATTACCCATATGGTAACGTAAGGAATGTTATGCTCCAGCTCTGTTCTTTGGTCATTTGATTTGGATACAACACATGTGATTGGCGCGGCATCCCTTTGAAAATGTCAAGAGTAATATAGAGAGAATTCAGCAAAGTTTGAGAAAAAAACAAATACATAAGCAAATAACATTTGAGACTGATTTGACACTAAGGACACTAAGTTTGTTGTGAGCAGTTATTGGTTTATTCATACAACCCAATAACAATAGGAAACTGTTTATGTGAATAATTCATGTGTACTTAAGACATTAGATGCTGTGCAATGAATTACTTAAGCAATATTGGATAATGACTACGTCTTGGACAGTAAATTAGAAATGTTATACATTATTTCATGGTGGTATTTCTGTTTTATTGAAAGAGATATTAATAAAACTGAATTTCGAATTAGAAGAAAACATGATGCCGATTATTGCTGTTTTAAGGTCTGTTTTAAGCAATATTAGCAGAAAAAAAATGATGTTGATGAAATATGTACCTGAATAAATAAATTCGTTTTGTTATGTCAAAACTACCAACTCACTCGTCACTGAACGATAGTGTGGTGGTTTGCGTGCTTCAGTAACCCTGAAAGCTATGCCAGGTGGAGCTTTGTTGCTCCTGGTAGGGTCACCCAAGCTTGAGATTAGGTCATAATTTTATGATGAGAAAACAATTCATGCGCCGAACAATGATGTAAACTTATGCACTTGCATATAGTACTCATGAAGATTCATGTCAAGGAAGAATCAATTAAATTGAAATAAAAGTCATCTCAAGAAAAATTAAAATATAAAAAGTGATATTTTCGATTACATCGTTTTGTAAATTGATGTGATCTCTATCTGTTGAAATTCACAACGAAAGATGTAAGGGTAATTTACAATCTAGTGGATTTGTCATCTACACGTGAGATTAATTTCATCATCGAGCATCATAAGCAATTGGGGAATTTGAAAATGAACTGAAAAGAGGACTGTAATAGGATGAAAGAACTAGATAGGCTTGTAATGGGGTTTAAATAAATCAATTATCTCTACGCATAAGGTCGCTTACACTGTCGTCGTTTTCTTAAAACCATTATTAAAACATCTCACAGTTGTGATCTGGTTGTGTCAGAACGAGGTTACTTTCACTGAGGAGTTGAAGTGACCGTTTTATAGGCATAGCGATGAGAAATTAAGCTATCTGTTTGGTCAAACCAATGAGACGTTAATTAAAAGAGAGTAGACCTGCCGGGTCAACATTTGTATCACCTTGGATACATTGTTGGAAGCTTTTACACATTTTACAGGATCACTGTCTATTAATGTCCTGATCTGATCTGTGACTTTGATTGTCTTAATACATATTGATTAGAAATTAAGCTATCTTCTTAATCTAAACAGAGCGACGTTCCTTTAAGAACGTTTGACCAGTCAGTTGTCAACACATGCACGTTCATGGACTTCTGGACATAAATTTAGATCAGACTGATTAGTCCCATCCTGTGAGCCTGTAGAAATCGTTACAGGAAGAACCACTAATAGATAATGATCCAGTCCAGGGTTAGCGTAAATATCATTTGAAAATGGGTGGTCACAGGCTTGATGTCAAAACAAATCCTTTGTCACTTAGAAATCAATGTCTCTGACTTCACTCAAGTCCTGGATTTGATAGATTCAGATAGATTGAGCTGAACATACACATGCACATCTGCTTAGAGCAAGTGTGAATGAAAGGGCAAACAATAACAAGAGATATGCCCTTTCACCATTTTCCATCTTTTATACCCCACTTCCGGTCTCGTTGCTATGGTTTCTTTTGTTCTAACCGTAGGTATATTGACCGATACACCACAACTTTTCTAATAAACCTATTCTTTTTTGAACATCCAAATAACTTAGGCAAATTAACCAAGTTGTAAAATTTAGAATTTTTGAGAAATTTTAATGTCCAAAGTGGGAATCGAACCAGGGGCCTTAATGTTGTGACGCAACGCTTCTATCGACTGAGCTACTGAGACTCGATGAAGGTGGTGGTACTTTTTGTTGTACCATGTCTGGATTGTTGTATTTTCCTATATAAGCCATGTATAGGTACTAATTTGTACCAAATTTTAATGTAATGAAGTTAGATTTAAAAAACGTAAAAAAAGAGTATTGTTAACATTTTGTTGATCTTGTGAGGTTTAAGATAAATATACACAGAGAATTGTGGACAACTCTTTTTCGTCAAATATAACTCAACCAGAGTGGGGTATAAGTCATATATACCCACCCTTCCCTCGGTGCTTCGCTCAATATACCTCCTGTTTGAATCGTGATCCTCGGCTCCACTACGCTACGCCTCGGAGACCAACGATTCAAACAGGAGGTATATTGAGCAATACACCTCGGGAAGAGTGGGCATATATATTACATACACCCCATAAATGTTTGAAAGCTTATGAGGTTACGTGAGTGATCTCTTTTATGAAAGACTATTCATATACAAACTGTAAAAACACATCTAACCAAATGATAAAAAGTGGACTTGTGGAGAACACTCTTTTTAGATTTCTTTCATTAAATCTACCTTCACACATTTAAACAACTCATAGCAGTTGATTACAATTCTTACATAAAAAATATCATAAAAACAATACTTCTATATCTTAAGATAAAGATGTAATAAAGCAACACTCAGTAAAAAGAATATTCAAGAAAGACGAATAAAATACAGTAGAACACAGATATGCCAACTCGGATATAGTACTAGTGAACAATCGGATATAGTGAAAAAAAATTGAAGTCCCCTCAAAATCCCTATTTATGACTGCTAAACGCGAGTAGCGAACACCGGATCGAACTAAATTCGTTGGTCACTTCGAGTTCGCTATATCCCATGTTCTACTGTACTGGGATTTCAAAGCAAGTAGGCAGTGAGAACTCTAAGATATTGGTTCATTAAGTGGTGGATCAATGCCAGATTTCTTCTCTAGTGAGGTATGTATCCGTGAGTAAGTTCCTTAATGATTATGGGTTGACAACAAGTTTCATCAGCTGGCCCTATGGGAAGTGCCTTTAATGGGATATGAAAGGATGAATGCTTATAACGGACGGAAGCTTGATCATGTCCAGTTTGATATTGAATAGTAATTTTGACAAGACATCAGCCTGCCATTACGTTGACAAGTTCTGGCAGCTTGACAACAGGAGACCATTTTATCAACATGTGTGTGAAATGGTGCTTAATGAAACGGAAATAGTACACATGACTCTTTAACATTGTTATATTTGAGACAATCTTATATATCAATGTCATAGTTTTCAAATAATTGGAAACAGCGTAGTTTTATTTTCAGAGCTTCTCCAAAAGCCTGATATATATCGAGTTCAATACACCTAGACGTCCTATTTATTTGTTGAAGACCTAAATGTAACATTTATGTTTTCTGTCATTGGTAATTGTCAAAACAGTTTTAATTCATGATCAGTGTGGATGTGTGTAAAAGGATCAATATTACCTACAACATTAAAATGTATTCCCAATAAAATATACGCCACATATAAATTGCGTTTCACAGAGCTCCAAGTTAAACTGGAAACTTCGGGACCATTTCAACGTTTGCAATTCAATTTTGAGGTGATCGAAAACTCTCCTTGATTTTTGTATTTACGATATGAATTGAGTGTCAATCTGATATAAAATCAAATGTTGAGAAAATTAGAGAAGTGAATTGTTTGCATTAAGTCTAAATGCAAAGGCAAATAAGTACACAAATTACAATGTAGGGGAGCATCTATTCATAGATGATGAATATAGAGAAGATCTTCAGTATTTGTGTATCTTTGAGAAATTAAGATATCTGATAACATTTTTACATGACCTTTATAACAGACTGCAGATGAAAACACAAAAGTGTGATGTGCTTAAGTAAAACAAATCAATTATAGATAAATGAAAATTTTACTTTCTGGGGGAGGAAAGTGATGAAAAGACTATTATCTTACACATACCAGGGGTCGAAATTAGTGCTTTTGCCGTTCAAGCCATTCAGACTGGTGCACTAAGACTTAGCCCATAGACATTCTAACTAGCCAAATACATCTACATATCCATATCTTCTTTTAATTAAACTAACCCTTCGGACTACCATTCTTTGCATTTTACAAGCCCCGCATCTTATTGCCAGCAGCTACTAGCCTAGTGCTAATTTCGAAACCTGCATACAAAGTTCATGTTTCATTTCATTTAAATTATGCACTCACTGACCTTTCTTTGAAATCCTTGACAGCAAACGTAGTTTAGAGATAATCATGTTCTTAATTTGAATGTTTTTCTTCAATATAATCTGTTTTCTTTTTATGTTTTATTGTGATGTATCTATTTCAAAGTATTGGATTTTAATAACATTTTCTATTACCAATTTGTCTTTGAAATTAGACGCATCATGAAAACCAGGACATAAAAATCGAATCATCATCATGGGAGGAAACATATGTCTTGGTTTAAACATATGTTTATTTCATAAAATGAAATATGGATTGGTGAACAAGCCACAAGGCTTATTTGAACACCGCTCCTAAATACAACAGAGAAAGCTGGACATTATATACAATACAATTAGAAAAATATAATGTATAAAACCATCTTTATAGTCGAATCAGTTTATGTTAAAGAATAATGTTGCTGGAGATGCCTATGATATGATGTGTGATATGCTGCAGTAAAGATGATGAGAACATATGTCTTTGACCAGGAACTAAGCTAGGTTAATCAATTTAAAGGATTCATTCATTCATTGTTTTGCCAAACATCATACATCATCACAACAGACACAATCAGCTATTCAATCACATAACTAATGTTGTCCTAAATATTAAATGTTTTGCAATCCTCGGCATTATGATCGCTTGTTTTATGTGCAATGTGAACATAAACATTAATCATATTTTGTTTTTGTAAATATTGTAATCTTGTAGTGATGTAAAATAAATGATCGCTCAATTCTTTACTCGGTACCATCAACAAAATAGAAAGAAAACCAATATAACTATTTTCAGAATTTGTTTCCTCTATTATCCTTGTGTTTTGTAGTTTTCCCGCAATGCATAAACATATGTATTAATGCAATCATTTAAAAGCTCTGTTAATGTAACCTTATCAATTGTCTTCTTTGATGGTATAATGTACGCCTGTGATATATTTCAATTTCATGAATGTAAATTAATCAATACATCACAATAAGATTTATGCACAGAGATGTAGTGGTTAGCAGGATGGTCTCTCTCTCACATCAAAGGCCCTGTTTGAAATACCGCTGGAAACACCCACAAATGTGCAGTCTTGGTCTCATACTATGTTGTGTCACTGGACACGACAGTTCATCCACATTGCATGCAGTCCCCTCAGCTGTCAAAATGGGTACCTGAAAACAGGATGTATGGACCTACATGGTCGCACTTAGCAGCTGCTGTGAAAGTACAATTCCAACAAACAAGATACATAACATCAGTAGCCTCCTTAAATACAGTCAAGATAAAACACAAAATGAAGGGTAAGTATGCAGAAAATGAGTCTGAAGATAATCGTTGACTGATCTGGAGGCACAGCTTGAAGCTGTATGTAATGTGAGTCGTATTTCACCTCATTTGGTGTTCTATGCAAAAATGATTGGGTCTGTGTCAGAGAAAATTCAATTGTCAAACAATCAGCAATTCCTTCAAGCAATAGGTGCCTCATGATCTATTATAGCGAGCAGTTCCACAATTTGGTTACAAAGATACTCTCCGTACTTCTTCGATTTTGTACTTTGTTAAATTATGAAAATCTTCCTTCAGTGAAGTATTTAATCATCATCATTATAAATCACATGGTTATATCAACTAAAAGGTGCTTTTGTCATTTTCTCAAAATAGGGACAATAATAATAATAATAAAGAATGCTTATATAGCGCTAACTTCCATACTGAAGTATGCTCAAAGCGCGAACAAAGTCATAAAAATCACATGCTGCTGTTTCATTTTTGTGCAACGTGAAAACAATTTTGATTGAACATAGTAGCCCTAAGATATTGACCAAGATAATTTTGTATGGACTTTCTTTCATTCTTACAGGAATTAATTTAACATAGCACCAAGTTGACCCTAAGTGACTTAAATATCTTGAGACAAGATTGCGAATAGGGAGTCAGGATGAAATTTATGTTTGAATGAATCTATAATGTTTATAAATCAGTCAACAATATAGTTTTAACATACAACAAAAATGCAGGTTAAGGGTATAGGGAAACATGTTGAACAGTCATTTATATATTTGTGTACTACTGGAAAAATATTTACAAACACTTCCTTTACACTGTTTGTGTATCCATTAGTTGGTACTTCATGAATCACCACGTCATCATCATTACTATTAGGATTTATTTAGTGTTGTTATCACCGTTTGTATTATTCAATGTGGCAGAAAAACAAGCACCAATGACAACTCGAGCAAATGAATATTTAGAAAACTATTTATTTATAATAATAATAATAATGTCACTTGTAAAGCGCAAAATGTCCACACACGTATGTATGCTCAGTGCGCTGAAAAGGTGAAAGAAAGTCAGTCATATGCGCAAAGAAACAGATAGGTTTTAAGTTTTGATTTGAAGGTCGCGACAGATTCACAGAGTCTGATTTCTAGTGGAAGTGAGTTCCAGAGAGTTCCTGCTGCATATGAGAAAGTTCTCTTGCCATATGCTATGAGGTGGAATCTGGGGACTTGTAGTAGGCGCTGATTCTCAGATCGAAGTGATCTGGATGGGATGTATTCTGTGATGAGTTCTGTGAGATATTCTGGAGCTTGGTTATGGAGACAGTTGAAGGTGATGCAGAGCAGTTTAAAGTTTATTCTTTGCTGAATTGGCAACCAATGTAAAGCTTTGAGCACAGGAGTAATATGGTCAGATTTGGCATGTAACGAAATTATTCTTGCAGCTGTATTTTGTACTTTCTGGAGTCTGTAGATGCTTTGTTTGCTGAGACCAATCAACAGTCCATTACAATAGTCCAGGCGCGATAATACCAGACATCGGACTAGAGTGTGGGCACATTCTGTCGTGATGAATTTCCTGATTTTGCCTATTGCTTGGAGATGAAAGTAGCATGACTTGCAGACTCTGTTGACTTGCTCCTGCAATGAAAGGTCTGATTCAATCCAGACACCAAGATCTTTCACAAGGCCAGATGTTAACAGCTCAGCTTTGCCAATAGTGACATTTTTGCAGAGATGAGTGAGATGATGTTTTCTGCCCACAAGTAGAACCTCTGTCTTTTCGTCATTCAATTTTAATGTTTGGCCGTTCATCCAAGATTTTATTTCAGCAGTGCAGAGTTCCAGTTGTTGGGTGGCTGGTGTTTGTAGTACAGGTGAGAAGGGGTTCATGAGCTGGGAGTCATCTGCATATGAGTAGTTTGAGATGCCATTGAAATTGGCTTATTTGAATTGTAGACAGTTCGACTGTGAAACACAATTATACTTAAGAGTAACCCAGTCTTTTTGTGACTTCAAAACATTATTTGCAGTGAAACTCAAATCACATATTGTTTTCGTGATATTACAGATGTGAGATGTAACAAATTACTTTGAAATTAATATTTTCAAAGTAATTGTCTCGAAGGCTACAACATCCCCCGCAGCGAACAGATGTTAACAACAAGATCGGTGAAGTCTATTTTATACACTTGTCATACTATTAGATGTAATTTAGACATTCCAAATCCACTGGTCCCTGCTTCTTCCGAATAAGAAACTTCCGAATCAGGAACTAATCATTGTCAATCATAAGAACTACTTTAATGTACGAAACAAGAAGTTATGGTAATTTGGATCCTTCGAGATTGCTTTTCCTTGTTAAGTGAAGAACTGAACTTAGGTGTAAGTTCATTTATTTTGAGTACTGTTTTCTGTTAAGGCTCTTAACACCCGCGAACACCAAGAATATAAACTGAATAGACAAAAGTTGTTCTTAAGTTCTGAGCTTATGAAGTTGCTCTGGGTTGTAAAATCTTTAAAATGTTAATAAGTTATCTTATAAGGAGAGAAACAACTCGTGTCTCAAAATTTTAAATTTGCATTTTGCATGTATTAACTAAAAAAATAACCTAACCATTGGAAAAGTTATATCATGAACTCATAACTTTATATTGGTTCTAGTCTTTAAGTGAAGGCTCTGGTTGATATATGATATAAGTCACTATGAATAAATGAAATATTATGAAATATTTAGCTAAATGTTAACTTACGATTTCATAAAAGATGTCAAAAACGTTTATAGGATGTGGATGCTTAAAAACAAATACGGGCATATTGCAAGGTACAAAAGCTCTAAGAGATGATAAGATGCAGTCGCTGACAAAGAGATCGTAAGATGCTGTCGCTGTAGTTTTGTACACTGTACATCTACGTGATTTCCTATGTGCAAAAATCAATTTAGAGAAATTTTAATACTATCAATATTTCTTAACAAAAATAGTCAATACTAATGGATCAATTTGCTAAGGGTTCATATCTTTACTACAGAAATTTTGGTTTACATTGTGAACACTGGTGGTCACGGTCCTACCAATCCAGGTCAAATTTGAGCTTTTATGATAACTCGTTTGCTACCTACAGTTAAACCAGAAAGAAAGTACCCCCTTTCTAGAAATTTCTAGAAATTTTCTAGAACGTATCTAGAAATTTTCTAGTGCGTATCTAGAAATTTTCAAGAACGTATCTAGAAAATTTCTAGTGCGTATCTAGAAATTTCGAGTTTTTATTTTTTTAAAGATAATTAAGATCTTTTTACATATTTTAAAACTGCTTATTCAATATGATATTATGTGAAATTATGAAGTTTGTGGGTTTATTAGAAACGAAGATATTCCATGTTAAAGTTTTCCTCCTCTACCACCTGCCCTCAATATAACGCCCCTGCTATGCAACTGTCACGCATGGTTAACGCGCTACTTAACGGGGAGCTGACAGGCTTTGTCGCTGATTAAATCACCATTCATTCATTCATCTGTTTTACTGTCTTTTACAACTGTATCGCTTGACACTTAAATAAATTATTTTTCTTCTTCTTCTTCTTCTTCTTGTACAGCTTGTGACACTGTAATAAAATAATTTTTCTTCTTCTTTTTCTTCTATACAACTACAATAAGTCAATATGTTTAAGCTGTAAAGTTACATGAAGTCTACTTTTGCTCAAAAATATTTTTTTCCATACTTTTGAAGCCTCTGAAAAAACGTCCCATATGTGGGACGGTATGCACGAAAGGGTAGGGGTTTTTAACACGGGTAGGAACAATATCACATGGGTATCATCTCTCTGTGTTTCCACGAAGATCCATCATGTCGAAGTACGATGTCATGCAGGCTGCGGTTGAAGCACTTGGGTGAGTATATAATTGGTTTTAATATATTTTTTGGACATAAACACATCGGAAAATGACCTTGAAAGCTAACTTTTCGTTTTTTCTATCACGATTGATAAGTGTCATGCCTTGTTGATTATTGATAGTCATGTTTATCTTGTCGCATGAAAGTACCGGTGTATGTGGAAATTGCTGCCCATGAAATATCTTATCAGTTCAGTTGTTTAATTGTTTTGTTTTCAGTCTCTCTGTCCAAAAAGGGTGGCAGCATACCCTCCTTCACCACGGCACGTCCCGTAAAGAGGTTTATAAGGCTATGTATGGACAGTTAGTGGTAAGTTGACTATATATAT
Organism: Steromphala cineraria; assembly: GCA_916613615.1. Taxonomy (NCBI): domain Eukaryota; kingdom Metazoa; phylum Mollusca; class Gastropoda; order Trochida; family Trochidae; genus Steromphala; species Steromphala cineraria. Next base: position 40,618,717 of record OU744730.1, on the reverse strand, counting down.
TATTGACTATATATACTTTATATATATAATAATTTTTCTCCACTATTGTTTTTAAACTACAAAGCAGTGATTGGCAAACTATAATATGATGATGAGCGTTTTATATTATTTAGTAGTTTGTAAAGATTGATTGTATCCCGAACAGGGTGCAGTTTAAAAGCTTACATTGGTACTTAGATTTTTTACGGACATGGCTAATACAATTGCGTTTTTTTCAGTATGGGAGTGGATTGGCCAGGGCACGACTATTGTGTACCCAGAGCTTGTTCGGGAGGTAATCCGTGAGAGATTTCCTGACCCCTCTGCAGGAGCCTTTGATACCCAGTATCCGACAGGAGAGGTAAATGATATGAGACATTGAATTTTAAAATGAAATTTATTTCAAACACGACATAACGCCACAACAAATATATTGACTTTTAACGTTTCAGGGGAAGCACATCAGCCTCGAGCTCGAGCAAATGGCCAGACACCAGTGGCGAGGTCCGCCCAAGTCCTGCCAGATCTGTGGTGTAGCCGGCTCCATGGAGAAGAAGACCAAGAAGGCAGAGAAGAAGCACAAGTCTTATTGATTTAAGAATCTGAATTTGAACTAAATTTGAATAAACACTTTGGAACAAACACGCAAACTTGATAAGTGTTTTTTTTGTCATGTTGACAATGTTAGTGTTTCAGCAAACTGGCTATTTCTGAGTATGGTACGCTGCGAAGCACACCTCATGGAGAGGACATTGAGGACATTTGACACACCTCTTCTTGGTTTTCTTTCCACACTGAGCGCATCGACGCTGGGTGGGGTTGGAAGATAGGTAATGACCTTGATTGTCATACCTGACATCCTCTGGCACACGGCACGCATTTGATATGCGACCAAGGACAAACGTGCCTGCTCTTTGTCTGTACTGCAGAATGTATGTCATAGCGATTTGGCGTGTGAATTCTAGCAGGTCTGTTTCTTGGGCACGTGGAGCTGCACTGCGTCTGAATAATTGCCATGCATTGTTCACTGATGTTGACAACAGGAAGATGAAGACAGACCACCACCATTTCTTCTTCCTGACTCCTGGCCTGTACTTGGCGATGTTTTGATCCATACGGTCGGTGCCGCCCATGTTCTTATTGTACTTCTTCAGAATGTAGGGCATTCCTAGTTGGATTTCTTGATGCTTGGACGAGGACCACCTTCTGGCTGGCTGTAAAGGATAGACGCCGTGTGTGGTTGATGCACACGTCACAACACTGTTGTCATTCCATCTGACAAGGATGAGTTTTGAGCTCATGTCTCTTCTGAAATCAACAGAACCCCGCTCTGTCTTCTTCATCACGTCAGGACTTGTGAGAGGACACTTCTGAGTCCTATTTGTTCTTACTGTGCCTGTACCATTGACCCCTCTCTCAGTCAAAGTCTCCAGTAGTGGCAAGGACGTGAAGAGGTTGTCAAAATAGACATCATACGGTTTTTGGGGGAGCTCACTGATCAGGTCCATGACAACAGATCCACCCATACCAAGTCCTGGCTGTATCCGTACTGTTCCTGCCCCCTGATATGCTTCAAACTGTACGAGATATCCAGTTGGGGAGTTCAGACACCAAACCTTGAATCCGAAACGTAGAGGCTTTCCTCGGATGAACTGTTTGGCACTGTGGTGACCAAAGTAAGGGATCATGCTCTCGTCAACATTGACAGCTTCTGTTTCTGGCCAGGCTTGTACAAAGCGCTCATTTAACATGCACATGATTGGGCGTAGCTTACTGAACTTATCCCCAGGATTGAGACGAAGCAACAGCATCGTTATGTGTGTCCTCATTGTTCTCCCAGTAGAGTCGACGCCGAGGTACTGGTGCATAACCAGAAATAAGGAGGATAGCAAATGTCAACTTCAAATCTGTTGCTGTAAGTTTGAAACTATCCTTCCCATGCTGAGCTGCATACAACTCAGATGACTCACAGATGTAGGAAATTACATCTTCATCAAAGAAAAGTTCAAAAAGATTTGTTGGAGAGTAGTCTTTATCCTCGATCCATGCCCTATCCCAAATCATTCCCTCATTTCTCAAACGAGGCATGTCTCTCCTTGACCACTTTCTGGAGGCTGTGGATTTTCCGGATGATGAAGAAGATGAAGGAATGCTCTGCTCTATGTCTTCATTGTTTCCAACTGTCATTCTCTCGCCACCAGATCGCAGAGTAACTGAACACCCAGATGACAGTTGACGTCCGGAGAGTCTGTTGACATCCCCATCCCCATCTTCTTCTTCATCTCTATCACCATCAGTGTCCTCAGTAACATCAGGGGGCTCCATAAAGATGTTAGCGTTATCTGCCTGTGCATAGTCGTCAAATAAAAGATCAAGGGCTTGGTTTATTGTCATTAACCTGAAAGGAAAACATGGAAAATATAGCAAATTTTGTTGTTTTAACCCAAAATGTATTATTTTCAATTCAATATTAACGCTAAATGCATCCCTTGTTTACGTAAATGGTGAAAATAACTCATTTTAGCCATATCTCATATGAATTTAATACATTTACATTCATATAAACAATAAACAACTATGAACACCTCTTACTGAAAAACCCCCACCCTTTCGTGCATACCGTCCCACAAGTGGGACGGCCAAAAAATCTGTTATAAATCATGGAAATATATTTTTTTTAAATTAACAATATATTATAATTTATCCATAGAGACCTAAACTTTATCCTCATAAAGTCAAAAGACCTATTATTTTTCCATTTTTGTTTTGGCCTTACCTTGAACTCCGTCGAATTTGCGATTGACCACTAGCCGAAGATGACGCCGCCATGTTCAAGGGGAGATAACTCTATGAAAGCGTTCACCACATTTCTGAAGAGATAGCTATATCAGTATTATTATGCACTTTACCGCAAGTCGTTATCTTAAAATATAAATGAGAACTGGTTGATCAAAGTACCCGTCCCACAAGTGGGACGGTATGCATAAATGGGTTAAACAATATCTCACATGATATAAAAAATTGCAGATAAAAAGATAGCACCCCGCATACAAGTGAGACACCATATTAATTTACATATCAATAATTATATAACAAAATATAGATAATAATAAAATAAAACATTGAATAAAGGGATGGAGTTTATGAGAGAACATAAATCCACTGGTCAACAAGTGACTGCATGGCTGAGTGAGCAGTGTATTGTATTATCAAGACGATGTATTTTATTTTGTAATTATGAGGTGAGACTGAAATAAAATATCTGTCTGTCTGTCTGTCTGTCTGTACACAACACGCAGACAGACAGTCCCAACCTCCCCCCTCCCCCTAAAACGGCAATTATCTTGTAATCACGATTTAGGATTCGTGGCAATCCGTTGCAATAACATTGCGTCATGGAGAAGTGTTCATGTGTAAAACCATGCAGCATTTCACGTGACGGTCTTCTGTTTGCGACTTTTATTTTATCTGAATTTGAATATCTCTCAAATTTTTTTGCTTTTCTTTCATTTCTATAGTTAAACTTTATTATATTTGCATAGTGTATGTAACAGAACACTAGATATATTCTGTCAATGTGGATATAAAACCCGTGTTTCCAAATCGTAGTGGATACTTCAACTCAAACGTTGATGCATTAAGGAAATGCGCATTGTTATTTTGCTGTAGGATAAACTTGATTTTGTACTCTTTTATCACCAGCAGGCAATCATTTTCATCAAGTACTTTTTATAGCGTACATGTGTACGCAATATGATTAAATGGTTCAATTAAGCTCTAATACGTGTATGTCATTTATCAGTTACAATTTGTAAGCGAGATCAATTTCATATCGTTCGTATCATTCTGATACCTTCAACCACTTAAAGGTATCCCTAAACATACCGATGGACATCATATGGCAATAGCGCAGTATCTGTGTTACAACGATACTTCAATGACATGAATAAATATATGAATATCTTAATTAAACTATAACCTTTTTTCGTGAAAATCCCGTTGCAGTACGGATGTGTCATGGCTCACATTTGACGGTATGATATCTGTACTAGGTGAGAAATTTCTGTTGTTGCACAAATACATACACAGTTGTCAGATTTAACATTTGAATGGCTTATGGCGTACGTGTCTGTTCAATTTTACCTAGCTACTTCATGTTCAAATATTTTAACAGATCGAAATGATGATGACAGAAAAATAGCAACTTAGTATCTCGTTCAGTCTGAAATAATAAAATGGGTGTCCTTGAATTTGCATGATGATTGTGTTATATTTAAGAAAGATAGCATATTTTGGTCCAATATCTGCTTTCTTTGTTAAATAGTCCAATATCTGCTTTTAACTCAGTGAACCGTATCCCCCGAACACACCTGTGATCGCTGCAATGTAAAAGGCTTTGGGTATGTCGGAATGCAGACCATTAGCTTGAGTAAGTAGTTGAGTGAGAATACACATTCGTATTCTTGCGAGAAAGGAAGATCGGGAATACTTCTCTTTATGTTATGTAATAGAGCTAATGACAATGCCGCATGTTTATTACAGAACGTTTATTGCTGCGCTACCCTAACGAGTCCAATGCGGTTCTATAAATAAAATGAACATATTTAGTCTAAAACTTAGACATTGAAATGAAACGGTCAATAAATTTATGAAAATTAAATAAAATGTAAGGAAGACTGATTTTTCATTATTTTCATTTAGCATTTGAGTCTCCTAAAAGACTTGTTAATAAATTTATCTTATTTTAGAGCAAGACTGGCAGACTAAAATATATCAATTGTCTTACATATTGCAAATTCATTTTTTACTTTATACAAATAAACCACATACAAATATTCTAAATTATGATTGATCGACTTTTGAAAATTTAGTTGTGACCTGCAATTCTCACGATCATTGTAAGTTTTCGGTTATTCTAACTTTTCTATTCAATATCTAAAATGGTTAATATAAAAAATATCTAATACGGTTTATATAAAACACATCTAAAGATCTGCAATAAAAACATTGGGGAATCTCGGTTATATCTCGTGTATCTGTACAAGTGCATATTGTCGGAAAGCGACTGTCTTAAGAAATTTCTCAAAAGAATGGAAAATAAAATTGATTAATAAAAATGGAAATATAAGACGAAATAACCAACCGTTGCGGAAAGCTTCTCGGTAAATACATTACAAACGGCTTGAAATAGATTATGTATTCACAAGGAAAACAAATGTAAATCTTAATGATCATAACACCCAACCGACTGGCTTACATGAAACTTCATAGGTATTAAAAATATGCATATACAAATGAAATACTGCAACACACATATCGTATTAGCTTACCCAAGAAGCTGAAAATCTATTTTAGAGTAATGAAAGTGTATTTTCACTAAAGTCTGATCGTTCCATATTATTGTAACTCAATATAAGATACTCGGTGAATGCATATTTCTTAAAAGTAATTGATATCCTATATGCTCCTTTATCCTTTAACAACCTTATTTTATTTCTTGGATGACTCATTATTTTAAACATGCTTTTTTGGGATCGTTTGTGTAGAACTATTAAACGAGACAGAACAGATTTTTATTTCTGTCTTTCTGTCTAAGTTTTGTCTGTCTATGCACTCAACACCTTTTGGTCAATGGGTAAATAAATGCAGATAGATATCACAGAAGTTCTTTATATTCTATTATTATGTATTAGTTATGTTTAGATCTTTATTGTACTTGTCACATTATTTGCATTCACGTGAGCCAAACTTTATCAATGGTGTTCTTTGATCGCGGATTATCGATTGTTGCTGAAGTAAATCGGTTCTGCACAGTGGAGGATGGAGGTATATAAGGTAGAATAAGTAAAATAACGATAATGATCGAAAACCGGACAATGACAATCGGTATCAATATGAAATTTATGTGAAATAGACTTCTGCGTGGATGTGAAGCAGAATATTTATAATTATATAAAATAACCAATTGCTATAAATGCTAGTCACTCCCGGTCAGTAACCCACAATTAGAATTATAATTGTGATCAAATTATACTCTAGATATAAGACGTTAAAGAAATATATATAGGAAGCTAGTGGACGGCATTCTAAAGATTTAGGTTGTTTAGTGATTGGATTGAGTCATACATGTACATATTTCTTTTTATATGCAGAGGTGAGATCTCCCGAATTACACCTTGAAATAGAATAACAGCGTGCTGCATGAATTGCTAAGGCTTCTGTGAGACAATTGATTTGTGGAATGTTGTTAACTTCGAAATCGACTTTAATGACACATATTCTTTAATTTAACTTACTACATGTACAACTATTTTTAACAGTTTACTTGGCAGTCATTTAAAATGATTTGTTTGTCACTTGCCGCTAAAGGATCCATGCTCATGATTTTACAGACAATCGTAATTAAAATCAATATCAATGTATTATTAATCACTGTTCATATTACTTCTATCTTACTGTTCTTTAATTTACAAAGTGCTACAACGAAAAGAAACAGCATGTCCCGTAGCTTCATGCTGACGAGACATTTTCATGCAATTAGCGCCGATCAGTGAGGGGCCATAAAGCAGTGTGTGTGCTATATTTAGATCGCCCCTGTTCAGTGAGGAGAAGCGCGTTAAAACGAGGAAGATCTATTATTAAATATCAATTATCTCCCTTTCTATTAATTGATGTCGAAAATTTAACAGTAAGGAGAGTAAAGACGGGGATTTCAAATAAAGTAAAAATATTTGATTATTAAAAAAAATGTAAAACTCGAAATTTCTAGAAATTTCTAGAAACGCACTAGAAATTTTCTAGATACGTTCTAGAAAACTTCTAGTGCGTATCTAGAAAATTTCTAGTGCATATCTAGAAAGTTTCTAGATACGGGGTATGTTTATTCATTGTCTAACTGTAGATTCTTGGGTTACTCAATACTTACTTTATTTTATTTTAATTTTAATTATTAATATTTATCAATATTAACCTTATTTTGATTGGATAGCATTAAAGGGTTAGGATACCACAGTTATTGGTTGTTTTTAGTGATTGGATCCTGCTGAAAAACGTGAAAAAGATAAGCTATTTATCATGATTCTGTCATTCATTATGTTAAAAAATGGTTATTTAGATAGCTCTATATAGAACCTATATCTGAAAGGAACATATGTCATTCAGACAATAGTGCAAAGTTGTAAGATTAGATGTTTAAATCCTATTCACGCTGTGTTGAAATGCATAAAGGACGCATATGTTTAATGTCTGACTTTATTCCTTCATCCAATACCTATTAGATCTTCACTTTTGTATTGTCTAGGAGGAATAAAACATAACAATGACATTTTTTTCATTTCTTAAAGGTTTATTTTATGAAAGGAAAATGTTATCCTCTTACATTGTGACTTAATACTAATAAACAAGTGTGTGGTACTGCATTCTCTTCCCACAGAGGTAAATCAAGTCATAAAATGTAGAAGTTTCTCCTGGCAGATAAAAATTGCACCACAATCAATTAGAATCTTTTAGCAAATGACAACACTTCTCGCATGGAAATAATATCAAAGTGCCTTTGCCATAATTCAGTAGTCATAAGGATAATTTTAGGACGACGTCGCTGATTGCACAACTAACTTTGATTGCCTCCAATCAGGCATCTTCAATTCTAGCCCACAAGCTTAGCTGATTAGAACAGAGGCTCGATCACAATTTGATGGCCTGTCTCTGTGGGGAGAGAACGACTGAATCATTTACTGCAAAACTTCAAAGGGAAACTTTTATTTCGTCGTTTTTGTTAATTAATTAGTGTAACTAAGAGTAAAGTAAAATTGGAACAAACGAAGAAATTCCATCGATTTTAGCTTCCATATTTTTTATGGTAACGCACTTTTTCAGGACTTAATCATTTCCACAAGCCCGCAGTCTTTTCAAATGCCCTTTTACATATGTATTAGACCAATTACAGTTATCCTGAATGACCAGATTACGCATATACCATGATTGATATTCCATGATAATGAAAACATGAAAAAAAACCATTCTAACTCAAAAACACTATTCTTGTTCATGTCTTATGATATGATTGAATAGGTAATGAAATAATGCAAGAAAATTTGTCATTAGAAACTTATTGTCACTGTATGCCTGTATACAAATGAAATATCTTACGATTTGATACTAATGACGCATTGAACATTAAACATTTGGTAAGTATGGAATAGAATTATGATTTAAATGTGATAGATAAATTAAACATATGGTTAGAGGCGATATCTTACGAAAGGAACATGAAGGATATACTTATATTAGTAGGCAACTAATTATTTTACAGGAGAAGTATATACATGTAATTTACCAATTGGATTGTCTGAATTCGAACCTTGGTAATACTTTTTGAGCAAATCATTATTAAAAATGAAATTTGTATTAGGTAAACAATCTAAAATATCCAAAACCAAAACAACTGTACTAAAAACACATTATTAATAAAATTTAAAACCAAACTTATTTTGACATTAACAGCAATTAAAATGATCCTTATTACTAATTGGAAAAATATTTATTCAAACAAAGTTAAAGCAGCTACTTATTTTTGCATTTAGCATTTCGATTTCTGTTTTTGGGCTGTATTTACGCAAGAACATCCAGTGGCAATGTTGAAGAAACACCTACAATGGGCTCTTGTCCAAACAGAGCAACATATGGAGATGATTATAGCTGATACGACATCTTCTATTGTAATGTCATATTCTTCTTTTAAAATAACTGAGAAGGTGTTCGTGTTGACTAAGCTATAGAACTTTACCTTTTGCTCCATGGTCCAGATGTTATGTGAAGCAAAATGACAAATACATAGTATATAAAGAGGCTAAGTAAAGTTCACAGCCCAGCAATACAATCAATCAGCTTGTGTAAGCGTAATCATCCAATACCAGGGAATGAGCAGTCGTTAACACCGCTCATTCTCAGGGATTAGCTGACCAATCACTGGGATTGGGCAAGCCCCCGACCATTGACGGGGATTGGGTAACGTTGTTGCCCAAACCCAGGGAATGGGCAATTCCGGGAATTGGGCACGACATATACATGTAATTTACCAATTGGATTGTCTGAATTCCAACCTTGCTAATACTTTTTGAAGTCTAAAGGATCTTACTATAATATTGAAAAGAATAAACTGTTCTCATTGTATTTTATGTATATTAAAACGATTCCTTATTTGATATTGGGCGTATATCCTTCCATCCAAAAAAGGTAAAAATAAAATACATGTTTTTTAGTGTTTAGATATCTGATTTTTTTTGTAAATAGTAACTCGTCCATTCAGCCGAGGGGATAATTTGATTTGATTATACCAGTCGTTCCTCTGCACCACTGACATTAAATTCTTTGTGATAATTACGTTTACATTATTCAGATTTTCCCTAGGCAACGAATATTAATACTACAATTATTTGATAGTTGACTTTCAGGTTGATAGCCTCGCTGGTTAAATCGCAATCAAACAAAATTTGAAACGCACAAAAAACAAATTCAGGTCACACAAGTCACTAGTATGTTAATATCTACCAATTGTTATTGACAATTCTTTGAAATGTACTGAAAGCCAAAATCATTTTTGATGGAGAAGAATTTATATATAGATATCAAAGAACAAAAAAGCATTTTACAAGACATAAATGTTTAGCTAGAATATAGCTCATGCTTACAAAACAAAAATATCTGTTTGATGCTTAAACGATAAGAAAGATAATATCATCACAAAAATGTAGCTGATTTATCACATTATTGTTAAATAATTATTATTCGTTATTGAAAATCTGCCTTGGCAAAAGTTGGCAAAGCTTGAAATGGCAGCAATATTACCTATACTATATAAGAATATTCCCCATATCATAATTTGTTTACGCATGACCTTCAATGATGACTTTTCAATTGAACTCGTATTACTTTTAGTATCGAAGGGGTAGTATGATTGTAAATACAAGAAGTATTTTCTTTCTTGTCCTTGTAGGCCATAGTTTTCTCTATAGGCAGATACGTTTTCAATAATCAAAGTGTATGTTGAATATAGAAGTTAACAAAACCTTACATACATACATGTAATTATAAATCAATCGATAAATTACAATATAATTTAAGTATTTAATTGAACATACTTTCAATATAATGAAAGCTGATAATTATAGCTAATCAAGACTGTCCGACTCCTATAAATGAACTTAGACAATAATAATGAAGATAAAGATAATGAAAGCGTTTGAAAGTGACCCATCAGATGATTATATGAAGAACATCTTTGGAAGAAGGAAAACATGAGTCTTTATCGACGCGTTCACGTCAGACTTAATTGTCATATACTTTGGCATTTAGCTTTTTTGCATTCAAACTATAAATCTGCTCTACAATTATGCATTAAACTGTCAACACTTGGAAACATATCTAAGGAATGCAATTTATGTAATTACCATACTAGCTATTCTGATTTTCATATATTGTTACATTGTGAACATGATAGATCTTCTGTATGCATATGTTGCTTATACATATGCACTTAGTACTCTATATTTATGTTTATATAACAATTTATCATTTCTGATATGGTGTATTGTATGTATAAATTTATCATTGTTTTCCAACTGAGTGTTGCACTCCGTGTAATGTCAAATTCAAGTAAATTGATTATTCACAATTGGCAATCTTCGCTAATATATTAGTGAGAGTATATAATTATAAAGCCTTAGAGATAGCTGTAACAAGTATCAAAGACTTAAACAAGTTATTCATCTTAAGTAAGGCTCAAAATCTAATTAAATATATTACTTTCATAAGACAATTAAATTAAGTATACATGTATCAATATATCAACCTCTGTATTGTTTTACCTTATATTTTTTCCTTTAGGAACACAATTCTAACATGAGATTTGCAACAATTTACAAATACTTATTAGATGGGTAATGACTTGTTAAACAGGTTGATGTGATTAACACGAGGGAAGGAATTGCAAAAATGTTCAATGTCATTCAGGGTTACATGATTATAACTTCAACATTTACTTTAACTGAGAACTTTACCGTACGTTACCTCATGGCTTACCCAATATCAAACGTAGTCAATTAACGAAGTCCATGAACCATTACTACATCCTGCATATATCATGGGATAATCTACATCACATCCTATTGGTGGATAATTTGAGACAAACCGTCGGTTATTGCAGCTATTGTTGATAAGGAACTATGGACAGCATGACACATATTTCCTAGATATAGAGCAATCAAATATGATAGCTTAATAAACATCAGGAGAGTTCAAATTACAAGTATTGATTCCAAATTATCATTGGGTACTAGTGACCATTTCCCCTCTGAATATCAAATTTACACTTTATAGCTTTACAAACAGGTCAGATAATGTTGCCATCATCTGTGTACATACGTACACGTTTACCATCTTGCTTTAGTAATGAAGTATGATTTGATTTCTTGTTTATCAGTGAGTCGATAAGTAAAACAATTGATCAAATTTCAAATTAGACCGTACCTTGGTTGTCATATTGTCAAACTGCCTTGTGATGTTCCAAATGGAATGTTTTTGAGTTCGAAGCCAACAGTGTAAGCCTGTCTCTTCGTTTTGTTGATATTCACAGAGGAAAATACATTTCGATGTAATGACAGCTAAATGTATTTGTTAGGTGGAAACAAAAATTGTTTGGCCATCCTTAAAAAATAGAGCCATTGGCTCTGTAGCTCATCAGGCTTCATCATCAATTATGCTGTAGAGTGTGGCCAATGATACCCCCTTTGTAGAGGCCACAGGGGCACCAATCATAAAATTAAGTATATATAGGCGACAAGTTTCAGTTTTCTAGGCCTTATACTTCAGGAGAAGATGAAAATAGATTTGAAGGACGTTCCTGTGGCCCTTATTAGGGGTCACAGGGCCACCAAAGCTACAATTTATAATCTTCACTAGCCAAGGAGTCTGTACAAAAAGTTTCAGCTTTCTAGGCCTCATGGTTCTGGAGAAGAAGATGAAAATAGGTTTTAAGGGCGTGGCCCCTGTGGCCCTTATTAGGGGTCACAGGGCCACCAAAGCTACAATTTATAATCTTCACTCTTCAAAGAGGCTATACACAAAGTTTCAGCTTTCTAGGCCTTATGGTTCTGGAGAAGAAGATGAAAATAGGCTTTTAGGGCGTGGCCCCTGTGGCCCTTATTAGGGGTCACAGGGCCACCAAAGCTACAATTTATAATCCTCACTAGCCAAGGAGTCTGTACACAAAGTTTCAGCTTTCTAGGCCTTATGGTTCTGGAGAAGAAGATGAAAATAGGCTTTTAGGGCGTGGCCCCTGTGGCCCTTATTAGGGGTCACAGGGCCACCAAAGCTACAATTTATAATCCTCACTAGCTAAGGAGTCTGTACACAAAGTTTCAGCTTTCTAGGCCTTATGGTTCTGGAGAAGAAGTCGAAATTCCACAAAGTTTACGGACGGATGGACGGACGGACGGACGGATGGACGGACGGACGCCGGACACCATGCCATGCCATAAGCCCATCGGGCCTTACAGGCCAGATGAGCTAAAAATGAAAAAATAGAGTGACCCTAAAACAAAGATGACAAAACATTTATAAATGATCTTTCTTGATACGGAGTTATCAAAGCTTTGGGAAGTTAAAGTACACTTTGACCATCGTAGTCATGCCAATATTGTCTACATGTGAAGTATGAACCCTGAGTCGATTCCTTGCTAATAAAACTGTGTTGACATCAAGGTAAATCAGCTGCCCATCTCAAAAATGGCTAAAGTGGTTTATGAAAGGTCGAATGCTAAGACCGGACAAGAGTTTGATGTTTTCTAATTTGACATAGAATCTTTGGTGAAAATGTGGGACAAACAGGAAGACCTCACTCTACTGCCTTCACATTTAAAAGTTGGTTATATTCTGATGACAGCTTGATAACGGGACACCCTTTTGTAAACTTATTACAAGGGATTACAATTACTTACATTTCATTGTTCCATTTCTGTTGCCATTGAAACATGTCCAAATAACGATTACGTGAGTGTATTAACATTTTTATTTTCTCTTGATACATGGGAACGAAGTGATCTGAAACGTGTTTAATTGGATATTTGCGGTATATGTAAGTTAGTATTTTGAACATAGAGTATATCTTTCAAGATTATCTAGCTTTATTTTACTATTTTTTAGATACTTTACTTATTTCGAAGTAATTCAACATACATGTAACATCGTTTCCTCATTACTTATCATTGAAATGAATCGTTTTTTATATCATTACCACATGTGAACGTAATTAGCAAATAAAACACCATGATATGAAACGTACATGAGCGACTTTGGCTAGAAGAAAAAACGTCCATGATACATCAAAAATATATTTGATCTTCTCTACGTAAAATCGTAAGGCAGCTGTTGACAACCATAACATATTTCCATGCAGAGTTTGAAATGGTAAATGCATATTTTATATTAATACATTATATTCAGTGATCATCATTTCTTTAGGTGAGGTGATAAAAAACATTGCTTTTTCAATTCGAAATCTTAATTGCATGAAAGTAGCATTCAAGACCACCTATGAAAATCAAATCAAAGGGAAACTTTTATTTCGTCGTTTTTGTTAATTAATTAGTGTAACTAAGAGTAAAGTAAAATTGGAACAAACGAAGAAATTCCATCGATTTTAGCTTCCATATTTTTTATGGTAACGCACTTTTTCAGGACTTAATCATTTCCACAAGCCCGCAGTCTTTTCAAATGCCCTTTTACATATGTATTAGACCAATTACAGTTATCCTGAATGACCAGATTACGCATATACCATGATTGATATTCCATGATAATGAAAACATGAAAAAAAACCATTCTAACTCAAAAACACTATTCTTGTTCATGTCTTATGATATGATTGAATAGGTAATGAAATAATGCAAGAAAATTTGTCATTAGAAACTTATTGTCACTGTATGCCTGTATACAAATGAAATATCTTACGATTTGATACTAATGACGCATTGAACATTAAACATTTGGTAAGTATGGAATAGAATTATGATTTAAATGTGATAGATAAATTAAACATATGGTTAGAGGCGATATCTTACGAAAGGAACATGAAGGATATACTTATATTAGTAGGCAACTAATTATTTTACAGGAGAAGTATATACATGTAATTTACCAATTGGATTGTCTGAATTCGAACCTTGGTAATACTTTTTGAGCAAATCATTATTAAAAATGAAATTTGTATTAGGTAAACAATCTAAAATATCCAAAACCAAAACAACTGTACTAAAAACACATTATTAATAAAATTTAAAACCAAACTTATTTTGACATTAACAGCAATTAAAATGATCCTTATTACTAATTGGAAAAATATTTATTCAAACAAAGTTAAAGCAGCTACTTATTTTTGCATTTAGCATTTCGATTTCTGTTTTTGGGCTGTATTTACGCAAGAACATCCAGTGGCAATGTTGAAGAAACACCTACAATGGGCTCTTGTCCAAACAGAGCAACATATGGAGATGATTATAGCTGATACGACATCTTCTATTGTAATGTCATATTCTTCTTTTAAAATAACTGAGAAGGTGTTCGTGTTGACTAAGCTATAGAACTTTACCTTTTGCTCCATGGTCCAGATGTTATGTGAAGCAAAATGACAAATACATAGTATATAAAGAGGCTAAGTAAAGTTCACAGCCCAGCAATACAATCAATCAGCTTGTGTAAGCGTAATCATCCAATACCAGGGAATGAGCAGTCGTTAACACCGCTCATTCTCAGGGATTAGCTGACCAATCACTGGGATTGGGCAAGCCCCCGACCATTGACGGGGATTGGGTAACGTTGTTGCCCAAACCCAGGGAATGGGCAATTCCGGGAATTGGGCACGACATATACATGTAATTTACCAATTGGATTGTCTGAATTCCAACCTTGCTAATACTTTTTGAAGTCTAAAGGATCTTACTATAATATTGAAAAGAATAAACTGTTCTCATTGTATTTTATGTATATTAAAACGATTCCTTATTTGATATTGGGCGTATATCCTTCCATCCAAAAAAGGTAAAAATAAAATACATGTTTTTTAGTGTTTAGATATCTGATTTTTTTTGTAAATAGTAACTCGTCCATTCAGCCGAGGGGATAATTTGATTTGATTATACCAGTCGTTCCTCTGCACCACTGACATTAAATTCTTTGTGATAATTACGTTTACATTATTCAGATTTTCCCTAGGCAACGAATATTAATACTACAATTATTTGATAGTTGACTTTCAGGTTGATAGCCTCGCTGGTTAAATCGCAATCAAACAAAATTTGAAACGCACAAAAAACAAATTCAGGTCACACAAGTCACTAGTATGTTAATATCTACCAATTGTTATTGACAATTCTTTGAAATGTACTGAAAGCCAAAATCATTTTTGATGGAGAAGAATTTATATATAGATATCAAAGAACAAAAAAGCATTTTACAAGACATAAATGTTTAGCTAGAATATAGCTCATGCTTACAAAACAAAAATATCTGTTTGATGCTTAAACGATAAGAAAGATAATATCATCACAAAAATGTAGCTGATTTATCACATTATTGTTAAATAATTATTATTCGTTATTGAAAATCTGCCTTGGCAAAAGTTGGCAAAGCTTGAAATGGCAGCAATATTACCTATACTATATAAGAATATTCCCCATATCATAATTTGTTTACGCATGACCTTCAATGATGACTTTTCAATTGAACTCGTATTACTTTTAGTATCGAAGGGGTAGTATGATTGTAAATACAAGAAGTATTTTCTTTCTTGTCCTTGTAGGCCATAGTTTTCTCTATAGGCAGATACGTTTTCAATAATCAAAGTGTATGTTGAATATAGAAGTTAACAAAACCTTACATACATACATGTAATTATAAATCAATCGATAAATTACAATATAATTTAAGTATTTAATTGAACATACTTTCAATATAATGAAAGCTGATAATTATAGCTAATCAAGACTGTCCGACTCCTATAAATGAACTTAGACAATAATAATGAAGATAAAGATAATGAAAGCGTTTGAAAGTGACCCATCAGATGATTATATGAAGAACATCTTTGGAAGAAGGAAAACATGAGTCTTTATCGACGCGTTCACGTCAGACTTAATTGTCATATACTTTGGCATTTAGCTTTTTTGCATTCAAACTATAAATCTGCTCTACAATTATGCATTAAACTGTCAACACTTGGAAACATATCTAAGGAATGCAATTTATGTAATTACCATACTAGCTATTCTGATTTTCATATATTGTTACATTGTGAACATGATAGATCTTCTGTATGCATATGTTGCTTATACATATGCACTTAGTACTCTATATTTATGTTTATATAACAATTTATCATTTCTGATATGGTGTATTGTATGTATAAATTTATCATTGTTTTCCAACTGAGTGTTGCACTCCGTGTAATGTCAAATTCAAGTAAATTGATTATTCACAATTGGCAATCTTCGCTAATATATTAGTGAGAGTATATAATTATAAAGCCTTAGAGATAGCTGTAACAAGTATCAAAGACTTAAACAAGTTATTCATCTTAAGTAAGGCTCAAAATCTAATTAAATATATTACTTTCATAAGACAATTAAATTAAGTATACATGTATCAATATATCAACCTCTGTATTGTTTTACCTTATATTTTTTCCTTTAGGAACACAATTCTAACATGAGATTTGCAACAATTTACAAATACTTATTAGATGGGTAATGACTTGTTAAACAGGTTGATGTGATTAACACGAGGGAAGGAATTGCAAAAATGTTCAATGTCATTCAGGGTTACATGATTATAACTTCAACATTTACTTTAACTGAGAACTTTACCGTACGTTACCTCATGGCTTACCCAATATCAAACGTAGTCAATTAACGAAGTCCATGAACCATTACTACATCCTGCATATATCATGGGATAATCTACATCACATCCTATTGGTGGATAATTTGAGACAAACCGTCGGTTATTGCAGCTATTGTTGATAAGGAACTATGGACAGCATGACACATATTTCCTAGATATAGAGCAATCAAATATGATAGCTTAATAAACATCAGGAGAGTTCAAATTACAAGTATTGATTCCAAATTATCATTGGGTACTAGTGACCATTTCCCCTCTGAATATCAAATTTACACTTTATAGCTTTACAAACAGGTCAGATAATGTTGCCATCATCTGTGTACATACGTACACGTTTACCATCTTGCTTTAGTAATGAAGTATGATTTGATTTCTTGTTTATCAGTGAGTCGATAAGTAAAACAATTGATCAAATTTCAAATTAGACCGTACCTTGGTTGTCATATTGTCAAACTGCCTTGTGATGTTCCAAATGGAATGTTTTTGAGTTCGAAGCCAACAGTGTAAGCCTGTCTCTTCGTTTTGTTGATATTCACAGAGGAAAATACATTTCGATGTAATGACAGCTAAATGTATTTGTTAGGTGGAAACAAAAATTGTTTGGCCATCCTTAAAAAATAGAGCCATTGGCTCTGTAGCTCATCAGGCTTCATCATCAATTATGCTGTAGAGTGTGGCCAATGATACCCCCTTTGTAGAGGCCACAGGGGCACCAATCATAAAATTAAGTATATATAGGCGACAAGTTTCAGTTTTCTAGGCCTTATACTTCAGGAGAAGATGAAAATAGATTTGAAGGACGTTCCTGTGGCCCTTATTAGGGGTCACAGGGCCACCAAAGCTACAATTTATAATCTTCACTAGCCAAGGAGTCTGTACAAAAAGTTTCAGCTTTCTAGGCCTCATGGTTCTGGAGAAGAAGATGAAAATAGGTTTTAAGGGCGTGGCCCCTGTGGCCCTTATTAGGGGTCACAGGGCCACCAAAGCTACAATTTATAATCTTCACTCTTCAAAGAGGCTATACACAAAGTTTCAGCTTTCTAGGCCTTATGGTTCTGGAGAAGAAGATGAAAATAGGCTTTTAGGGCGTGGCCCCTGTGGCCCTTATTAGGGGTCACAGGGCCACCAAAGCTACAATTTATAATCCTCACTAGCCAAGGAGTCTGTACACAAAGTTTCAGCTTTCTAGGCCTTATGGTTCTGGAGAAGAAGATGAAAATAGGCTTTTAGGGCGTGGCCCCTGTGGCCCTTATTAGGGGTCACAGGGCCACCAAAGCTACAATTTATAATCCTCACTAGCTAAGGAGTCTGTACACAAAGTTTCAGCTTTCTAGGCCTTATGGTTCTGGAGAAGAAGTCGAAATTCCACAAAGTTTACGGACGGATGGACGGACGGATGGACGGACGGACGCCGGACACCATGCCATGCCATAAGCCCATCGGGCCTTACAGGCCAGATGAGCTAAAAATGAAAAAATAGAGTGACCCTAAAACAAAGATGACAAAACATTTATAAATGATCTTTCTTGATACGGAGTTATCAAAGCTTTGGGAAGTTAAAGTACACTTTGACCATCGTAGTCATGCCAATATTGTCTACATGTGAAGTATGAACCCTGAGTCGATTCCTTGCTAATAAAACTGTGTTGACATCAAGGTAAATCAGCTGCCCATCTCAAAAATGGCTAAAGTGGTTTATGAAAGGTCGAATGCTAAGACCGGACAAGAGTTTGATGTTTTCTAATTTGACATAGAATCTTTGGTGAAAATGTGGGACAAACAGGAAGACCTCACTCTACTGCCTTCACATTTAAAAGTTGGTTATATTCTGATGACAGCTTGATAACGGGACACCCTTTTGTAAACTTATTACAAGGGATTACAATTACTTACATTTCATTGTTCCATTTCTGTTGCCATTGAAACATGTCCAAATAACGATTAAGTGAGTGTATTAACATTTTTATTTTCTCTTGATACATGGGAACGAAGTGATCTGAAACGTGTTTAATTGGATATTTGCGGTATATGTAAGTTAGTATTTTGAACATAGAGTATATCTTTCAAGATTATCTAGCTTTATTTTACTATTTTTTAGATACTTTACTTATTTCGAAGTAATTCAACATACATGTAACATCGTTTCCTCATTACTTATCATTGAAATGAATCGTTTTTTATATCATTACCACATGTGAACGTAATTAGCAAATAAAACACCATGATATGAAACGTACATGAGCGACTTTGGCTAGAAGAAAAAACGTCCATGATACATCAAAAATATATTTGATCTTCTCTACGTAAAATCGTAAGGCAGCTGTTGACAACCATAACATATTTCCATGCAGAGTTTGAAATGGTAAATGCATATTTTATATTAATACATTATATTCAGTGATCATCATTTCTTTAGGTGAGGTGATAAAAAACATTGCTTTTTCAATTCGAAATCTTAATTGCATGAAAGTAGCATTCAAGACCACCTATGAAAATCAAATTATTTTTAGAGTATACATGTTGGACCTTGATATGAAATATGTTGTAGTATTATTTTTCTATATTACTCTTGTCTTGTAGTTTTCCTGCAATCTTGTCCTGACATTTATCAAGGAACTCAATTAAAGAAAGTTTCAGCGACACAATGAAAGCAGACTATTGTGTCTGTCTGGTCGCCCTTTAAAATGATACATCATCCAGACTTGGTGTCATAGATATATGAACTATAACAATGTGCAATGAATGTCATTCCATACCTTTAAGTTTGTACACTATTCAAACAACTATAAGGTATCAAATGCTTTGGGTGTTACATCATGGAACTCTATAGCTAAAATCAACTCGTTTTAATTCAGGTTGTTTCAACATTGTCCTTATCATAGTAAGTAATTCCGGGAGGGGAATTACGTGAACACTATCTGTACAATTATTATATAGAGGATATCTTTTGTTTTGAGTGTGATATCACTTATCTCTCATCGAGTGACGGGGTAGAGCCAGTATGATCACGAGTGGCGCAGCCACGAGTGAAAATATAGGCTTTACCCCGTCACGAGATGGGAGATAAGTGATATCACACTCAAAACGAAAGATATTCTGTTTATTATATGCCTCTGTGATCGAAAATGTGGTAATTTATGTCCAAAAGGCTTTGACTCTAGAGTTTTCTGGCGACGTCATACCATTGTTGATCGTAACTTAGCGACGGCGATGACGTCGCGTTGATTGTATACGTGACGTCAAACCATTGTACACATGACGTCATCCCCTCTGTGATATTTTCACTGACTTGAAAAAGTGATATCACACTTAGTGGCAAGAACACTTTTCTAGAACTGAGAAAACTCAGTCTCTCACCGCTTGTCATATAATAAATCATAGTTCCTGGTATAGGATTTTCTCATGGGCACCAATCCAGTTCAAAGCTTGGTTATTAAACTCAAAGTTCCTATCACAATTTACAGTCCTGAATTAATATCAAACAAATATATGAGTAAGCAAAGCATAATTCTTATGCTAATCCTTAAGGGGGAAAAGAGGCGCGGCTTGAAACTGCATATAGTTTTAATGCGTTTATCACCTCAAGCTGTGGTTTATGCAGTACAGGTTCATCTACCAGTGTGACAAGTATCCTTGCGCGAATCCTTTCTATAAGATTTGTTGACAGTGAGTATCACCATCTGCTACTGGGGGGATTTACTTATGTAGCTTGAACATGATAAGACCGGATGAAAGACCGTTGTCCAGTTGTCACTGACAACTCATGAAAAGCCAAAACATGTCACGAGCACATATTTCGGCTACCATATTGACAGGAGGGCATATTTTGTTGACAGACGGACAATAAACTGTTAATTAAGTATAACCTATTAAAGGGGCAGTAGCACGTTGTTAGGGGGAATATAAGATGATGTCAGGAAAATGAAAATAAATGGTTCGAATCTAAAGACAATGTATCAAAACGAAACAAAGCAGTAATACATCAAATATATTATGTAACGTTAAGCCATGCGATTCCTTTTCTTACACAAAATGAATTAAAGGTGTTCACACAAAAATGACTGCCAAAGGATTTTATGTGAATCGATATAGTTTGTTCTCTGACTATGAATGATTGGTTTGTATAATGAGATTTTTAACACTGTCAAAGTAGTACATTAAGCATTAACTTACAATTATCAGTGGAAAATTGAAAATATAAAATTGTCAAAAAACGTGCTACTGCTCCTTTAAAGCTAAAAGAATGGGCTAAAATCGATTCCAACTTTACAACTGTTTTCAGGAACGGCTCACTGATACTTGCCTGAATCTTTAGCGATTTTTTAATTTTTTTTCTAAAAAGCATGTTTTAAATGATGGTTTCCAAACACTATGATATTCATATAAACATAATCCCTTTGCAATGGTAATAACTCAAATACTGAGGTGAGAAAAAGACTCAATTGCCTGAACAAACGTTGAATATCCACCTTTCATGCAATCAACCATTCATTTATTTATAACACTACTGGCAAATATTTGACTATTTCTTATCTTTTGTTCGTGCGTACATTAGGAGTTATAAAATTTGTGATATATAAATATACACAAAGCAATAATTTCAAATTAGAGAAATTTACTTTAAACGCTGAAAGCACACTTATTATGACCTTACAGTCAAAAGCCCTTTAAAACATTTGAACAAAAACTTACATATGTTTGCAGTAAAAGTGAGATATTTTTTTCATAACGTTTTGACGTTTACAGAAAGAAGTTATTAACTAAAATTTACAGGGGAAGCGAAACGAAATAATTTTAAAATAACTTAAAATAACTATTACTCTAGAATATCTAGCAAGCTCGCTGGGTTTACATGTGTTTGAATGGTGCTTTGACATCGTTCATTTTCCAGCGCAAACACAGAAACAGGCATTCATTCATTTCTTAATTAACTAAATGGATAGAATTCATACAATGGTATTGAAACTGGGAGAATTAAACTAAAAATAAACATTTCTTGATGCAGCTGTAGAAAGATATGGATAAATAAAATTACATTTCCTGGCATGAAATGGAGTGAAGAATCAGTGAAGAATCAGATGACATATCTTCTTATTACGCATCAGCAACTTTTTGACACGTATTCTCCCGAGATATATAATATATCTAAGAAACAATACATTACAGTCAGACTGTAGATGGAATTCTCACATTGCTGAATTAGTTAAAAAGATAAGTCCATAAGTAAATTGCCTTCGTAGCCTTAAATATAGATTATCAAGAAAATCATTAGAGCAAATGTACAAGTCTTACATATTACCAATGTTTGATTACTTTTCGCACATTTGGGATAATTGCACTAAAGAACAAGAAAAAATTGTTGAAAATTTACATTTAGATGCTTTACGGACTATTTGCGGGGCAGTTAGAGGAACAAGTCATGCTTTAATCTACGGAGAAACTAACTCTATGCCCCTAGCTGACCGTAGAAAAGCAAGTAAATTATCATTATTATACAAAATGACAAACAGTATGGCACCAGAATATTTATGTGATCTTTTACCAGATAGAGTATCGCAGTTGAGTGACCATAGACTACGAAACCGTAATAATATTCAGAATTTACGCTGCCGTAGTAATTTGTACAGTAATTCTTTTCTACCTGATACAATAAAACTATGGAATAATCTACCTGAGAACATTTCTGGTGCCCAAAGTATTGGAAACTTTAAAAACTTGCTGCAATTAACAAAACAACACATAAGATTTGACCTTAAGTTTGGTACACGCTTTTGCCAAATAGTCCATGCACGCCTCAGACTTGGGTGCAGTGATCTGAATGCACATATGTTTGAACGGCATATATCGCTTGATTCATCCTGCTCCTGTGGTCACCCCTATGAAGACGCCTTACACTATTTTTTCATTTGTCCAAACTATTCCACCTTAAGACATCAAATGTGTTTCTATAACCAGGGCTATAATTTAAATTCTGTTTTAAATGGAACTCCCAATCAAAGCAAATTAATAAATTCTATGATTCTTAAATCTGTCCATGCCTTCATTATCAACTCGCATAGGTTTGAGAAATGATTTACTTTGCTTACTTAATTCAATACGCAGGTTGCTTGCTCTCCTTCATGTATCACATACTGTTTATTAATAATATTTGTTATTTCATTTTGTAATGGAGAGGTATTTATATAAGCCATTGCGGCTTGTTTACCCATCCATATTCATTTTCTTGAATAAAATATGTTTACACCAAACAATTCAATTATAGAAACAATCAGTCCTTGCATGCAATGTGTATCTGTCAGATGATCACATCTTGTTATTGATACTTACTATGCAAATTAAGGGTATTCAAACAATGTTTATATTTTGTGATATTTATGTATATTGGTGGACTTATTATATAATTGGTACTGAGTGATACTGTTTGTTTAGTTTATTGTTAAAATATTCTGTTTATAATGTCCTGACTGTCCGATTGAATCACTTGAATATCGGAATTTTATCATTTCCAATTAATTTACCTAAGTAAACTCATTAAGGTAAACCTAGGTAATAAGGACTGCACAGAGCAAACCCAATTACAGTTCTATAAATAAAAAGCCTCTTAATTGATAAGGCCCCTCTTGTAATCACCAAATGTATATAATTACAGTAGGAGCTCTTATTGCAGTGCTTCGTCTTTCACACCCACACAACTCATTTGAAAAGTTTAATCTTCTTTGATGTTCAGAAACTTTTAACCGAAACTTTAGATAAACGGCTGGTGTGAAACCATCCCTGATATAAATCTTCTTTGCTTGGTGCATCTTTGCTAAGGGTTTAAGAACTAAGGCCACCCAATGTAGAGAAATGAAAAAAGACAGAATCAGAGAGGCTTGTATTCATTATTAATTTGCAAAATATAATAGGATGATATGTATGTTCTGAAAAGTAAAACTTCAGTCCAAAAGCCACCTTTCTTCATTAGTCAACTCAAAAATACATTGTTATCAAGCAAGAAAAAATGATTTGTATTTGATAGCTGTTAGATCATTGCTATGATTTTATACGAAAATTAAATGATACATATGTATAATTACAGTAGCAGCTCTTTCCTCCTCACACCCACACAACTCCAATGCAAAGTTTAATCTACTTTGAGGGCTCAAAAACCAAAACTTGAAATAAAAGGCTTGTGTGAAAAGAACTTAGGCCAGCCAATGTAGAGAAATAAAAAAACTTCATATCCAAATTCACAATAACCAATCAAAGAAAAACTGAATGTTGTTGGTCATCCCTGCAACAACGAAGAACAAAAGAGTGACTTTGTGAGGCTTGGAATCATTTACAATTGCCTTGTATTTGTATATCATTGCTGCAATGTTTTCAGAAAATCAAATGTCGTTATTCGACTGTTAGACCCTGAATGACGTTCTGGCATAAGCGTCGGCGTGACTTCACACACTGTCATATACTGAGTGCAATTATGACTAATGTACTAGTCAATGAGCAAGGACCTCGTGCGCTTTTGAATGCGTGTTTCAAGGTTTTCTACATAACTATCTATTATCAAATGATTTTATGGTTATATTACGGTGTGGTGGTCCATTATCAATGCAAGGTCAGTGCTTGTCCCCTTTAGTCGAGCTTTGAAGATGAAGATTTGTTGACAACAAGTACAATCAGATGAGTTTAATTGAATTTGCCTACGTGGTTTGAAGAGGATAATACCGGATATTGTCCAGCTAGTTGGTGCTAGTTTAACAAAATACCAAAGCAAGACACGAGGACACCAGTATGCTGAGATTATAACGGAATATCGATATAAATACAGCTTTCAGTGTTTATAAAATAGACATTTTAATCATTTTTTTTATCAATGTATTTGACCAAAATGTCATATCTATGACATGCTGAAAATGGATATTTTCTTTCGTATCATAAATGAATGCCTTTACACTGTTCCACATCACCCATTTCCAATTTACAATATATTATTTCCTAAAAGTCCTCAATTCATTCAAGACTTCTGATTCTGTATTTTCACGTCAGCACTCTGTTAAAGTATATTTGCCAATTTCATAGACAGGCTTGTCACATTTTTAACTAATAAGGAACATGTTTAAATTATATCCATCATATTTTACAGACTGTCAACTATGTTCTTTCATATGCCTGTATTTGTAGTACAGTTCTGTTAAAAATGTAAGTATTTCCTTTCCATTAATCCTCATAATAAAATTCATCTGTATAAATCAAGAGGTTATGAAGAGAAAATATCTCTAATGAAGAGTATGATGTGACCGGAATCGTAAAACTCCATCTCATTGTAGGATGAACTGTATTAAAGAGGGTTGAACGAGTAACTCTGTATAATTCAATAAAGGTTTGCAACATTATTTAATGATCTCATTTTACATTTCAGCTATTGGATTTACCTCCCGACTGAATAAGACCTCTCATTCCATTAAGAATTTTGAATTAAGGATTTTCCACAATAGACGCCAAAGTGACGATTTGATATGTTTAGAATCTTAGGTTTCCAGTTATTTACTTCAGGAGACATGTTGTACAACTTCGGAAGAGTCTTACATGTAGGTTTGACTCATCTACATGTTCTTTATCCCCCGCCGCGCTTTAGCGCGAAGCGGGGGATATAGTATTGAGCAGCGTACGTACGTACATCCCGACGGATGAAATTTAATAACTCAAAAACTATTGACCTGATTCTTTTCATTTTTTGTATATACATGTAGCTTCATCACCATGAGAGCAAGGTCCCTCTAGAGGTTCATGACTTTGACCTTCATTTCAAGGTCATTACGAGACTTTGACATTTTACCCTTGTCAGCGGGATATCTCAAGAACCATTAACTAGATTCTCTTCATTATTTACACAGAGCATCTTAATGGGGAGGCGCTGGGCCCAGTCGATTTTGGTGACCTTCACATTATTTTCAAGGTCACAGCGAGACTTTGAAAATTTCAGCATTGAAACCTGCATTTTAGGCTTGTCAGCGGGATATCTCAAGAACCATTAACTGGATTCTCTTCATAATTTACACAAAGCATGTTATTGGGAAGGCGCCGGGCCCAGTCGATTTTGGTGACCTTCACAGTATTTTCAAGGTCACAGTGAGGCTTATATATGGAGGACCCAGGGACCAGTTGATTTGTTTTGGTCTAAATGACATCTAGTAGCATGACAAGTGTAAACAAGTGTTTCTATGTATACAGTATGCATTTTGTTCACATCAATTTGCGGCAGGGGATCTTGTCACCTTTGTGACAAATACTTGTTTAATCTATTTTGCTGTACATATGTTTTTCAATATGTTTCATAACGTTTTCTTTATCTTAGTTACGTCCTTACTGTTAGCTCTTCAGAAAACAAATCAGCTCAGCTTCAGCAAAACCCCTGCAAATCAATTTTGTTCATCCTTTACTATTTCATAATCATAGTTCGATTCATAACAGTTATGCTAATTAAATAAGATAATGATGTAAACATTAGAAAAACTCACAACAGTTTCGATTTAAAAAATTTCGATAAGACTAGTGTTTGAAATTAAACTTAAACAAACATGGCTTGGTAACTGAATAGTCTTCAGCTTTGCACGACGAATTTTTTTACAGACAGGATGAGTACCTCACCTGAAGATTAATCAAAAAGATTAAAAAATGTTCGTTATTTGACACTCGCATCGACTGCTTCAACATGCATTAGTGGTTGGGAAATTACACCATATTAGCATTGGCTTCACACTATTATCGTGGTTAAATACTGTAGCACTGATACAAATCTATGTATGTGACGACAGCACGACACAGAGATAATGTAAACTCCAAACGAGTCTAACAATCACGTGCCACAGACATTAGATCTGACATATTTTTCACATGGTTTTCCAATATATCGAATATTTATTGACTATTATTTGGCTACCCCTGTTGCCTTGAAAACAGACCAACTACCTTAACGACAGCACAATTCGGTGGTCTTCAATTGATTGATTCATATCAATTCTGCAACTGCAACTGCAAGTATTGAGTTCTGCGGATTGATTTATTGAAACTGTTAACACATCATATTAAAGTATGAGGCACATTCATTCCCTTTAAGCACTATTTTTTCTTTGAAAACAAATGAGTGACTATGATAACACCACGACCAATGATCTATTGCTTGCAAGTAAAGGATACATCATATTGTTATGCAACTAAAACACAAAAGAAAACTATAAAATAATGGGGTTTCTTGCATGATTCATTGTATAGTTTGCTTAATATGTTATTGAATGTGTTATGCAAACCCACATACTCTCTTTGATAATGCACATAATTCATTACATTCGCCGCAGTGAAAAATATTCAGAAATTATGACATAGTCTTGAAGTCGATGTGATGTTCAAACACTAAAGTGATTAATATCATATTAAAAAGTCTGATCCACATACTTTTGAAAAGAGAAGATTTCAAAAGCAGAAATTGGTTGGATATGGCATTTAGAAGGTCATATGAAAATGTAAAATATTAATCGAGAGGTATGTGGAAGGGCGAGGTCAAAGGATTTCATATTGGTTTTGGCTAGATTATCCCCTGTTGAATCGTTATAGTGTCTGACTCTGAATCCAAAGTACTGGGGTCGAATCTCACCAGATGAGGAAGAATTGGATTTTCACTCATGCTTTAATTATCTACACAATCCGCATGTATAAATTTCACCCTGAATTTGAATATAAGTAAAGTTCTTTTTAAATTTATTATTTGAAACTTTGAGAAGGTAACGTTGAAGTATGATTTCTGATTTAAACTTTCATTTTCTTTCTTCATGTACAATGCTTAACTATTTTATCAATCATGTAAATTGTGTGTATTTGAACATATACACAATGCATCAGACGGATATAAACAGAGGGTTTATACAAGTGAAAAGAATACTTTGGAAACCATTGACCAGTGAAACCATAGTATGAACTAAGTCTAAAAAGTTTAGAACACAATTTGAAGATCTGTACATAATGAACTGTAACTTGGTTGCCTTACTGTCAATCTGCCAATTAAACAAGCATATATAAGCAAAGAACATTAAACGTATCATATTAGTTATGGCCAGTATGATCCATCATTGATCACACGCCGAGATAGTCGTCTCATTTGATATGTACTCAAACAAAACGCAATGTTGAAGATGTTATGAGGATATAATTCTCAAAGTTACTGCAACATGCATATTAGCCATATACCAAAATTGCAAGCAGACATAAACAATGTGATAATATATTGAAAAGATATCATTACCAGTAGGGTGTTAAGGACTTGAAAAGTTCTCATATACGTTTCCTTTGCTTCAGGCAAGTTCATGGTAAGATTGTTTCATTTGAAGATTTTTAAGTGAGCCATCGTATATAACCTATAAGCGTGAAAGATCTCAGATATCCTATCTCGAGAACAAAATCATTTCAACAAAATATAAAGATAAGGATAAATACACCGCTCAACACTGTTGTAAGGAAACTCACCGTATCGTAATGAGAACACCAATCATTATTGAAGATTATTCCGAAAATCTTTGCACTTATGACCATAATATGATGCACATGGTTGATTGTGTTCAGCAGGGACCATGTATTATTTTCGGGAGACATATTTGTTTTGAATGAGCTGTCTGCGTCAGCATCCATGTCCGCGTCGGCGTTGGCGGTCCCATTTGTTTCCGGAACATAACTCTGAAACCACTTGATCAATATTCAATTTAAATTTTTAGCTCATCAGGTCTAAAAGAACCGATGGGCTTATGGCATGACATGGCGTCCGGCGTCCGTCCATCTGTCAATCCGACCAACCGTAAACTTTTCATTTTTTCGACTTCTTCTCCAGAACCAATGACTCGAGAGAGCTGAAATTTGATGTGCAGACTCCTTGGCAAAAAGATATTCTAAATTGTAGATTGTGTGACCCCTTGACCCCAAATACGGTCACAGGGGTCAAAACCTTAAAACTTCTTCTCCAGTTCCAAAAGGTGTAGAGAGCTTTTTATAGAAAAAATAAGGTTTTTATTATACCTCCGACCAACGATCGAGGGTATATAGTAATACCAACGATTCGTCTGTCCGAGGAAATTTTTTTTGTCCGGCCTATTTCGGAAAAACTATTCATCCGATTGTTTTCAATTTTTGCACATGTCTTCTACCCTACTAGAAGGGGTGCATTGCGAAATTACAACAAATTTCGTAACTATTTGAATTATTAACACATTTTCATGTTTTGAACTTGGTCCATTTTCAGTATCAGAATTTGTCAGACCTATTATGGAAAAACTATTTATCAGATTATTGTTAAATTTTGCACATGTCTTCTACCCTACTAGGAGGGGTGCAGTGAATTCTTTTTTTAAAATGTCCATGTTTTGGCTTAGTCATATTCCATCATCATAATGTGTCCGACCTATTACAGAAAAACCATTCTCGCGATTGGTATTAGATTTTGCACCACCACTGGACTCATTACCTTAACGTGGTGTGGTGGTTTGTGTGCTTCGACAACCCCGAGAGCTATGCCAGCTGGAGCTTACATGCTCCTGGTAGGGTCACCCAAGCTGGACAGGTCGACGGGTAGAAGCCAGACCAAATGTGAGTCCTTCTAAAACCTGCTTTTCTATCTCTCACTATGCCATTCTTTCCGTCTTTTCTCTCATCCTTTCGATCCCTTTCTCCCTGATCTATCTACTCTCTTTTGGATGGCAACATCCACGTGTTTAATAACTGAAATATTGTTCAAAACACGTTAAACACCAACTCACTCACTCACTCACTAGATTTTGCACATGTATTCTGGCCTACTTGGGGGTGCAGTGCGAAATAACAACATTGATTGTTTGAGGGGGGGGGGGGGGGGGTGTGCAGTGCGAAATAACAACATTGATTGTTTGAAACATTTTCATGTTTTTTCATTAGTCCTTTTCCATCAGAATTAGTCAGGCCTGTAGCAGAAAAACTATTCATCTATTTGATTTTGATTTTGTACATGCACTCTACTCAACTAGGAAGGGTGTAGTGCTAAATAAGATCCAATTTGGTTTAATTCCTAATAGTTTGTTTAAATTTTCATGTTTTGTTCTTAATGGTAGTCACTTTCCAATATCAGAAATTATCTGACTGATTGTGGGAAACTAATCATACCCCCGCCTTACAGCGTAAGCGGGGGTATATAGCGTTCATTCTTTCCGTCCGTCCGTCCGTCCGTCTGTCCGTCCGTCCCAAAACTTTGTGCGGAGCAGATTTCCAAAACTATGCATGCTAGCCTCATCAAACTTCATACACATGTCAACCATGATCCCTAGTTGTGCCTTTTGAGGGCAAGAACTATTTCTGAATTTTCATTGTTGCGGTTTCCATGGAAACGTGACTAAAAAGTGACTCTTTGAGGAAGTCGTTTTGTGTGGAGCATATCTCCAAAACTATGCATGCTAGCTTCATCAAACTTCATACAGATGTCAACCATGATCCCTAGATGTGCCTTTTGAGGGCTAGAGCTATTTCTGAATTTTCATTGTTGCGGTTTCTATGGAAACGTGACTAAAAAGTGACTGTTTGATGAAGTCGTTTTGTGCGGAGCATATCTCCAAAACTATGCATGCTAGCTTCATCAAACTTCATACAGATGTCAACTATGATCCCTAGTTTTGCCTTTTGAGGGCTAGAGCTATTTCGGAATTTTCATTGTTGCGGTTTCCATGGAAACGTGACTAAAAAGTGACTGTTTGAGGAAGTTGTTTTGTGCGGAGCATATCTCCAAAACTATGCATGTTAGCGTCATCAAACTTCATATAGATGTCAACAATTATCCCTAGTTGTGCCTTTTGAGGGCTAGAACTATTTCTGAATTTTCATTTTTGCGGTTTCCATGGAAACGTGACTAAAAAGTTAAAAAGTGACTCTTTGAGGAAATCGTTTTGTGCGGAGCATATCTCCAAAACTATGCATGCTAGCTTCATCAAACTTCATACAGATGTCAACCATGATCCCTAGTTGTGCCTTTTGAGGGCTAGAACTATTTCTGAATTTTCATTTTTGCGGTTTCCATGGAAACGTGACTAAAAAGTGACTCTTTGAGGAAGTCGTTTTGTGTGGAGCATATCTCCAAAACTATGCATGCTAGCTTCATCAAACTTCATACAGATGTCAACCATGATCCCTAGATGTGCCTTTTGAGGGCTAGAGCTATTTCTGAATTTTCATTTTTGCGGTTTCCATGGAAACGTGACTAAAAAGTGACTGTTTGATGATCCGTTTCGTGCGGAGCATATCTCCAAAACTATGCATGCTAGCTTCATCAAACTTCATACAGATGTCAACTATGATCCCTAGTTTTGCCTTTTGAGGGCTAGAGCTATTTCGGAATTTTCATTGTTGCGGTTTCCATGGAAACGTGACTAAAAAGTGACTGTTTGAGGAAGTTGTTTTGTGCGGAGCATATCTCCAAAACTATGCAAGTTAGCGTCATCAAACTTCATATAGATGTCAACAATGATCCCTAGTTGTGCCTTTTGAGGGCTAGAACTATTTCTGAATTTTCATTTTTGCGGTTTCCATGGAAACGTGACTAAAAAGTTAAAAAGTGACTCTTTGAGGAAGTCGTTTTGTGCGGAGCATATCTCCAAAACTATGCATGCTAGCTTCATCAAACTTCATACAGATGTCAACCATGATCCCTAGATGCGCCTTTTGAGGGCTAGAACTATTTCTGAATTTTCATTTTTGCGGTTTCCATGGAAACGTGACTAAAAGGTGACACTTTGCGGAAGTCGTTTTGTGTGGAGCATATCTCCAAAACTATGCATGCTAGCTTCATCAAATCATACACATGTCAACCATGATCCCTAGTTGTGCCTTTTGAGGGCTAGAACTATTTCTGAATGTTCATTGTTGCGGTTTCCATGGAAACGTGACTAAAAAGTGACTCTTTGAGAAAGTCGTTTTGTGTGGAGCATATCTCCAAAACTATGCATGCTAGCCTCATCAAACTTCATACACATGTCAACCATGATCCCTAGTTGTGCCTTTTGAGGGTTAGAACTATTTCTGAATTTTCATTTTTGCGGTTTCCATGGAACGTGACTAAAAAGTGACTGTTTGAGGAAGTCGTTTTGTGCGGAGCATATCTCCAAAACTATGCATGCTAGCTTCATCAAACTTCATACACATGTCAACCATGATCCCTAGTTGTGCCTTTTGAGGGTTAGAACTATTTCTGACTTTTCATTTTTGCGGTTTCCATGGAACGTGACTAAAAAGTGACTGTTTGAGGAAGTCGTTTTGTGCGGAGCATATCTCCAAAACTATGCATGCTAGCTTCATCAAACTTCATATAGATGTCAACCATGATCCCTAGTTGTGCCTTTTGAGGGCTAGAACTATTTCTGAATTTTCATTTTTGCCGTTTCCATGGAAACGTGACTAAAAAGTGACTGTTTGAGGAAGTCGTTTTGTGCGGAGCATATCTCCAAAACTATGCATGCTAGCTTCATCAAACTTCATATAGATGTCAACAATGATCCCTAGTTGTGCCTTTTGAGGGCTAGAACTATTTCTGAATTTTCATTTTTGCCGTTTCCATGGAAACGTGACTAAAAAGTGACTGTTTGAGGAAGTCGTTTTGTGCGGAGCATATCTCCAAAACTATGCATGCTAGCTTCATCAAACTTCATACAGATGTCAACTATGATCCCTAGTTTTGCCTTTTGAGGGCTAGAGCTATTTCAGAATTTTCATTGTTGCGGTTTCCATGGAAACGTGACTAAAAAGTGACTGTTTGAGGAAGTTGTTTTGTGCGGAGCATATCTCCAAAACTATGCATGCTAGCTTCATCAAACTTCATACAGATGTCAACCATGATCCCTAGTTGTGCCTTTTGAGGGCTAGAACTATTTCTGAATGTTCATTGTTGCGGTTTCCATGGAAACGTGACTAAAAAGTGACTCTTTGAGAAAGTCGTTTTGTGTGGAGCATATCTCCAAAACTATGCATGCTAGCCTCATCAAACTTCATACACATGTCAACCATGATCCCTAGTTGTGCCTTTTGAGGGTTAGAACTATTTCTGAATTTTCATTTTTGCGGTTTCCATGGAACGTGACTAAAAAGTGACTGTTTGAGGAAGTCGTTTTGTGCGGAGCATATCTCCAAAACTATGCATGCTAGCTTCATCAAACTTCATACACATGTCAACCATGATCCCTAGTTGTGCCTTTTGAGGGTTAGAACTATTTCTGACTTTTCATTTTTGCGGTTTCCATGGAACGTGACTAAAAAGTGACTGTTTGAGGAAGTCGTTTTGTGCGGAGCATATCTCCAAAACTATGCATGCTAGCTTCATCAAACTTCATATAGATGTCAACCATGATCCCTAGTTGTGCCTTTCGAGGGCTAGAACTATTTCTGAATTTTCATTTTTGCAGTTTCCATGGAAACGTGACTAAAAAGTGACTCTTTGAGGAAGTCGTTTTGTGTGGAGCATATCTCCAAAACTATGCATGCTAGCTTCATCAAACTTCATACAGATGTCAACCATGATCCCTAGTTGTGCCTTTTGAGGGCAAGAACTATTTCTGAATTTTCATTGTTGCGGTTTCCATGGAAACGTGACTAAAAAGTGACTGTTTGATGATCCGTTTCAGGCGGAGCATATCTCCAAAACTATGCATGCTAGCTTCATCAAACTTCATACAGATGTCAACTATGATCCCTAATTTTGCCTTTTGAGGGCTAGAGCTATTTCGGAATTTTCATTGTTGCGGTTTCCATGGAAACGTGACTAAAAAGTGACTGTTTGAGGAAGTTGTTTTGTGCGGAGCATATCTCCAAAACTATGCAAGTTAGCGTCATCAAACTTCATATAGATGTCAACAATGATCCCTAGTTGTGCCTTTTGAGGGCTAGAACTATTTCTGAATTTTCATTTTTGCGGTTTCCATGGAAACGTGACTAAAAAGTTAAAAAGTGACTCTTTGAGGAAGTCGTTTTGTGCGGAGCATATCTCCAAAACTATGCATGCTAGCTTCATCAAACTTCATACAGATGTCAACCATGATCCCTAGATGCGCCTTTTGAGGGCTAGAACTATTTCTGAATTTTCATTTTTGCGGTTTCCATGGAAACGTGACTAAAAGGTGACACTTTGCGGAAGTCGTTTTGTGTGGAGCATATCTCCAAAACTATGCATGCTAGCTTCATCAAATCATACACATGTCAACTATGATCCCTAGTTTTGCCTTTTGAGGGCTAGAGCTATTTCGGAATTTTCATTGTTGCGGTTTCCATGGAAACGTGACTAAAAAGTGACTGTTTGAGGAAGTTGATTTGTGCGGAGCATATCTCCAAAACTATGCATGTTAGCGTCATCAAACTTCATATAGATGTCAACAATGATCCCTAGTTGTGCCTTTTGAGGGCTAGAACTATTTCTGAATTTTCATTTTTGCCGTTTCCATGGAAACGTGATTAAAAAGTGACTGTTTGAGGAAGTCGTTTTGTGCGGAGCATATCTCCAAAACTATGCATGCTAGCTTCATCAAACTTCATACAGATGTCAACTATGATCCCTAGTTTTGCCTTTTGAGGTCTAGAACTATTTCTGAATTTTCATTTTTGCCGTTTCCATGGAAACGTGACTAAAAAGTGACTGTTTGAGGAAGTCGTTTTGTGCGGAGCATATCTCCAAAACTATGCATGCTAGCTTCATCAAACTTCATATAGATGTCAACAATGATCCCTAGTTGTGCCTTTTGAGGGCTAGAACTATTTCTGAATTTTCATTTTTGCCGTTTCCATGGAAACGTGACTAAAAAGTGACTGTTTGAGGAAGTCGTTTTGTGCGGAGCATATCTCCAAAACTATGCATGCTAGCTTCATCAAACTTCATACAGATGTCAACTATGATCCCTAGTTTTGCCTTTTGAGGGCTAGAGCTATTTCAGAATTTTCATTGTTGCGGTTTCCATGGAAACGTGACTAAAAAGTGACTGTTTGAGGAAGTTGTTTTGTGCGGAGCATATCTCCAAAACTATGCAAGCTAGCTTCATCAAACT
Organism: Steromphala cineraria; assembly: GCA_916613615.1. Lineage (NCBI taxonomy): Eukaryota > Metazoa > Mollusca > Gastropoda > Trochida > Trochidae > Steromphala > Steromphala cineraria. The sequence continues at coordinate 40,583,720 of OU744730.1, read as the reverse complement.
TCATACAGATGTCAACCATGATCCCTAGTTGTGCCTTTTGAGGGCTAGAACTATTTCTGAATGTTCATTGTTGCGGTTTCCATGGAAACGTGACTAAAAAGTGACTCTTTGAGAAAGTCGTTTTGTGTGGAGCATATCTCCAAAACTATGCATGCTAGCCTCATCAAACTTCATACACATGTCAACCATGATCCCTAGTTGTGCCTTTTGAGGGTTAGAACTATTTCTGAATTTTCATTTTTGCGGTTTCCATGGAACGTGACTAAAAAGTGACTGTTTGAGGAAGTCGTTTTGTGCGGAGCATATCTCCAAAACTATGCATGCTAGCTTCATCAAACTTCATACACATGTCAACCATGATCCCTAGTTGTGCCTTTTGAGGGTTAGAACTATTTCTGAATTTTCATTTTTGCGGTTTCCATGGAACGTGACTAAAAAGTGACTGTTTGAGGAAGTCGTTTTGTGCGGAGCATATCTCCAAAACTATGCATGCTAGCTTCATCAAACTTCATATAGATGTCAACCATGATCCCTAGTTGTGCCTTTTGAGGGCTAGAACTATTTCTGAATTTTCATTTTTGCAGTTTCCATGGAAACGTGACTAAAAAGTGACTCTTTGAGGAAGTCGTTTTGTGCGGAGCATATCTCCAAAACTATGCATGCTAGCTTCATCAAACTTCATATAGATGTCAACAATGATCCCTAGTTGTGCCTTTTGAGGGCTAGAACTATTTCTGAATGTTCATTGTTGCGGTTTCCATGGAAACGTGACTAAAAAGTGACTCTTTGAGAAAGTCGTTTTGTGTGGAGCATATCTCCAAAACTATGCATGCTAGCCTCATCAAACTTCATACACATGTCAACCATGATCCCTAGTTGTGCCTTTTGAGGGTTAGAACTATTTCTGAATTTTCATTTTTGCGGTTTCCATGGAACGTGACTAAAAAGTGACTGTTTGAGGAAGTCGTTTTGTGCGGAGCATATCTCCAAAACTATGCATGCTAGCTTCATCAAACTTCATACACATGTCAACCATGATCCCTAGTTGTGCCTTTTGAGGGTTAGAACTATTTCTGAATTTTCATTTTTGCGGTTTCCATGGAACGTGACTAAAAAGTGACTGTTTGAGGAAGTCGTTTTGTGCGGAGCATATCTCCAAAACTATGCATGCTAGCTTCATCAAACTTCATATAGATGTCAACCATGATCCCTAGTTGTGCCTTTTGAGGGCTAGAACTATTTCTGAATTTTCATTTTTGCAGTTTCCATGGAAACGTGACTAAAAAGTGACTCTTTGAGGAAGTCGTTTTGTGTGGAGCATATCTCCAAAACTATGCATGCTAGCTTCATCAAACTTCATACAGATGTCAACCATGATCCCTAGTTGTGCCTTTTGAGGGCAAGAACTATTTCTGAATTTTCATTGTTGCGGTTTCCATGGAAACGTGACTAAAAAGTGACTCTTTGAGGAAGTCGTTTTGTGTGGAGCATATCTCCAAAACTATGCATGCTAGCTTCATCAAACTTCATACAGATGTCAACCATGATCCCTAGATGTGCTTTTTGAGGGCTAGAGCTATTTCTGAATTTTCATTGTTGCGGTTTCCATGGAAACGTGACTAAAAAGTGACTGTTTGAGGAAGTTGTTTTGTGCGGAGCATATCTCCAAAACTATGCATGTTAGCGTCATCAAACTTCATATAGATGTCAACAATGATCCCTAGTTGTGCCTTTTGAGAGTTAGAACTATTTCTGAATTTTAATTTTTGCGGTTTCCATGGAAACGTGACTAAAAAGTTAAAAAGTGACTCTTTGAGGAAGTCGTTTTGTGCGGAGCATATCTCCAAAACTATGCATGCTAGCTTCATCAAACTTCATACAGATGTCAACCATGATCCCTAGATGTGCCTTTTGAGGGCTAGAACTATTTCTGAATTTTCATTTTTGCGGTTTCCATGGAAACGTGACTAAAAGGTGACACTTTGCGGAAGTCGTTTTGTGTGGAGCATATCTCCAAAACTATGCATGCTAGCTTCATCAAACTTCATACAGATGTCAACTATGATCCCTAGTTTTGCCTTTTGAGGGCTAGAGCTATTTCGGAATTTTCATTGTTGCGGTTTCCATGGAAACGGGACTAAAAAGTGACTGTTTGAGGAAGTTGATTTGTGCGGAGCATATCTCCAAAACTATGCATGCTAGCTTCATCAAACTTCATACAGATGTCAACCATGATCCCTAGTTGTGCCTTTTGAGGGCAAGAACTATTTCTGAATTTTCATTGTTGCGGTTTCCATGGAAACGTGACTAAAAAGTGACTCTTTGAGGAAGTCGTTTTGTGCGGAGCATATCTCCAAAACTATGCATGCTAGCTTCATCAAACTTCATACAGATGTCAACTATGATCCCTTGTTGTGCCGTTTGAGGGCTAGAGCTATTTCCGAATTTTCATTGTTGCGGTTTCCATGGAAACGTGACTAAAAAGTGACTGTTTGAGGAAGTCGTTTTGTGCGGAGCATATCTCTTAAACTATGCATGCTAGCTTCATCAAACTTCATACACATGTCAACCATGATCCCTAGTTGTGCCTTTTGAGGGTTAGAACTATTTCTGAATTTTCATTTTTGCGGTTTCCATGGAACGTGACTAAAAAGTGACTGTTTGAGGAAGTCGTTTTGTGCGGAGCATATCTCCAAAACTATGCATGCTAGCTTCACCAAACTTCATACACTTATCAATCATGATCCCTAGTTGTGCCGTTTAAGGGTTAGACCAACAAATTATTTTTATTGTTTGCGGTTTCCATGGAAACATGACTAAAACAGTGACTCTTCGGACAAAAGATGGTCTTTTGTCCGGAGCATATCTCCCAAACTATTCATGCTAGCTTCACCAAAGTTCATACACTTATCAACCATGATCCCTAGATGTGCCATTTGAGGATTAGACCATCACATTTTTTTAATTTTTGGAAACATGACTAAAACAGTGATTCTATGATAAATTACTTTGTCCTGAACATATTTCATGAAATATACATCTCAGCTTCACCAAATTTGCTACATATGTCAATCGTGATTGCTGGATATGCCTTGTGAGAGTTAAACGATATATGGATTTTCTTCTCTGTGGTTTCTTTGGAAAACATAACTTACAAAGTGACTCAACAAAAATAATTTTGTCATCAGTGCATCTCGTAGAATATTCATGATAACTACCTCAAATTTGAAACAAAGATCAACCATTATCTCTAGATGTTCCCTTTTAATTGTAAAACCTATTTATGAATTCGGTATTTGGGTTTCAGTTGAAAGAAGACTTTCTCAATGACTTACTGTATACTCAACTATCATACTTTAACCAATATTAATCAGTTTTACTATTTGAAATTCTTTGAACAAAGTGGGGAGCGGGGTTATGTGAGCTTTGCTCGCTTCTTCACTTGTTATCCTAATATTGTTTTCAAATTCTGCAAATTTCTACTACCTCGTGGAGAGAACAAAAGAAAAGATGCAGATTTTCCAAGACATAGTAATGTACGTTTTTATGAGAAAATACTTTGTCTGACCAAAGCATTCATTCTTCTCAATTCCTCTTTTTTGGTGTGTGTATGGGGAGGGGGGAGGGGGGGGGGGTCAAATGCTGTGCACGATATGTCTACTCTGGAAGTGAAAAATAATTCAGTGGACATCTGTTTTTATGAGTAAAACATTTTCTACTTTGACACTCGGGTTTACTGTCTATTCTTCAATTGTTTATATCTTTATATTGTGATATATCTGTTAGTGAATAGCTTGATAAATTCCAAAACAAACCAAATTAAAAAAAAAGTTATTTTAAGTTTAAAAATCAGTAGCCATATGTCAGATTTGCATGTGGGTATGGACAAAACTTCAAACAAACAAAATCTCTTTGAGCTGCTGATCTTTAATGTTTGTGCAAATGATTTTTCTATTTCAGTTTTCCTTAACTTTTGACTATTATGGATATAGACATATCTATTTTTTATGATCGATTTTCATTGAATTAAATATTTATAGGGTTGAATTAGAAATGACAGCGCAACTTGACATAACGATCCTTGTATTAAGACTCCATATCAACAGGTGACAGGTTTTAATCTTCTTTCCATTTTTCTATCTTGAGATATATGATTGTTACTTACACTGCAGAATGTCCAAGTGCAACTTCATCGACTTCAAATATATCTTGTCATTGAATTTAAATTGAGTGAGATGTTGTATTGATTTTTATATCAATCACCTATATAAGTTCTTGTCAGATGTCGTGCTGAGAACAGTTACATATGCATTCGATGGCTTTTACACTGATCAAAATATTGATATATATATCTTAGAGAACAAGTAAGTGCAAACAGGGAAATGTTAACAGATTTTGTCAAGTTATGATCCAGTATCAATGTAAGGTTTATCTAAAACTCTATAAGTATCCTCCAGCCACTCCTTTATATAAGATTTGTTGACAACGAGTATCATCAGCTGCTACTGGTGCAATTTGCTAAAGTAGCTCAAAGATGATGTGACCAGATGATAGTCTGTTGCCAAGTTAGTTGCCAGCAACTAATATTAAGCCAAAACATGGCACGAGCACATATTTTAGCTACAATATTGACAGGAAGGCATATTTTGATGACATCCTCTCAACAAACTGTTAATTAATCACAATCTAACTGAAGACTGTCAAAAGTTCGTGGACTGTGAATCTTTAAAGAATTTTGAATATGGAAATAAACATATATAACATCTTAACATCTAAAAGGTATGTTTTAATAGATGTATTCAGGACACTATGTATCACATTCATATTAAACTTTTATTTGGGAAACTATTTTGTTTTGAGGTTCTGAAATAGGTATATTTCAACTATTGACGGGCGTTATTGTGGATGCTGAAAGGACACTTATGACCCGACAGTAAAAGACCATTTTCATGACATTATTTGAACAAACATGTATGTATGTTTGCAGTGATTAATGAGATATTTGTTTCATTTTGACAGTTACAGAAATAAGTGATTAACTACATGTTACATGTGAGGTGAAACGAAATACTTTACCAGATAAATAAACCAACTGGTAATCTGGAATACCAAGCAAGCACGCTGGGTTCATGCGAGTTTGAATGGAGCTTTGGCATACACAAACTGACATTAATTTCTTAATAAACTAATGGATAATCATGCGATGGTATTTAAATTAGGCGATTAAAACTAAAAAGGTATATTTATTGTTGCAGCTGTTAAAATTACGAATAATTAGAGTTACATTTAGAACACATTTCCTGTCATAAGAAATGGAGTGAAGAATCAGCTGACATATCTTCTTACTACCATCAGCCATTTTTTGACAGATATTCCCCCGAGATATTCAATATATCTAAGAGGCAATTTAATTAGGAAAACATTTTTGTCTAACATGCAAAGTGTAAATGCCAGGTGATCAAATCATGTTGTTGGTACTAATTATGCAAAAGAATAGCATTCAAACAAAACTTATATGTTGTGATATTCATAAATATTGGTGGACTTAATATATGATTATGCTATTAGTTTAGTTTATTGTGAAAGAATTGTGTTTATAAATGATTATTTCTCCAATTGAATCTGTTGAGTATCTGTTTTGTTATCCTGGCCAATTCCTTAACTTTAATAAACCCATTACGTTAAACCTAGATGATAAGAAGTGCACAGAGCAAACCCAATTACAGTTTTATAAATAAAAAAACTCGAAAAATGGTAAAGCTTTTCTTGTTATCACCAAATGTGTTCAATTACAGGAGCAGCTTATATTGCAGTGCTTCTATCTTTTTTCCTCACACCCACACAACTCCTTTAAAAAGTTTAATCTACTTTGATGCTCAAACCTTTTAACCGAAACTTTAAATAAATGGCTAGTGTGGGACGTTTTACAGATAACAATCTTCTTTGCTTGATGCATCTTTGCAAAGGGTTTAAAAAAAATTAGGCCACCCAATGTAGATAAAAAAAGATATTCTTAAACTGAAATTCAAAATGACCAATCAGAGACAAACTGCATGTAGTTGGTCATCCCCGCAATGGGATCAAAGAGTGATTAAGAGAGGCTTGGAATTATTTATAATTTTCAAAATATATAAGGATACTGTGTATTTTCTGAAAAGACAAAAGTTTAGTCCAAAAGCCTCCTGAGTGTATCTAATCCACCAAAATCCGAAATATATTGATTCCAATCAAGACAAAATGTCATGTATTTGAAAGTTGTCAAAGTATTGCTATGATTTTATCAAAACTTTAATGTTGTTATACAAAGAGCCTGGGTTACTATACACTGTAGCTTTACATATGATCAATTACCTGAAACAACCACTAGATATGACAAAATGTTTGCTGTATTGCAAAAAAGGTTTTCATATCTGTCAAAGTATATGCACACATTATTATTTTGATCATTTTAGGTAAAGGTCATATATTTTAAATGTTTTATGTTCAAATTTAATATCATTTCTCTAATTGGATAAGACGAAGAAGCTTGAGCTAATCTGATTACAAAGCACGAAAAAACAGTTATCTGGTTTGTCTCTAGCACGAAACGCACCACTTGTTGTTTTTGTCTTATCATCAAAAATATAAATTTAATGACGACAGTTATCATGAACTGGTTGTCCTCAATAAAGATCCTTTTTCACATCACAAACATGAAAAAGGGTAATTTGGATCCTTTGTGCTTTCTCTACTTCTTAATGATGGCTAAAACTTTGAAAGCCTGAGTCAAGGTTATTTTTTTGTCTGTGGAAAGGTCAAAGAGTTTCAAGATACACAACTGCCACGAAATTTGTCTGAAGAAATTAATCTTTAAAGATTTATTTCTATATCGTAATCGTGTTTTTATTTTCTCAATTGCAGGTTCTGGAATACACTTTCAGTTGTTTCAAATATTTCAACAACTTTAGATACATAAAGATGACATCATCAGGTCATTATCACAATACAAATAAATAACAACTAAGGTAGCATTGTGTGTTAATTGTTAGTTGTATACAGCTTTGTTACATAATTTTAGTTTAGGAGCTTTGACGAAAGTCCTAACTATGATATTACAAAGGGTATCAACAGATATCAAGCATTAACTGGGGCGTCATGTATTTTGTGAACAAAATAACAAAAATCAGAAATATGTACCCTGAACGTAATGGTCCACAAACAATGCTTATTTCGCTCCATCTATGATTTGGTCAAAAGTCAATCTACTGAAACATTTTCAAAATTCTTGCAATTTTTCATCCATGTATTGATCCAAGATGTAGATAGATATCTTGGGAACTTCAAGGCATTTTAAGTAAGGACCACTTCTATATCAATTTAGATACTTTTATCTACATACACTTTTATCTTTATCCACAGTTATCAAGCGGTGACATTGTCTTTGTTATATTTTGTTGCTATTAGTTATGATTCAATGATTGTCTGATTGGGTTTCATGGTCATTAACAATTAACCTTAAACATTTTCGATGAGATACATAAGCAAAGCAAAAACAACAACAAGATTAGGAAAACAAAGATATTGTTTATTATTGAGTCGTTCTTGTTTGATAATCGTCATTTGTTCATCTTCATTTTGTGTCTTTCCAGATGTTACACAGAATGACAATTCTACTACTACTACTACTAAACATTTGTATAGCGCCAATATCCAGCTCAGAGAGTGCTGCTCAAAGGCGCTTAATTCTGTCAAAGATGTTTGTCATTTAACTGTCAAAAAAAGTTAACAATAACAAACTTTATCGTGCAGATAATGTATTTAAATTGCATTGACTGTATTTATGAGTCAGTTAAATCATGTGTGAGATTTAATTCAAATACAACTGAATACTTCGAGTGTCCATTTGGTTTAAGACAAGGATGTATGCTTAGTCCAATGCTCTTTTCATTATTCATCAATGAATTGTCTATAGAGATATTACAAAATGGTAAACACGGTATTCAAATGTTCCCTGATATGATTCAAATATTGATGTTACTTTTTGCTGATGATGTCATATTAATTTCAGACACACAATGTGGCCTTCAGTGCCAATTAAATATTTTAGCTTCTTATACTAAGAAATGGGGATTAACTGTGAATATGGAAAAATCAAACATTGTTATCTTTAGGAAGGGTGGAAGGTTATCGAAGAACGATGTGTGGTTTTTAAATGATGTACAAATGAAAATTGTTAATAGCTATAAATATTTGGGATTCTTATTCACTTGTAATTTCAGTATGACAAAAGCACTTGATGATCTTTCCTTACGAGCCAAGAAAGCCCTTACAGAAATAAGTGTTAACCTGAGAAAACTTGGAACTCTTTCGCCTGATGTATTCTTTAAAATATTTGATAGTCAAATACAACCGATGCCTTTGTATGCTTCAGAAGTTGGGGGGTCAAAAGATATGAAAATATTGAAAAAATTCACTTATCTGCCTGTAAGATTTTTTTAAATGTCGGTCCACAAACACTTAATGCGATTGTGTATGGTGAATGTGGTAGATACCCATTATATATTAATTCTGCTGTGCGCACTTTAAATTATTGGATGAAGATTTTATATATGCATGAAGATCGTTTACCTAAGAAATCTTATAATACATCACTTCATTTGGATGATATCGGTCATAAAACTTGGGCCTCAGAAATAAGAAATATGCTTTTTTCTCATGGATTTGGTTTCGTTTGGATTTCGCAAAGTATAGGAGACAGGGTACAATTTATCAATATTTTTAAAATACGGGAAAAGGATATTTTTTTCAAAATTGGAACTCTACACTAAATAACAGTACCAGATATGATACATATAGAGAAATTAAAAGTCTACTTACACCGGAGAAATATTTATTTGAAATAGTGGATTTTAAATTTCGTAAAAGCATTGTTAAATTACGATCGGGGCTGTTACGTTTAAAGGTTAATGAGGGTAGATGGAAGAAAATTGATAGGTTGTCTAGAATTCGTCCAATTTGTAAGGAAGGAATAGAAGACGAATTTCATTTCATTTCTGTGTGTCCATATTATAATGACTTAATAATAATGAAAATTATATCTACCAAATATTAGAAATGTAAATTTGTATGCATTTACACAAATTCTAACTACCAACGATAACTACATGTTGAAAAAATTAAGCCACTATGTTTATTATGCCTATGAAAAACGATGTAAAAGGTTAAATGAAATTTCTTGTGATTAATTATTATTTTCATGTTATCTACTTCTCGTAAGTTCTGCGTATTGTTACTTATTATATTTGTATATGAAATATGTGTTTGCATGTACCTGTATTTGGGCCCAGGGGCCTATATACTTGAATAAAGTTGATGATGACTGCCCAAAGTAATTTGAAAGATGAGGTGACCTTTGCCGTAAAGCTCTCCCACACTATTTAACAATCACAAACGTCATGAATATTATGTTTTCTAAATTAAACTGTCTGCCAGTGGTAGATTTCATTACACTTTATTACATTTAACTTCTTTGCAAATGTAATAACGTTTTTCACTTATGTATTTCATTCATTTAAGAAAACAGATAGTAAAAGTTTAGCAAATAACACATTTTCACATTTATGTCAAAATGTTACATTGCCGAAACATAGATGTGTAAGTAGCCAGGGTATAAGGTAAGGATTAGTTGACTGACTTGAGATGTTGATGAGGTGTGTTTAACTTAATCACAATAATAATCTCAAATTATGTTTCAATTTAAGTTAACGAGTCTTGTTTCTTAGACAATTAAATGTTTCACTATGTATCTGTGCTAAGGATATCAACGTCGCCTCTATTACAGCGGACATTAACCACGGGTGACTCTGAGCTGTAAAACATTTTGTACAATTCTATAGCTGGATCAATATTGTAGTAAGTGAACATTTCCGATATGCAATTTAGCTGCGTTTATGTACATATTAGAGATGAATTCCTCTTTTTGGTCCTTTATGAATAGATGATTGAGGACCTGTCGGGTCAACACTTGCATAGTCATGAATCCCATCACATAAATAAGATTGGTCAATTCGGTGCTGTGCTCTCATATTGGACCTGACAGGAAGTATCAGTGATAGGGTTTCTACTGGGAGAGAGGACATCGTTTGTCTAGTATGCATACTCGCGATCACTGGGAATGAATATTGCGTGAATACTCTGTACTGTTTACTAACTGCTTAACTGCTAACTCATGTTTGTAGGTGATGAGGTCTTTGAAAAATATCCTAATGTTTATGTGAAGTTTGTTTATTTGTGATTTTTAAATTTTAAGATAGGTGAGTTCTAATATATGTAAATATATGTATAATAAACAATTACGTTAAAGTGTGCTCTACACTCGCAAAATAAAGAAACCCTCGGGTAAAATGCTGGATTGACGTTATTGTGTTTTATAGGACTCTTAATAAATATATGTTGCCAACTTCACATTTCATTTAACGAAATTGGTAAAAAGTAACTCTTGAAATGTCATTGCTCAATAATTCAAACATTTAATATTTGAAAAATAGATGTACTTCTTCTTAAATATCAGTTGCGCAGAGATATTGCCTCGTCTTGATATATATACTTATGTGCGAGTCAAAACTGAACATTATAAATGGAAAATAAACTAATGTACTACCTATTGAAGGTTTGTTATGTGAGGTCAAAATTAAGAAATTAAAAAGAAAGACATGTTCTTGCATATTTCTTCAGTTGCCACTTATGGAAGTCAAATTGCCAAAAGATCGTAGACGGGAATCATTTTTCAAGATGAATTTGATTTGACTGAATTATTATATTGGATAGCAGGCTCGTTACCAATGAATAAGACCACATTACGTTACAAAAAACACAGGTTCGTTCATGTCACTGCCTTATACAACGGGTGAAATGATAAGTACACATTTTGATTCATAAAAAATGTAACACAATATTTTATAGATTTGATGACACTGTTATGAAATTATAACTGTCTTGAGAGACTGGGACAGGCAACAATCAAAGTGTTCGTTAATACCCCATCAGACGTCATATAAAACCATTCATGTTGTTTCAAAGATAAAACATATAAAACAGAATCACCTAATGGAAGTCATGTATAAGAAACACATTTTGCAACGATTTATTACATTATGACTTTAATTCAAGTTTTCTCATATCATTCTTACCAATTTTTGAATGTACTAGAACATGAATTAAGACAAGTTCTTTGGTAAGAAGCAGCATATAACTAAGTTAAGTTCTCAGTAAGCAGCGTCAAACTCTCGCACGAATACAATGTAGGTCGCCAGTACTTTGACAAGAATATAGTCCTACACTACTGCAAAATTAAAGTATGTGTAGAATATGAGTATGTAATTAATCTTCTGAGGTAACATGTAGTCAGCTTGAAGCTGTATCATAGAGGGTAATTAATATATCGGTTTGATAGTCACACTCTTCAACTTTGATCAGAACTACATAATCAAAATATCCAACTGTGCTGATTAATGTGTATAAAGTATATGTATCTGAAGAATTCATTCTGCTTACAATTGAGCATGGTGGGTCATCATGATAAAAGTTCTCGTACAATTGTTTGATGGATTTAACAGAAACTTCAGACTGATTAAATGTACAATAAGCGAAAAGCATAGTTATTCAGGGCTTCAAGATATCAGGAGATATGTTTTATTATGTCACTTTGCACGACCATAACATTTGGCAAATGTCTGTTAAAATTTTGATGAAATTAATGATGCAGTAGCATTTAGTGATGGGTACCATAAGTGCATGAGTGTATTGCAATATATTACTACATTTTTGGTTTGCAGTGTATTTAGGATTATTTGATTACTTGCAAAGTTGTCCTATTTGGATACTTTTGCGTCTTTAAATATAGGATTGTGTTGAAAGTATCACCATGTCCATGTACAATTTCACTGACTTCTTATTTGTTATCCGATAATATTCATTTTTGACATGAGTACTTTCCTAAATATCAGTGCAATATACATAAACATGAATCAATATTGAATGTCTATAACATATTTTATCATGTGAGCGTATTTTTCCGGCAATCCGATTGGTCTAGAACCGGTCATGTAACAGTCAACAGGAAGTGTTATTGACCCGACCAGAAGTGATATTGACTTGGGTTACTAAAAATAGAAACAATGACGTCAAACCGTTGTTTCATGACGTCATGCCATTGTTATCATGACGTCATTGATCCGTTCTTGTCAACAAAGAAACCGAAATGCTGTTCATTGCTGAATATTTCTGTTCTCCTTTCGTTTTTAAAACGAAACATACAAAAATAAATATGGACTGGTGAATTCGGTCAATACCTGTTTTCATAGACCTCGGACTTCATCCTCGGTCAATATCGTTTTTCTCGGGTCTTTAAAAACAGGTATTGGCCTTATATTGTGTAATGATCATGCAATAAGTAACGAGCTATATTCATTATCAAGGACAATTCAAAAGGATACGAGTCGATGTATATTTACAATATATAAAAGAAAATAAATTTAAAAGGGATATATTGAGGAATGAATAATTACATGAAACTACAATACAGATATTGACAGGCAGTAGTTTTACAAATGTGTTTCTAGGATGATAAGTATTTCTTCCTGGATGAAGCTGTATGACCATATACATAACTTGAAATTAGTTTGATTGATGGAGAGCCATCATTGTTTTCATAATGAAAATATTGACAGAAACCCTTTTTGGCATTTATTTCAGAACACATAAGCTACCTTTGACAAGTATTTCTCGCAGACACCTTCCAAATCAAAGAAGTAAAATTATGAAACCATTTTTTTCTGGCCATGCAATGTGATACGGCTAGTTACTAACTCTTTGTAGTTTATGTGCAAAGTGTGCAAAGGTGTTTTCTTCCACTTCATGTGAACCTTAGGATAACCTTTTTAGTTGATAAAAATACCGTTCATCTCTTTTTCTTCTCAGTGCTGCTTCGTTGAAGTATTATACGATATTATTTTGGGATATAGTCTAATTTAATATACCATCTGCTCAAAGCTTTAAAAAACGTATGCTTAAACTCCGTTGCATTAAATTTTTAGGTCTGGCATAGCCATCGAAAACTTTGAATATTTTGAATTATTTTAACTTCACTGATCGTATTTGAGTTGATGTATTTATATATTAAGAACATTTGCTTTACAAAAGTATATACCTTACATCAGACATATTTACTTCAAATGGTTATATTCGACAGTTCACATGATTTTAAGATATATTGGTTGATTTATTTAAATCAGTTTTAAACTTTGTTGATCATTAATTGTACAAATAATAAGTTAACTATGATATTGATGCTTTACATTTGACAATAGACAGTTTACTCATGAGGGTTAATCCTCTGTTTTAATGAGTGCAAGAGATAGGCAAATGCAAATGGGAATATAGTATAATCAGAATATAAGTCATCAAATAAGGGACATCTAGTATTTTGAAAAAAGATACATTCCCTATGACCAACCAAAAAACAAAGTAGTTGGGAATCCCAGCACTACTTGAATGCAAGGTGAGTGAACTAAAGTCACTGTGGAAATTTTATGTGATTCCATATGGATTGTCAAGACGTAAAAACGTTACGGTTTGCAAAAAATGGGAAATGATTTGTCTAACGCTTCACATAGAATGTTATAGAAATATCAGTAAAAGGCCTAATGAGTGATCCAAAGTTCATTAAGATATTGAATTGTGCAACCTTTTGGATAAAAAACGCGGATGTGGCCAGATCATAAAACAATAAACAATTAATAAAGTAACTTGATGCAATTTATAAAATGTGAAAGCTGTTTGTTTGCCCTAAGCAAATTAAACGATATCTAAATGTCAAAGCATTTTCTCTAAAAACCATGTTCTTTACAGGATATGTATTGACCGCAAGTTTCTTGACCTTTCCTTTAGATGGATGTAAAATCCAGTTGAAAGCTCGATGTTGTCGCGTTTGCCATTGACAAGCAGCTTTGAAGGAAAGTCACGATTACACATGACAACACTTGGCAGCTTAATTATTGACTGAAGGTCTTATGACAGGTTGACAACAGGATATAAATGATATGGTAGATAATATGTGCAGACAGGAAGAGACTGCTTGACCCTGTGACATATATCTGTAAATTGAGTGATCATACTTCTTCAAGACGAATTCATTGTTTATTCTGAATTAAAAGTTCATAAACCGTTATTCATTAACCTGTCATTATGGAAAAGGACATTCTGAAGACTTATATATAGCCTTGAATCTTTTATTTTAAAGATTGTTAATATTAAAAAGGACTTTCTGCAGACTTATATTCAGCGCTCTCTCTTGTATTTTATACATAGCATCAAACTAAATGAATGGTTATCTAGTAGTTAATATCGCCATTAACAGAAAATGGTTTCATAAACAGTATACCATGCAGTTAAGTTATCTCATGTATGGTGCATCAAACATAGGTGAGTGAGTGTTTGCGTTTTATATAGGCAAACGATCGAAACGTCATTTAAAATAAAGGAATTAAAACACTGCTTTGCCAGTGAATAAAGTTGAATTTATTGGAACTCTATAATCAAGTGAGTCAGTGAGTTATATATGGCATCAGATCTTCAAAAGTTCTGCTCATTTGTGAAGAATTTGGATTCATGATAGATTGTTTATGATCTCAAAGTTTATCCTCAAGCATAATGGTGTTGCCGAGCACTCTCCAGACACATACAAAATGTACCATTCACACACTGCACGACATTAGTACTACAACATTGCTCTGTTTTTTTGTTTTTTTTCGGGGGCAATTTAAAAAAGCAAAAAATGTAAACATTTACGTTCTTTAAATCTACAGGAACAAGGATATAAAATGAAGTTCATTTTTCGTATGTAGTGGGTCAACTAATTTCGTTTCAAATTGCAGCAAAGGATAAAATACACAGTCAACTTTTTTCTATTAGACACATGTCAATGGAAAGGAAAATCATCTATGAATCCAATACCTCTGTGATCTGTTCATTTTTTCTTAATCACCCTAACGCATAATTGAATATATTACATTACTGACCTTGTCCTTAGTCTGCCCTGTGGAATATTTGAATGATTTACACATCTTTTGATTCAATATGATCATAAATATATTTATGAAAAAATGCTGACTCGAGGGGATTAAAGGGGATATGATTTATTTGTTAGCAATTTGTAAAACATTTGTCATGACAGAAGTGAAGAGGGAATCAAATCAATGACGTTTCATCGCACAAGCTGAAAGCACATCTTTTTTCGCTGTCTGATCTCACCTTGCATGATGAATTATCATGTCCGATTACTTGAATGAGAGAACCGACAATCGAAGTTCAGATGAATAAGCCCTCATTCAGTCATACAAACATGTTCAAGGTTCATAAATATTAATATGAATCACCTTATGAAGTCAAGTGCACACTTGACGATTCACATCATGAGTTTGAATTCTAGTTGTTTCATATCATCATTATTGTCATCCTCAGGATAGGCATTCAGTGAATTATATCTTTATAATAGTATTCTTCTGACAATTTCTGTCGGAAGAGGCACAAATATGCCTATGGGGACCAATTAATGCCAGTTCTTGATAGGCAACGTGAGACCCTCACGCACCTTCAATGTAGGTCACCAGTACTTTTACCAATTCTCTACAGCTACTAATAGGTAGTACAATATAAGTAAGCAGAAGATGAGTATGTGATTAATCCTCAAGGGAACGCAAACCTAAGCTTGAAACTTTGTCATTCAGCGGATTTGTTCACCTCATTTCGTGTTCTAAATTGATTCCCACATCAAAATGATTTTTAATATTCATGTATGGTTCAAATCATGAACACACCTACAGTTTGTACATAAAAAACCAGAACACTTAACCTTTATACAAAATTACTGCATTGCCTGGCATACGTTTAGAAATAACCATTCCTTGTCAGTGAACTTTGATAAGAAACTTATAATCAGCAAAACAATGTACAACTTTATACAAACTTTGTTGCATTTAACAGACAGGTTTATGTTAGTTCAGCTGTTGACTAAATGAAGAGTTTCATTTCGATTACAGCTAGTTCTAACGTAAGATGGAAGTATCTCATTAAAAAGGTGCGTTTATCAAAGATTACATTCAGTTTGTGGGCTCCTTATCTTCTCACAGTTAAAATCGCATATCAGTGATAAACAAAAGGCTACCGATGGATGCCGACCGGCACCGTGCACAAAGCGGTAGTGTTACTCTTACAAACTGACATATGCTGAGGGCAATGATTAATGTACAAGGACTTCCTGTATTTTTTATAGTTTCTTTAGGTTCACGATTTTCTAAGAGATTGTTTTTTATTAAAGCTTTCATAGTTGCGGGCAGATGGTCAAAAATTTATGAAAGGTTAATCTTCCATTGCGGCTTTTATCATAAAGACGATCTGTTAATGAAGATTTGTTGACAACATGTACTATCAGCTAAGCTAAATGGAATATCCCTTCCCGGAGATGAAAAAAATGGATGATGTCCAGTTAGTTTCTTACCAATAGTTTTAATGAAATATAGCAAAACACGAGGACACCAGCATATTGAGATTGTGACGAGGATCACTGAGTTAATGATAGATTGACAACACAACGTTTTATTTTCGATGTTAATAACCGCTTTCAATGTTATTGATATAGACAGTTTAATCAACCTTGATACTAATGTAATTGACCAGGAATTTGACATGTTAAAATGGACATTTTCTTTCGTGTAATAAATGAAAATGTATTTACACTGGTCCCCATCACCCTTTTCCAAATTACCAGACATTATTTCGTTTTATTCTTCTTTCCCTTCTACTCAAAATCAATTCTGTATTCTCATTTCTTTCAATAGGTTTGAATTGGCTAATTCATATTCTTTAAACCAATTCTATAAGGAACATGTAAAAGTTGTATCCATCATATTTCACAGATTTTCATAATGTTTGTTTCATATGCCTGTATTTGCAGTGTAGTTCAGTTAAAACTGTAAATATTTCCTTTCCATTACTCCTCATAATAAACATAATCTGTATAAATCTCAAGAGGCTATGAAGAGAAACTGTCTTTGGTGAAGAGTATGATGTTTATGGAAGCATAAAATTCCATCACATTGTAGGATAAACTGTAATATAAAGGTTTTAAAGAGGTACCCACGAGATTTAATGATGGTTTGCAACATTGGTTGGGTTAAATGATTATGATTTACATTTCAGCTATTGAATTCCCCCAAAACTGAATAACAGAACTTCTCGAATTTTGAACTTAGACGTCAAAGTGACTGTGTTATTTTTTAGAATGTTAAGTTTTCTTTACTTCATTGGGATTCAAGTATAAATCTTAAGTCGTTCAACTTCGTAACACATGTAGGTTTGACACATCAACAAGTTGGTAGAATCTATTTTTGCTGTACATATGTTTTCCAAATTGTTTTGACATTTAATAACATGTAATTTTATCTTAGTTACTTCCTTAATGTTAACTTTTCAGAAAAAACAACTTAGCTTCATAGAAACGCCGGCAAAACAACCTTGTTCAACCTTTGTTTAAATATTGCAAGAATTATTTCATAACCATTATTAAAGTTTCACATATACATGTACAAAATAGCGCTAAATGAATAAGATAATTATGTAAACATTAGAAAAATATTCACAACAGCATCGATTTATAAAAACAGATGATGAATAGTGTTCGCAATCAAACTTAAACGAACATGGTTTAGTAACACAAATATTTAAAAAGTCATCAGTTTTGTACGACGAACCTTCAGATACAAATTAAACCTCTCCTGAAGACCAATAGAAATTACACTACCGTAAGGCATCGACTGCTTGAATGCGCATTTGTGGTTTGGAATTACACCATATTGACATTAGTATCAAGTTTTCCTGCCATTATCGTGGTTAAATACTGTAGCATCGATACAAATCTACGTATGTGACGACAGCACGAGACTGAGTTCATGTGTACTCCAAACGTGTCTAACAATCACGTGCCACAGACCTGAGATCTAACAACTTTGGCAAATGGCATTCCAATTTATCGAATATTTATTTAACATTATTTTCACAGTAAATGTTGGCTACCCCTGTTGCCTTGAAAACAAACCAGCAACTTTGACGACAGCACGATTCCGATGGTCTTCACGCCATTGAGTTATAGCAACCCTGGAAAATAGAAAGTTATCATCAAAATCAAGTGTTGAGTTCTGCAGATTGATTTGTTGAAACTGTTAACACGTCATATCGAATAATAAAGCACGTTCATTCCCTTTAAGCTAAGTTTTTACTTTGAATGATTTATTGTATAGTTTACTAAAAAAATATTTGAATGTTTTGAGCACACCCACATACTCTCTCTGAGAATGCACACAATTCATTACATTACAAAGAAGTTTTTCGTCTCAGTGAAAAATATTAGGAAATTATATATTAAAGTCGATATGATGTGCAAACACTAAAGTGACTAATATCATATTCACAAGTCCGATCTAATTACTTTTGAAAATAAAATCTTTCAATAGCGAAAATTGGTTGGATATGGCATTTCGAGTGCTCTGTCAAAATGTAGAATATTAATTGAGAGGTATGTGGTAGGGCGAGGTCAAAGCAATTTATATTGGTTTTGACTCGATATATCCTCTGTTCCATCGGTAAAGTGTCTGACTCTGAACCCAAAGTCCTTGGTTCGAATCCAACCAGATGTGAAAGTATTGGATTTTAACTTATGCTTCAATTATTTCAGCCTTAATATGAATATGAAATAAAGACTTTTAGCACTTTTTCAATTTATCATTTGAAACTTTGAAAAAGAAACGTTGAAACGGATTTAAACCTTCATTTTCTTTGCTTTCAAGGTTTGCTATTATTATCAAACCATACTTGATAGCCCTAAACAGACACTTCAGAGCACACGTCGAAGAACTGTAATGAACTGTAACTGGGTTGGTTTACTGTAAAAAAAACGATTAAACAAGCATAAGCAAAGAACATTACACTTTTCAGGTTAGCCAGTGTGAACCCTCATTGATCACACGAATTACAGCCGAGACAGTCGTCTCATTTGATATGTACTCAAACAAAACGCAATGTTGAAAATGTAATGAGGGTATAATTCTCTGAACCAAAAGGCTATTGCAACATTCATAATGGCATATTCATTTACCACAAAAATACCAGACTTATACCATGACTCTATTACTTGGACCCGTAGTATAACTCAAAGTTTTAGTTTACGGTATCGGTTTGGTAAATGATGAGATTTTAATTCAGGTTTTACTATTTCTTTTTGTATTTGTTAACTAAAAAAAAAATTCCGATGCCTTTTTATTGTTACAGCCGGAAAACCTCGTTTGACCTGAGAATTACTGCTGACCATTTCTTCGGCTTACGGAGTTGAGACCAACATCTCTTCCCTCTTTTTACACTGACGATACACCAATTTGGCTCTATTCAGTTATAGGGAGAATATTCTCCGGGACAGGAGACATGTTTGTCGATCCGCAAAACGACCTGCAAAGAGTAAAGATTCGTAGTTATGTTAAAAATATGGAATGGGAATAAAATGGACCTTCATTGAGAAATTGACCCACTCCATTTTATGTCATCGAGAGGAAAGGAATCATCTGTCATTTGGGCACATCGGTCATGTTTGTAGAGAAATGGTGCCGATGTCCTCACTTTCTAAGTACATCAATGACAATATCGCTTTCTCCAAAAGCCCACGTCGTTTTCATCATGTAGTGCACGTGCAAAGCATGGCCCAGGTGCTTTTGGTCCTACCGTAGTTTTCTTCACAAATGATGCCCAATCGATAGACATGGTCTCGGTAGCTTTAAAGCATTTATAACAGAATATTAATTTTGACAGCTGTCGAAGGCATATGATGAGGCACATTGTTTGGTATTAACCAACATTTAACCAATATGTCGTCGACTAGACGAACAGTACGCGTTGAATAACCATTAGATAAACAATGGGTCAATATGCACTAAAAGATAACATGATGACATGTACGATTTGAACAAGTTCTCTTTTACGATTCCATTGTTTTAGGGTTAGATTGTTTTTTTTTGAAGATTTGATGAGATTTTAATTCAGGTTTTACTATTTCTTTTTGTATTTGTTAACTAAAAAAAAAATTCCGATGCCTTTTTATTGTTACAGCCGGAAAACCTCGTTTGACCTGAGAATTACTGCTGACCATTTCTTCGGCTTACGGAGTTGAGACCAACATCTCTTCCCTCTTTTTACACTGACGATACACCAATTTGGCTCTATTCAGTTATAGGGAGAATATTCTCCGGGACAGGAGACATGTTTGTCGATCCGCAAAACGACCTGCAAAGAGTAAAGATTCGTAGTTATGTTAAAAATATGGAATGGGAATAAAATGGACCTTCATTGAGAAATTGACCCACTCCATTTTATGTCATCGAGAGGAAAGGAATCATCTGTCATTTGGGCACATCGGTCATGTTTGTAGAGAAATGGTGCCGATGTCCTCACTTTCTAAGTACATCAATGACAATATCGCTTTCTCCAAAAGCCCACGTCGTTTTCATCATGTAGTGCACGTGCAAAGCATGGCCCAGGTGCTTTTGGTCCTACCGTAGTTTTCTTCACAAATGATGCCCAATCGATAGACATGGTCTCGGTAGCTTTAAAGCATTTATAACAGAATATTAATTTTGACAGCTGTCGAAGGCATATGATGAGGCACATTGTTTGGTATTAACCAACATTTAACCAATATGTCGTCGACTAGACGAACAGTACGCGTTGAATAACCATTAGATAAACAATGGGTCAATATGCACTAAAAGATAACATGATGACATGTACGATTTGAACAAGTTCTCTTTTACGATTCCATTGTTTTAGGGTTAGATTGTTTTTTTTTGAAGATTTGACTTCAAGTGAAAATCTCGAGGACAAATACTTTCAACAAAATATAGTGGATTAGTGAGTGAGTTGAGGTTTAACGTGTTGTCAGCAATATTCCAAGAAAAGGATAATTCTACCATGCATATGAAGAACTATTGTTATCGTCCGGATCGTCCGGATTATTATTATTATTTGGACGTTTTTTTGTTAGTTCATTTCTGAATTTATTAACGAAACTTTCAGGGATTGTAGAGTATTACCTAACTTAGAAATGCACGAGCCAGATTTTTGAATTTTGATTTTGGTTTTGAGTTATCTCCCCTTAAAGTCAAAACTTCAAACCTCAATTTCTCGGTAACTATGGGAGATAACTGCATAAAACTTTCACCAAAATGTGGGCAACAACATTCTCCATCGATTAAGCCCATAGCGGTTTTCGGCCGTATAAATAGATTTTTTGCTATTTTCGAAAAACTGAAAATTTTCTGAAAGTTTGCGGTTCTGACGGTACGCGTCTTTGAAAATCTTCTCCTCACTAACTGCAATACATACAGACTAGTGTGATAGCTCCTTAAAAAGCTTAATGAGTGTGTTAATAAGATATCAGAGCGAATTTTTAATTTTTGATCTGTTACTCGAGTTACATGTATCTGTCCTTGGAATTCGACATTTATTTGAAGTGTCATTTTTCGTGTTACGTTCAAAGGGACATAACTCTGTAAGGATATGTCAAATATGGAATCTGTTTGATGCATTCTGTTCTACAATGATTGTTGAACAAAATCATTACAGATCAATATCATATAAAAGCTGATATTAAAAGAAATATGTGGACGTAAACCTTTTATTTTATTTTTTGGCAATGTTAACAGTTTTTGAGGGTTATTTTATTTTGAGAATTTTAGTTCCAAAACTGTTTCAGATAAAATCAATATTATTAATGATTTGTAAAGCAGATTAGTCAGTAAACTACAAAAAATAACAAGTCATGAGAACATTTTTTTCAGCACATGACAGGTCTTTGAATATTGCGTTTTTCGCAAAATCCTCATTTCAAAGATTCACAGTTTCTTTTTTAAGTAAGATATCTTCAAATTGATTATACTTTCACACGCACTATTCCAAGCACAACTTTTGCTATGTTATACTTTATCATAAAAATGTTGATAGTTAAGGAGCTAGAAGGACCAACATGGAGTAGGGGTCTTAAAATCTTCAAATTTCAGTGTTTTCAATAAAGTTCCAAAATTCATTACTCCATTACTATTTAAGTTATCAAAACAAAACATACATCTTTGTATGTGGATAAACAAGACCAATATTGTTTCTGATATACCTTATCAGTAAAATATCAATAGTTAAAGTGTTAAGTTTCATTACATTATACAGGGGTCTGAAACAGTCAACTTTACATTATAGCGTTAAATCACATGTATCTCGAAAACGGTGACAGATAATTCAACCCAATTTTTTTCTGCTTCTAGGAATAATATTCTCTGAAGAATGATGACATAGCTGACATTGGCCACCATGATGAATTTTTAGCTCATCTGGCCTGTAAGGCCCGATGGGCTTATGGCATGGCATGGTGTCCGGCGTCCGTCTGTCCGTCCGTCCGTCCGTTGGTCCGTCCATCCGTCCGTCCGTAAACTTTGTGGAATTTCGACTTCTTCTCCAGAACCATAAGGCCTAGAGAGCTGAAACTTTGTCTACAGACTCCTTGGCTAGTGAGAATTATAAATTATAGCTTTGGTGGCCCTGTGACCCCTTATAAGGGCCACAGGGGCCATGCCCTAAAAACCTATTTTCATCTTCTCCAGAACCATAAGGCCTAGAAAGCTGAAACTTTGTGTACAGGCTCCTTGGCTAGTGGGGATTATAAATTGTAGCTTTGGTGGCCCTGTGACCCCTTATAAGGGCCACAGGGGCCACGCCCTAAAAACCTATTTTCATCTTCTTCTCCAGAACCATAAGGCCTAGAAAGCTGAAACTTTGTGTACAGACTCCTTGACTTGTGAGGATTATAAATTGTAGCTTTGGTTGCCCTGTGACCCCTAATAAGGGCCACAGGGGCCACGCCCTAAAAACCTATTTTCATCTTCTTCTTCAGAACCATAAGGCCTAGAAAGCTGAAACTTTGTGTACAGACTCCTTGGCTAGTGAGGATTATAAATTGTAGCTTTGGTGGCCCTGTGACCCCTTATAAGGGCCACAGGGGCCACGCCCTAAAAAACTATTTTCATCTTCTTCTCCAGAACCATAAGGCCTAGAAAGCTGAAACTTTGTGTACAGACTCCTTGACTAGTGAGGATTATAAATTGTAGCTTTGGTGGCCCTTTGACCCCTTATAAGGGCCACAGGGGCCACGCCCTAAAAACCTATTTTCATCTTCTTCTCCAGAACCATAAGGCCTAGAAAGCTGAAACTTTGTGTACAGACTCCTTGACTAGTGAGGATTATGAATTGTAGCTTTGGTTGCCCTGTGACCCCTAATAAGGGCCACAGGGGCCACGCCCTAAAAACCTATTTTCATCTTCTTCTTCAGAACCATAAGGCCTAGAAAGCTGAAACTTTGTGTACAGACTCCTTGGCTAGTGAGGATTATAAATTGTAGCTTTGGTGGCCCTGTGACCCCTTATAAGGGCCACAGGGGCCACGCCCTAAAAACCTATTTTCATCTTCTTCTCCAGAACCATAAGGCCTAGAAAGCTGAAACTTTGTGTACAGACTCCTTGACTAGTGAGGATTATAAATTGTAGCTTTGGTGACCCTGTTGCTCCAATGAAGTAAAAGGCCAGCCTTGAAAAATGAAACTTGTCGCCTGTTATATCTAATTTTATGATTCGTGACCCTTTGGCCTCTACAAAGGGGGAATCACATTTGCCACACTCAACAGCATATATTGTAATTGACGATGAAGCCTGATGAGCTACAGAGCCAATGGCTCTATTTTTCTGAAACGTCTTTAACACTGAATATCAAGTGGAATTTGGTCATTTTGATAATGTATTAGTTACTGTTTACCTCTTAGACAAAAAGTCATGTGAAGGTCAAACACTGTGTGAAGCTCAAACAGGAATCTTGAAGACCTAAGTATTGACGCGTCAATCCTAGTTTCTAATTTGTTACTGTGAAACACCAGAGGGCGAATTATTTGGTTATACGGTGCTCTGTCTGTCTATATGGTGCGCAGGAATTACTGTGTTGCCTAACAACAATATTTCTTAAAAATTGCTGTTTTTCGTAATCTTTTTTAAAAAAGGCCTGATTTGTTGTAAGCACATGACTTATCAAATATAATCACAATTTTCACAGGCTACACGGTTGAATGCTGTCAAAACCGGCAAAATATACGAAACTGACAACAGTAACATAGCTTTAAAACATAGACTCCAGCAGTTTCCCCGTCGCACAACACTCAATTTTATTGTTTTAGCAAATAACACTTCTCGCATGTGATTTTTTTTCAGCATCTAACACTTCTCGCATGGGTAGGGGATGCTTCATATCAACATATCTTTTGCAATGATTCAGTAGCCAAAATAGTGATTTCAGAACAGCGTCGCTGATTGCACAACTAACTTTGATTGCCTCCAATCAGGCACCTTCCATTCTACCTCACAAACTGGGCGAATAGGAACAGAGGCTCGATCAACATTTCATGACTTGATCTGCCTCTGTGCGGAGAGAATGTGCACTTTAATCACGTAAAGATTAGCTATAGATGTCTCAAGGGCAAAATCTTACAACCTCTATTTGTTTTAAAGAAAGAGAAAAAGAGTCTGCTAATTTGTGTTAATTTGGACATACCCAGCCATTGATATGAACATGAACCGTTCACAGAAAGAAACATTCAGAACAGTGGACATAGTTAAGGTTATCTAAAATTATGCTTCTTGAAAACATTTAAATAAAAAATATCGTTTCCCTATCATGATTCTCTATTGCGGGAACAATATTTCATGCACTTCACATTCCTGTATCATGTTTTCTTTTTTTTATTTAAGCTGAACTATAAACATTCTTTGTCTTCTGTTATTGTAAAGTAGGTAACTGAAAGTTTTGATTTTCAAGAAGGTGTATAATAAAAGGGTAGTGATAAATATTGTGTTTGGTTGATTTCATCGCATCCTATTTTTTTAATGTTGATAAGGTATCGACAGTGCAACCAACCCTTTAAAAGATTCCATACAACTAGTGACAGCTTTATCTTCTCTGCAATTGTTCAATCTTGAAATACTTGATATACTAAATTTGAAGATAGTCCAAGTGCAATTACAGAGATTTTTAAATATTTTGCGTCAGTGGAGTTAAATTGAGCGAGATGTTCTATTGACTTTTATATCAATCGTATGCAATTTTTATTAGATGTCATGTTGAGAAAAGTTACTTATGCAGTTGATGCTTTTAACCTTGATCAAAATATTGATTTATATTTTTCTCAGAGAACATACTGAGTGCAAACAGGGAAACATTTTTCCTTAATTATATCAGGGATGTACATTGAATAAAATCTTTAAAATTTCAGGCTTATCCGTAATAAAATATCAGTAATATTTAAAAAAGATTTTTTTTTGTTATAGAGATTAACTTCGAGATTTTCATTTACAACTTCCTTGGATATAAGGCAAAATTAAAGCTTCTAGGGAAATTTCCCCTTAACGAATAGTTTGAGCTAGAGAGATTAACTCATAATATAATATTAAAGAATGAGTTAATTGAAAAAATTAGGTTATTTTCCAATATGTTCACAGTCCTTTTCACGTGTTACAAAATGCTATTTTTTCGCGTCCTTTCATGTCGTTATCAATTGCTATGATAACGCACGTCAATATTACCTTTATGTGTTAACAAAATGCAGTGTTTTCTTTCCAATTGCAGTTACGAAAGTTATGACATTTTTGGATGTGTTCAAAATATGCAAATTTTGGGCAATGTTAACATGTAAAATGTATACGTTTTGTTGGTCGATCTATGAAAAAAGCCAATTATCGATTCATTTTTCAAATGAGTACTACAGTTTGCGGTAAGGTATTCACTTATGTTATCATCATTTATATCTATGCATAAGTCGTTTACGCGTGTAGCACCCCAATGACATTTACAGATTGAATAAATAAATTGATTTGCTTATTATTTCCTTGTAAATGATCATTTGGCTGGCTCTGTGTCAGACATACATGTATCTACAAAAGAAATACATCAGATTACTTAACTCTCGAGAAAACCAAAACCTGAAAATTGTACATACTTAGTACTATACTAGGCTTTTGATATTCATATAAGCAGAATGTTAAACTCACTTAAAGTGAGACTTGCTGTGTTTTAAAATGTATTCCTCGAAAAGTTTGTTATGGTGATTAATTCTGTACGATCTTGAACTGTGCATACAATGTACAAAACATATTTTTGATGGATGTGCGAGCTAAAGGGTTTTTAACTGTATTCTTTAGATTGTGCATAATTGGAAAATGGATATCATTAACGAATTCTACAAGGAACCGAGCAAACTCAAAAGCACTTTTTAAGGAAGAAAAACTTAGCAGCTGATTTAACGTTTCTAACTTAAACCACAATGTGCAATATTTACATTAGCGCTCAAATTGAAGTTCTGTCACCTTTCTCTTTTACTCTAAACACGCTCAATGGTCTCATCTTCCATAAAAGATTAAACCTCTTTGATGCTGAAAGTGCTGTTTCACGTGTTGGCCAATTGAAACATAATTGTGAAATGTTCTGTGATACAGACCTCCATTGCTAAAAGCATTTTGATAAATGTACTTGATGCTATGAGTTACAGACCAATACTCCTAGCCACAGATGTCAGTATGGGTGTTGGTCAGAGCCGCTTGGGAATTGTTTCATTGTCTTCATACAGGCTTTTACAATGTACAGTTATATGTACGTTGCATATTTGTTACAATAAAATGTAAACCAATAGTCACGTTTTTGTTACTTGATGTTGCCATCAACCTGTGAGTAAACCTTTAATTATTCCTTTGACAAGGTAATTGTTCAGGAAAACAAACCTTATTCAACTTGTTTCAGATTCCATTGTTCTTAAAACCTCGACCATATTGTATTTTTGTTTATGAAAATTATATGTACGTAATACTGCTTCAAATCCAATATCAGTTAAGCTGCAACAACTAACACATTTAGGACAATATAAAGTCAAGTTTATAATTCAAAACAATAACCCGAGAATACATGTATCTTGCCATTTCCCTTTTTTATTAAAATTGAAGTAACATTACCTATTCTGTTTACCCATATCATAATATTGTTATTGTGATGTACAGTTATGCAATGAACTTACTTTAAAATTAATGATATCTTTAGCCTTTTTGTTTTTTATGTAAACGAGTTTGGTAATGATTTTACCATTGTGCCATGGAACGAAATGTTACAATTTATCTCCATGGTTTGTCGGTGAATATGAATTGCTTATGATCTAACTTGATTTATGATTCCTTGCATATCAAACGGGACACAAAATGATGTTACTAAGCATTTCACATTGACTTCACTAAAACTTCATCTCATCTTTTTGTTGACATGTACGTCATTTTATAGCGTTTAAGGCTTTATGAATAAAAATACATTGGGTAAACTGCATGCAAAAAATAACAAATCATTAAGAAATTTAATTTAATGTTATCATCTGGAAAGTTGAGTTAAATTAATTAATTCTTGCGTATTTCAAAATATTTGTTCCTCCAAATCGTTACTAAAAAAAATTATAAACTAATTGCCCTGTTGAAACACCATTTTAAATTACTTCCAAATAATATTTCCTAAAACATATCCGTTCGTGCATGTAATTTTTCATTCTATGTGTCTGAAAGTAAGTCCTCTTGTTAAAATCTGCCCAGTTCTTAACATTTTCAAAATATTAGCTCCATGCAGATATGAAATCCTCCAAACTACATGTAGGTCTGACCCCAACACCGCTGGTCGCATGGTTTCCGATAAAGAGCTGATATTTTGAAACTGTTCATCCTCGGAACTAGGTTCTCCTCGACTGGTCCTGTTGTTGTAATATTTACTGGCAAAATGAAGATATTTACAGTTAATTACGGGAAATATAATCAAACAATTTCTTTGATCGTTAGGCCCTGCTGAATTGAGAATAATGGAACTCTTTGACATATTTAAAAGAGCGTTGAGATCTCTAATTAGAATACAGAAACAATACATTTCTCTGCTTTTCCATTTCACTTAAAAGTTCTACAAGTTATTTAAAAAACAGAAATTGAAACTGGGGAAGAGATTATTCTCAGTTTTGCTAGCCAATACACTGAAATAAGATAATTTGATCATTTGGGCTTTCATGTGTTGACGACGATAAAAACTCAAAAAGCCTACTAAAGCAAAAGGTCACGTAGTTGAGTACTTTGTTCAGGAAGGTTCTGATGGTTTATAAAGTTTCAAGTTTTTGCCCTTGTGTTCTCTGTCAACAAGGTATTTGATTGAAACACTTTACATATGTACATGTAGACAATAAGATCTTGTATGCTGGTATTGCAAGATGGTTATGGTCTTTTGCATCGGTAGTGGACCAAATCTGCATCGTTCTGAGAATGGACCTGTTAGGCAATAATCTTCCAAAGATAAAAAGCGTGAACAATTAAAAAAATTGTGATTAATGAAGGATGCGTCAGGATCTCTCTGATTGACTCCGAAACTAGATACAGTAGAACTCGGATATAACGAACCCCAAGGAACCAAAGAATTTAGTTCGCTATATCCGATATTCGCTATACGCATATACTTTAAATGATATTACATGCATGCATATAGGGACAGGACTTCGAATTCGCTATATCCGATTGTTCGCTATATCCGAGGTCGCTATATCCGTGTTCTACTGTATATATATAATCTTGTCTTGTGAACAGCCAACTTTAAGCTTTCAAACTTTTCGAATACCTTGGTAATTAATGCACTGTTAAAAGTCCGACATAATGATTAAAATATTATGCGATAACATGATAAAAATCAATGTCAAAAGAGTCATGTGTTGAAACTCAGTATGAGCAAAATATGTGGTTTTATTCGATCACCAATCGTTTTAAATTGTATATTTTAAACCGGATTTAACGTAATGCATATGGTAAATTGCTTCAATAGTATGGAAATGAAGGACATATAGGTATTTTCTTATGTAACAAGACAATCAAAATATACTATCATTAGCTACATCAGGTGTTTTCGGACTTCTGGACTTGACCATTACATATTGCCAATACGAATGATGGGTAGTACAAAGTCGTTTCAAAGAATAATTCATTGACTGCTGAGGTCCTTTAGGGAGAAGCGGAGTTAGGACACTATATCAATAAAAGAGTTTCACCTTCAAGTGAAGAATCTTCATCTAATCTTAATGGATTACGTTGAAGATCCGGCCAGATAAATATATAGACTTGTTAGTTACTGACCACTGAGATTGGTAAAATGCAAAGACTAGGCAAGGGGTTTTGGTATTATTTAAAAATAGTAGTAGGATATTGATAACAAAACGACGAAATATTTCCAATATAAAAACAAGAGAGAGCTTAAACCCTATTAAACTATCAAATAGATAAACCAACATATATATCACAAAAGAAAAATACACGTTTCAAAGAAAAGGCCATCTCAAGCTCGGTTTGAAATTAAGGTCAGAGGTTGAAACTATACAAAATACTTTTCAAATAAAAATAACGAAAACTGGATTTATCTCCTAAATGATGGATTTGATGTATTTTACATACATTGATGCATTAGTTACCGTTAGTGTTTGGCTTTTAAAAATGAAGGCTGTTAGGTAGGATACTGGTCAAATTGCATTTCAATTGTTCACAATAGATAAATATATTAAGAGGAACAAATGATATATTGAACTTTTTTAGGTAAACAAAAATACATTCTAAACTCAGCTGTGCAACCCTAGAAATATATTGAAATGGATTTGTTTGAATGATAGACGACCAATGGAAATTTTTCAATAAAATATAAAATGAAGAGTCAAATATTAAAGGTATCAGCTGGTATTTGACTAGTTTTCCCTGAGGATAGATATCAAATAAAAGTTATTTAATTATGGAACCATTTCTTTCAGGATCGCAATGTTGGTCAATTGAACAGAAGTAACTCAGTTACTGCTGATATTTATACAAAAGTATTTGTACTCAACAGAACCTACAAAGGACACCTATCATTATATGCATTGCTAGATTATCTTACCTTTACTATTTATTAACTATCAATATTTTTATTATATTTGACCAATTATTGTCAGGAACATCGTTTGAATTAAAAAAACGTTGAAAATTGGGTGTAGGGTTTAATATGTAAGAAAGTTCTGTTTTAACAAATTAACATTAACTCTTCAGATGAAGAAGACGAAGGCAATATCATGGATATACAACTTCTTCATTCAAGTTTGCTTGATCTTGACCTTCGATGGATTGTACTAGAAACTTTTAAAAACTGACTTCTCCAAAGATAATATATAAAGCACTCTAAGCACAATCACAAAAACAATTCAAGTTATAGTGTTCATAAGGAATCTTTCAGTGATATTTAAACTTTTGACGTTGACCTGTGTCTTTGATTGTTAACATTTTAAAATGATAACCTGGAGGTGTAAACAGTCACACATGTACATGAATTGTGAAAAGCTTAATGGGATAAAGCTATACCCAAATTTGGTGCATATTGCAATAACTCATTAACTTATATCTCGTGACCTTGACCGTTGACATTCAAGGTCACAATCACACAATCGATGAACACTTTTCATTGGGCATGTCAATCATGTAATGATTATAAGTGTTAATAGTTAAAATAAAGCATTTTCGGTAAACTATGCTTAAATTGCGACCTTGTTTCGGTTTGAACTTTTATTGTTTATAGCAGAAAACTTTTCAATTGTTTACTTCGCCAAAGATGAAACATACCAAGTTAGAGCTTCAAAGCACAAAAACAAGAAAATAAACGCTTAGACGTTCATTTACGTTTGGCTTTAGATGTATGTTTGCTTGTGGAAAGAATGCAAGATGTTTTGCATTTGATTACAATAAGAATAGTTGTCTAATATACATTTCACATCACATCAAGGTAACGAAGGATAACAAAACATATCAATGAAGGTTGATAAGGTACCTAACGATCTAAAACGTATTTATGATTCCATGCGCTTGAAGCATCTCGTGCAACGATGTTTCAGAACATTTCACATTGCTTTATGTGCAGCAAACATCGATCTATCCTTAAAACTGTTAAAATGAGCGTTAAAACCAATTCTTCCCAAACGAATAGAATTCATTTTGACTGATTTTATCCCGTATCACCAAAGTGTACAAATATCGATCTAGCCTTAAAACTGTTAAAATGAGCGTAAAAACCAGTTCTTCCCAAACTAATAGAATTCATTTTGACTGATTTTATCCCGTCTCACCAAAGTGTACAAATATCGATCTAGCCTTAAAACTGTTAAAATGAGCGTAAAAAACAATTCTTCCCTAACTAATAGAATTCAATGTCACTGATTTAATCGCTTATCATCAAAGTGTGCAAAAACAGTATTTTCAGGATGATGAAATAGTATCAAATCATTAACATTTATAATCAACTTGTTGTAACCTGCCAAGCGTCAATAAACATGCATGTTTTGCCTTAGCGTTTAAACAACTTTTCATCAAACAAATACTTTTTCTCTTACTATTAATGTCCACATATATTCTATTTCGTCCATTACTAAATTGAAAATGTTTTATAGGTGTATATAAGCTTTTTTATAAAGGGGACATATTATGAGATAAGGTTGAGGAGGGTGCTTTGTAGTTTGACAACCTCTGTTAGATTTAGCTCAGAGCTCACTTAGGTTTTAAAATTAACTTGGTCTGAGGGAATCAAATTATAAAGCACGAAAGGTACATTTATCTGGGTTATCACTTCCTCAATTACTCGGTTGTATTTTTTGTAGATTTTTTCAGGACCGAAAATCAAATTAATCAGGAACTGATTGTCCTCAATCACGTGAAACTACGCCAGTGCACGAATCAGAAAAATGAGATAATTTGGTTCCTTTAGGGTTTCTGTTTCTTTTTTAATGATGACTGAAACTCAAAACCTAATTAAGGTATAATGTTACGGTGGCCCATAGGGGACATGCATCTTTTACAACAGTTTCTTGATTTTTTACGATAGTTTCATGATTTTCTTTCAAACAAATTCGACAAAATTGTACTGAAAACATAAAATACCTGAAATGAAACACGAAAAACCCACAATGAAACACGAAGAACTCAAATGAAAACACAAAAAACTCAAAGTGAAACACCAGAAACTCAAACTAAAACATCAATAACTGCAATATGAAATCTTTCAAAACTATCCCCTCTGCCCAATGGGACATTGCAATAAACTTTTAAAAGACCTTTTTGAGTTTTTATCTCATGACATTGTGTAATGAAACAGTCACAAACCAAAACGGACAAAAACTTCATGAGGTGGAAACCTTTCTCACCGCGGTGCAAACCCTTCTCCCCGCGGTGCAAACCCTTCTCACCGCGGTGCAAACCCTTCTCCCCGCGTTGAAAACCCTTCTCACCGTGAATGTACCAAGTAATAGTTGTATCACATTGTTAGTATATATACTCAAATAAAAGTATTGGGTGAAGTAGAGTATAGATTGGTTATCTCATAACAACCTTGATCGGTTATGCAATGGTAAACATATGCAAACAATTGTTGAATTTGATTATATTCAAACAAGAAACCAGGACTTCTATGTTGTCAAGCAGGGCCTTTACGACTTGAGCTATCGAAGGTCAATGCCAGTTTATGAACATTTTGTAATCTCATGTCTGTATTTTAATTTTGCCCTATATATATATGAATATGTATAGCATTGCGATACTTTGTAATCTGAGGAATCAAGTTTATAGTTTTCAATCCTGGCACTGGAGTGTTAAGTAGCCTTAATGTTAAGGTTAAGTAAACACATATTAAACCCTCAAATTGTTTCTTTAGCATGTTTATAAATTCAATATTTATGTTGTTTTTTTTTATTTGAAATTATGACAGGTGTGTTCAATTTGTGCGTATGCCATATAATAACCCGAGCAATCGCTGTAACCCTGTTCGTAACCCTTGCATAACATTTGTTTTACCGTTTATCCAACTGTAACCCTCGTTAATATTAGCCCTCTACGATACTCTCGTTTTATTGGTGGCGTTCACTAATGCCTACATGGAAGAATGCCTACTACATGCACCAATGGATTGAGAGTGACATAAACGCAATGTTCCAAATTGCTGAGAGAGAGGGATATTATTTATTACTGTTTCACCCAATACAATACATGATTAATATACATAAAAAGACATCACTGTTTTATATTGGCCACCCAAAAGGGTTATGAGAGACATTTTTCACATTTTTTACTTAAAATATACAGTATTAAAACAAACAATACATGTTTATTCATACACATCATACACACACAAAAATCAACCAAAACAACTTGCACACCTTGTTATCAACCAGTTGTATGATGCCCCGGGCGTTGAGATGGTAAGAGATCTGTGACATGAAGACTGATATCAAATGATCGAGGGAAAACCAAAGCGCCTTTGAGCAGCGCTGTCTGAGGTATGGTATGGTATGTAATAGTTATATGACGAGTATTGGTCGTCGACTAGACGACCAATACGAGTCGTATAACTTACTTATACCACGACCAACACACCGACATATAAAAACAAAACATATCTTTTGAAATACGATACGAAAATTATAAAAATGCTGTGAACTATGTTTTCTTTACCAAACTATGTGCCTCATCACGCCTTTAGAAGCTACCAAATATCCTCTAAAATATACTCTATAGTTACCTGATCCTTCGTGTCTTAAAAAAGATATCGATTAAACAGTCTTCGAGGAGATAATTACGGTAACAACAGCAGCGCGTGGGCCCTGCTTTGCACGTGCTCTACATGATGAAAACGACATGGGCTTTCGGAGTAGGCGAAAATGGGTCAACTTGATTGGGACAATTCGGCGTACGCCGCTTAAGCTGGCGTATTCGGCGTGCCACTTTATTGCCGAAATTTCCACGCCGACTGCGCCGGCGGAGCACGCCGTTCGCGCCGTTTTTAAATGAGCGGCAGAGACCGGCGCAATATGGCCGACTAAGTATGGTAAGTTTATTTCGAGTGATTGCAATTTGCGAAATTATTCAATATATCGATACTATTGTGTTGGAATAAAATGCAAAATGGCTATTTATTTCTATTAAATGTATATAATTGTAGAAATGTAAGAAAATTCCTTTTTAAATTCCTCAGCTGATGGTTATTCAGTTTATGACATTACCAGCATATTTGTAGATGAACCATCATCAAAAATCTTGGGTGTGCAAAGTTTGTAAAGAGGTTCTTCCGACGTCTGTAGCAGTGGCGTTAAGTGAGCAGGAAGCGGCCGGACATTCTCAACTTTTCGTTGACGGAGAATACAGGTATAATATCAAGAATCTCAGATGATAACTTTTGATTTATCATGCATAAACAATAGATTGGAATATAAAACCGCTTGGATAGCCCTTCGTTGTATGTATAGTTTTATTGAAAATGTTGAAAATGCGCTAAAACTAATAACGTATAGTGGCCTATTCATCCAAAATAATTTTGGTAAGCCTGAGTCCTTTTTAAAAAAATGTTATTTCGCTTCCACTTATGGTATATCAGAATAACCAGACTTAGCAAGAAAAAAGAGAAATGCTTTTTTTTTTTAAATAAACTATATGCAAAAATATCTTCGGATCCGATAGTATGTATGTCTTAATCGTAAGTCGCATATTTACTATGAATATTTGTCAGTAACGTTATTCTGACATGTTATTTAAGAATATACCTGAGGTGCCTCGACTGCCGGCGTGCATTCCATGCAAGCTGTGAGGTATACGAGGTGCACCTTATACTAACTGGTGAGGACCCCGACGTCTATTGTGACGAGTGTGCCCGCAAGGAACAAAAAGAAGAGGTTACATGCAGCATATGTGCAAAGAATGAGCGATCCAAATAAGTACGTACACGGACAACAGATTGAAAAAACACCTGCTGATAAAAAGAAAATGTTTAACTAGTGTATAAATTGTAATAAATATGTATAATCTATCTAAACTCTGCTTTATCTCTGTCAACAATCCGTTTTTATATAATTAAATCATGTGATATGAAATTAATACAAAAAGTTAATGCCAAGAGAGAAAGCTTATGAATATATTTTAAAATGTGGCTTCAA
The DNA here is from genome assembly GCA_916613615.1 of Steromphala cineraria. Taxonomy (NCBI): domain Eukaryota; kingdom Metazoa; phylum Mollusca; class Gastropoda; order Trochida; family Trochidae; genus Steromphala; species Steromphala cineraria. The sequence goes on along the minus strand of OU744730.1, from coordinate 40,548,520 downwards.
TAGTTCACTAGAGCTTAATTTATACTAAGATATCAATTACTTGAATCGAAAACCTATACACGTATTTGATTATTAACACAAATTTGCAGATCCCGTTGTTTCTTATATGAACGCACGGATGGACAAAAATACAACATAACTTGTTCGGAAGAAATTTATGCTGTGATAATTTCCGAAACAACAGGTAAGGACAGAACGGTTTAGCCTTGTACAATTCTTGGACGACTGTCTTTTTTAACTGCTGTACTTCAGCTAGGAAAGCATTTTTACTGCCATGTCAAGTTGACGCTTTATCCCCGCCTCTAAGTATTTATTTTTGTTTGCACGCCAGAATATTCTTTCAAAACTATATATATATATCTTTTCCTTTTTTTGTTTTATATTGCTTTTCGACAAACGTTCAACAAACATGGACGCGAAATAATTTATAATAATTTCAATGTTTCTTTATCTGTATCATTTAGAATTTTAATGTGAACTTTTATTCTTCACTCGACCCTTCATTCAATTAAATTTTGGTTTGAAGAAATCACAAGGAGATGTTTAGATTATTACAATAAAAGTGCTGAAAGATTCTGTTATTTTCGGCCAAAACATAAGTCTGCAGTTCTAGTTGTAAAAAGATTATAATTATTCTACATGTATTGGTAGTGCGTGGTTCTTGAAAACAGCATGATCGAAGGAATACGTAAATGAGGCAAAATAACTCGGTTCTCCACTCCCTAACGACAGTGTATAAGATATAATACTGCTGCCTTACAGTATATAAGCCAAACACAGTCCTTGTGCTGTGTCGCCCTCCTCGTCACTTGACGACAGCAAATCATCAACAGCTTGCACAACGGCGCTAACAGCAACTGTTGCCATCGACGCCATATTGCTATATGTTGACGCCATATTGCTTTAAGACCGAATCGCTTGATTCTGTCAAGTTACCGGCGTACGCCGGTCACGTGTCCGGCGTGCGACGAATATGTTGCAATCAAGTAGACCCAAAGTCACTGTGTTCAATGGAAGGTGAGGACGTTGGCAGCATTTCTCTACAAACATGGATGATTCGCCCAAATTGCAGGTGGTTACTTTCCTCTCGATGAATTAAACATAAGAATTAAGAATTTCTACCGAAAAGAAGAGTCCAATTTTAAATAAAGTCCAAAAGTAAATAAGATATACGATATGGCAGACGAATATTTAGTAATACACGGTTGACCTAAATTCATTGGACTTTTCTGTCTCTTGAACAAACTATCAACGTGGACTGTATTTACATACTTGTAACAATTCCATGCTTTATCGTCGCTGCAATTAATTCCTTTAACTTATTTACAGGATGTTAATGTAACGAATGCGTTTGAAGGTGGGATATTAGGCCTAGTTGTCTTTTTGTGTTCTTTACCACCGTTGTATTGACTAGAGCATTAAACTGGTGTTTTGAAGGAACTACAGTTAGTTTGCAACTTTGTCACTTCATTGCATATATTTTCGTGTAAGATACACTTGACGAAGAGGGCAGACATTCATTTACTAAATGTTTTAGTTATTACCTATGGGTATGAGGAATTTATCTACTATCGTAAGAACAGTCTATATTGACTAGTCATAGATTCTTGATATTCTATAGGCTCCCGACAGAACCCTTGCAATCAACAAATACAAAAATGTATAAAAACTCTAATAAAAGTTGTCCCATCGTTGTTTGTCGTTATTTGAAATTGAAAGTATTTGCCAAACCGTTACACTTACATGGATCGTGATACATTTTTTCTGTTTTAGTCTGTCATGAGAAGGGTTAAATGAAAGTAGTTCCGGCTGATTCTTTGGTGTAGTATAACTAACATTTTGGTTAGTTATACCACGGGTCCAAACAATAGAGTCGTGGTATAAGGTATGGTATGGCATAGATATATCACTCCATCGTTTTTGTATCGCCAATATTTCAATATTTAAGAAATTGCCATTATTTTTCAGCAAATCATGTATATATGTTATCCTTCTGTTGAAATAATGTTAATATTTTATTATTTTTCCGTCCCTGCTTGTAGAGTCCACTCTTACACAGTATAGACTAGATCATTTTATCTCCATAGGAAACTATTTTTCATATTACATCCCGTCAAAAATTCCAAACAGGCCAATGGAAACTCATAAAGAAGAATGGTGAGCGTCGCTGGAAACCAAAATAAAATATTCTTACTCTTACTTTCTAATTTATTTGCTCGTTAATTCTCTACTGAAGGCTTTATCCCCTAAAACAAATTATCGCACAATAATTAAACTTATTATGACAAATACATTTGTACTATATCTATCTTTCAATGGTTTAATCCATATTTTTTATATAGAACATAGCGTGCGGACAATCATCGGTCATTGGTTAATTAAGCCAGGATTAATGCAAGCTAAAGCCAGTTAAATGTTATATCTTATGTTATGGTAGACGTTTAAATGAATATTGATCAAATCAATTTAAATGGAAAAGAAGGGAAGTTATTGTCAAAATGTTGGAAATTATTTATTAAAACAAACATTTGCTTTGTGTGGCGAAATGTTATTTATCAATTCCGACTGTCAGTTCCCCCCCCCCCCCCCCCCCCCCCCCACTTGTTATTTGATATGAAATGGAATGGAAGTTGACGTTTATGTAAATTTTAAAGTTTCCATAGCAGGTATGATATTAGCCAAATACAAAAAGGTAAATGATGAAGTGAAAATAAGAAGTATTTTTTCGTTTAAACAACCAGTTCTTCTATATACAATGATATTATTCATAAAGATCGAATAAGGCATGTTTGTCACAAACACTATATCATGTGTCAATTTAGCCCATTTTGTTATGAAAATAGCAAATGAATTTTTCCTATGCCTTAAAAATGTTTCATTGTGCCATACACAGTATACTTTTATGCAGTTAAAAACTGTAGGTAGACGGTAAAGCGAGGGTTATGGACACGAGGGCTACGTAGAGGGTAAGGGCAAAGTGACGGATAGAGTTAGATATACGGTAAAACGAGGGTTATGAAAACGAGGTTTACGTAGAGGTAGGGCAATGCGAGGATTAGAATAAGATATACGGTAAAGCGAAGGTTATGAAAACGAGGGTTACGTAGAGGGTTAGTGCGGCAGTCACATATTTGACATAAAATTTAAGTCGTCATAAGATATAGTATCATTGTACGTGATGTAAATTAATTTTCATTGAAAAGTATAAAAGTGATGATATGGAGACTTAATGACAAACACGGAGACATAGTCATCCACATAAATTAAATTTAGTTTTCCTATCAAAAAAGTTTCTGAAAGAAGCTGTCTACTTCGGAGGGTACCTTAAACAAAGTTTAGGAAACCAACAATGGAAGCAACTCTGTAAAAATAGATTTGTTGTTCTCAATTTCGAAATCGATCGAGATAATGATACCATAAAAACAAACACGAAGATTGTACATACTATCTACACCTTTTATAAGAAAACCAATCCTTTGAGTCACCTCAGAGTAAAAAGGTACATGAGCAATAACTCTGGTAAACATAATTGCTCGCTTCACATTTCCGAACTCCATCAAGATTTTGATATACACTACATTTCGTCAAGGGTGATAATAATAACTAATTTCTAGTTAATAGACAACAATTTGTTAGGGTTAACCAAGTGCAGTCTTCAACTGTAAGTACATCCACTGGCGCTCCATAAGGTTGCGTTATTTCAGCGATTTTGTTTATATTGTATACCAATGATTGCGTATCCAATGCAAAAACATGTATGACAATCAAATTTGCCGATGATGCAGCATTGGTGGGCCTGATTAGAGAATCTGAACTGTGTTACAGAACTGAAATTTGTAGATTGGTGTAAATCAAACTTTTTGTTTTTGAATGTGCAGAAAACCAAAGAAATGGTCATAGATTTTAGGAAAAAGAAGTCTACATTAAATGCTGTGACTATAGATGATGGTGAAATAGAAAGAGTAACAGAATACAAATATTTGGGTACTGTCTTGGATTCAAAACTTTCTTGGAACGAAAATACTGACAAAATTTATAAAAAAGGACAGCAACGCTTGCATTTTTTTTGGAGATTGAGACATTTTAAAATAGATCAAACTATCAAATATTGAGGTTATTTTACAGAACATTTATTCAAAGTATCTTGACCTTTAATTTCTTGAGCTGGTTCGGAAATCTGTCTGTTCAGAATAAAAACAAACTCTCAAACATTGTTAAAACAGCTTCAAAAATTATTGGACTGAAAGTATCGGCGATTTTTATGAGCAGCAAATTTCAAAGAAAACAAATAAAATTTTAAGTGACCAATCACATATTCTTTTTTCGGAATATTCTTGGCTACCTTCAGGACGCAGACTGCGCATGCCGACTGGGAGAACAAACAGGTTTCGCTACTCTTTTATTCCAAACAGTGTTCGTTCCTACAATGAGCAGTTTATTGATTAATGTCATATTTCTGTTTTAGTCAAGTGAATGTGAGTGTGACTAAATCGGATGTGTTCATGTTTATTTAGACAAATCTTATGCATAATAATATTATCATGTACATTTAGTTTGCTTTGTTTGTAACTGGAGAACTGTATATATGATGTAAAACAAATTTCCCTTGGGACAATAAAGACATTATCTTATCTTATCTTATCTTATAATAATACCACACTCTTGGGTCTGATATCAACATCACAAGCACTCTGAAAGTTTAGTTGTCCTCTGTAGATTCGTGTTACTGTTAGTATTAGAAATCTGTGTTTTCTTACTAATACCATGTTTATCTTATTGAGAGATGAAGAAGGATTATAGTTAAGAAAATATCTCAACTTTTCTACCTCATGAGATGGGATGAGAATGGTAGTTGTAAAGAATTGACAAATATTTTGTTTATGTTTTGATGAAATGGTTCAATTACGCCAAATCATTTGCCATTTTCATGTTGGTTGCCGCTTGGAAATGCCCGTCGCTGCGTTAACATTGTAACGTCATTAGAGAATTCGTTACGTTAGACCATTGTTTCATGTAGTCAAACTGTTTAATGTGACGTCACTCGAGTAGTGATAAGTTAATCGCCACTCAATAGAGTAAAGATAAAGGTTATCACTACTGTAGCCAGATAGAAAGTTAATATCACTGATAGATTAGAGTATCTCACTCTGTATGAAAAAAATAAAAAAGCTTTTGTGAGATGGTTCAATTATCAAATTGAGAGGATCCGGAGAGGTATACGCCTCCAGATACCCTGTATCTAAAAAGGTAAGAATATGAAGGAATACGGAAGAATCCGGCTGGTCGGATTCCACCCCTTTTTGTCCTGTGTGTGATACTTGTAATATACAAAAACTCAAATGGTTTCGTTTTACTTCACAAGAAAATATTGAATATATTAAACACGAATATCAATATCAAAATTAGTTGATGTTATGAAAGACAACTAAATTGAAATAAAGTTGAACTTATTAGGGATATCTCAAAAGTGTACAAAAGATGTATAGATGTTCAATGTTTGTTCCGCGTAATGGTTCTACACATTCTCGATCCCGATAGTGTCTAAGAGCTGGACAAAGATGTCGTCTGCCTCCTAGATGGACCTCGACATTTGGAGATTTGACTCGGTCATGAGCTCAGTAAAGAGTTCGTTAGCCAAGGGATCGCAGTCTGGAACTTCTCCTGTAAGTTCGGTGGCCAGTGTCACGAAGTCATCCCTATTCAACTGCTGTAGGTAGCTTCTTGCCCCGTAAAGTTCTTGAAAATTGAAGAGCATATCTGGTTTTCCGTGAGGCGATGAGCTGGTGCGCGACCTGCGCATAGGGTGTGTGTGTTCCAAAGCTGCATGGTTTCTTCAAGTTCTGTTCTCAGGAGATTCATATAGCAGAATCTGACACATTGGATATCGATATTACTTGAAGTATCCAATATGCCAGTCTCTACAAGTTCTTTGAAATGGCTGATCCAAAATGCCATTCCTTCTTGTTGGAACTTGCTCCACCATGCTTCTATTCTTTGATAGCAGTTGATTTGCCGTACAAGAAGGTTGAGTTCAGGGCGGATCGTGTGTCGTTTTGTGAGGCGCGTAAGGTTTCCTGCATACGTTGCACGTGAACATTTTCCGTCCCTCTATCTGCGCGCATAATGAAGGGAACACCATTAAGAGAATCAATTGTCTTTGCAAAATACCAGCAAACATATTTTGGGTCCTTGTTTGATGCGGACGCTTACAGCCAAAGGATCTTCCTTGATAAGCCATGTTTACTCAACCCAAAAGGTTTTAATTTATCCCATCCATCAATGAGCCACAAGTAGTTGGGGTCAGGCACGTGATATTCTCTCCTTCGCAGTCGCCGCTGACGTCTTAAGTTAACACCTTCAGGGTCCAGCGTTGCCATTATATTCCTGACAGTCTCTCTGTCTGTATTGACCCAATGCATTTGAGTGATGCGATGATGCATCGCCCGATAGCCCAAAGTATTAGCACTACCCTGCAACTCTTGTTCCACCACATCCGCCACACGATCTTGACTATCCTTTCTTTTCAAACGAGACAAGTTCAGATCTTTTAGGATTCTTTTTAAATGTCCAACACTGATGTTAACTTCATGGATAGTGCACAACAGCATCGTTATTTCCTTGTATGTAAATCGTAAGTTGAAATAATACACTATTTGAGCATCTCGATCCTGTGGAATATCCCCAAAAGATGAATAAGGTGCTCGAGAAGCCATGTTACTAATAAATGCAAATAAATGCAGTTATTGATGTTTTAGTTTGAGTTTCTGGTGTTTCACTTTGAGTTTTTTTGTTTCCTTTCGAGTTTTTCGTGTTTCATAGGGGTTGTTCGTGTTTCAATTTGTGTTTTTCGTGTTTCGTTTCAGGTATTTTATGTTTTCAGAATTTCAGTACAGTTTTTTCGAGTTTGTTTGTAAGAAAATCAAGAAACTATCGTAAAAAATCGAGAAACTGTCGTAAAGGATGCATGTCCCCTATGGGCCACCGTAATAATGTCATTCATATTGAGTTTTTTTGCGGAAGGTTCTGAATGTTTCACGAGTTGAAAATTTTTACCATTATTTCCTTGCAAATACCTTCTATTGTACTATTGGAAACATGCAAGTGTTTCAGCGTATATGTTTCCTCAAATATGCAAACTAATTGCAGACATTCTTTATTATCTCAATGTCAATCCCATTCCGTGTGCAATTTAATGTTTTGAATTTAATTTAATCTGGATCGTGAAAACTTCGAAATTGTGTGTATGTAGTAAACTCAATTATTGTTATAAAAAAAACTTTCTTTTACTCTTCTCATAAGCTTTTTTCAATCTCAATCCTATTTTGAAGGAAACTTAAGTAAATTAGTGACGTCCATTTAGATTATGAAATATGCCTTTTTATTACTCTTTGTAATAATTCTTCATATACACATGGACAAAAATTAAGCACCCCCAAAATTAATTTCTAAGAAGTAATGCAATGAAAAAGCTACGATTCTTTGGATGAATTTATCACTATTTTTATGAAATTTGTTGATTTTGTCAACAATTTCTGTGAAGAAAGATATTTCAGTTTGACATTTCACGAAAATACGACTGAAATTGTCATGGCATTAATTTTTTACCAAATAAGTATGGTTCCAGTGTCGAAAGTACATAATAAAGATTAAGTTTCAGATATCAAAAACAACATGTGTGATATCAACTTGACTTTTAAATGTCAAATCATCATTTATCATACAAAATAAGGATGTAACTGGTTGTTGAAAATGCCTCCCTATTTTCAACAATTACTGTCAATATTTAACAAAAAGGCTGTAATCATACGATTTGTGAATTTCTTTGGGATTATTTTAACTTTAATCCATTAATTAAACTTTTCTTCTTGATATCGATGGATCATTACAGTAAACTTATATCTTATTTTGTTTTTAAACCTTCCCAATTGAGTTTGTGTGTTTCCAGAATATTTCGCGATCGATTTTAAAGGTTCATAGTGGTGTAACCTGTCAGTTTTGACTAAAAGACAGATAATAAAGTTTGACAAGTTGGCTTGAGGGAATGAATTTTTTCACATTACAAATGGCAATCTTCACTTTTACTTCTCAGGATAATTAAGGATTCAGCCTTATGGCTGAATCCTTATTGTTATTGGCGTGTTTTTTGTTTTTTTTCCCATGATTTCTTGTTAACAAGATTCAGCCAAAACGGCTGAAGCTATCGCAACCAAATTTGACATGCTGGTAGACCTTGTTGAGAAGACGCGACAATAAGCTTTTGGACCTATTCGGCCCATAAATAAATGGCCCAGAAAGGCCCAAAAATCTGATTTTTAACATGGCTTTTTTTTTCAAAATGCACTTAGAGACCTGATTTTTTTTTAAAAGATGCGAAATGAAAAATGCTGCAAAAACGAAATCATGGCAAATTCGTAGGTCACGTGGTTTGGCAGCCATCTTGAATTTTCTGCATTTTTTTCAAAAGTCCCACCCCAGGCACCTTTCAGGAATCACCAGTCGGCAACTGCTGATACTAGAAAGCTGAAACTTACACATAATGTATAACAAGTTTGGTTCAAAATTACAAAAATCGAAATAGTTTTTTTTATAAAAATCTTCAAAGTTTGCACATTTTGCAATATTCAAGGGCAGATAACTCAAAAACCTCCCAGACGAATTTGATGATTTTTGCATGAGAGTTAGACATTAGCAAGGTCTTCAAGATAAAAGAATAAAATCGCTCGCGAACAGTCATTTCCGGTCACGAGGAAGGGTCAAAGTTTGCATTTTGGAAAACGGGTGTTTTTTGGTGGGTATGTTTGAATACTCATTGCTAATCAACGACGTACGATAACACATTGCTCTATATATCATATGAAAGCCAAAAGAACATACAATCTTGGATAAATCTCATTAAAATTAGATTAAACATTTACATTGAAATTCGGAGTATTTAAATGTGGTCAATCCTACTTTCGTTTTGAATGATTATGATATATGAATGATTAAAAAATAGTAGTTCATTGGCAATATAACACTAGGCAATGTTTTATCTATCATCAGGCAGCAACAAGACTCTTTAAACTGAGATGATTCATGTTTGCAGCCATGATGAATTTTCTGTAAAGGCTAAACGTTGAATATCAAGTGCAATGTGGTCCTTTTTTATAATGTATTAGTTACTGTTTACCTCTTGAGGCTTACGGTAATTTGATTGAAAACATGATATTTGCGACAGATGTCGCATCGCTCACAGTTTCTTTATTTTTCATTCCCATTAACAAATAATACATTCAAATGAAGACAATTCTCTCCTCTAAACAATGGTAAAAACAATTTTTAAGTGTCTCTAATGGTTCGCATGAAAGGAATGCCGCACGGTGAGTGCCGTCGGTTAATTTGAGGGAAAAAATATAAAAACTTTACACTGATAAATTTGATCCATTGTAATAACACCAAACGATGATGCCTCGTTGCTACAGCTATGTTAAATAGCAGTGTATGCATAAATGAGGTCTTGCCTTTAAGTGCCGGACTGACAACCAATGTGATTATTGTAAGCATTCTCGCTCAAGCTTTTTGACTTAGATAATTACCTCTGTTAATGAAAATTAACACCATACAGCGCTGAATCCGTTTGTCGTCGCTTGCGACTATATTTTATTATTATTATTCACAAAAAGTTTGGACTAAGATACAGCAAAAACGACTAAAGCAAATACAACCAAACTTTACAATCTGATAGCTCTTACCCTGGAATCGGGGCAGTAAGCTTTTGGGACAAATCGACCAATACATTAAAGGTCCAGTTCGATTCCAAAATCAAAAATTTAACAGTCTTTTTTTTTTTCAAAATGCACTTAGAGACCTGAAACTTTTTTTAAAAGATGCGCAATTAGAAATAATGCAAAAAATGAAATCATGACAAATTCGTAGGTCACGTGGTTTGGCTTCCATCTTGGTTTTAGTGTATTTTCGACCATTAAAAAATCTTCTTCTCTGAAGACACTTGCACTAGAGAGCTGTAATTCATACTAAATGTAGCTGAAGCATAGTACTTTAGAATTTGGGCTTTTGAGAGTCCCAACGTTAATACTTTTCTTGCAAATCGCAAATTTCAAGGGCAGATAACTCAAAAACCAGACCGACGAATTTCATGATTCTTGCATGAGATATAGACATGACCAAGCTCTTTTAGATAGAGAAATAAAATCGCTCGCGAACAGTCATTTCCGGTTGCTATAACGTATTTCCTAACATGGGGTCAGCTCTGAATCACGGGATTTTCATGAAACTTTCAGGAATGATTGCTAACATTATCATCTGTATGATTATAATGTAAGATGTACGGCTGAATCCTGTTGTTGTCGCTTGCGACTATATTGAAACTTGTTTTTAGATATAAAATACCACAATTTTGTTAATGTGAATAATCAAAAGATTTGAAACGTTATATGAATGAAATTTGTTTCCTTAAAATGCTAAATTGTGGTTCTATCACATCATATGACTATTATAATCAAAAAGTTGTCTTTTATCGTATTTGCTGCTGAAAAAAACGAGGGGGTGCTTCACTTTTTTCCAAAGGTATATGTACTTCTCTGGGCTATATTTGAATGAAAATGGATAAAACTGTCACTATGTGTCCAAATTTTGCATCACAAATTCAGTCATCTAAGAGTCAAACATTATTGATGATCATCTTTTGATTTGCAACGGAATCAGAGAGAAACGATATTGACAAATTCTTATAGATATTTACCCCGCATGTGAATTGACTTCTAATTCCATTGCCATGTAAATCTCCTGGCCATGAACTCTTTGCTACTGGCATGTGACAAGTTTAATGATAGTGTCAAAATCTCAGTGCACAAGCCAATCACCCATAGCCAGATAACAAAGAATGACGATTCATATAAAATCCATTGGCGGCCATTTTTTGCGATTGTGTACGAAAAAGGAATCGCAGGGCTAAACGTTTCATTATATATTTGAATTATTACTGCTCCATTTAGTTTAAATACATTGTCTTTCAATTGGAACCATGAATTTTCATTTTCCTGTCATCACCTTATATTCCCCCTAAAAACGTGCTACTGCCCATTCAATACTGATCTGCTTAAATGTACAAAATGTAATTATGGCGTTATTCAAAATGATTTCCACTTCTTACTAAGTTTGTCCATTTTATGAAATAAGTATCTCTGTCATTGTATCTTTGTATCTGAGCTTTTCAATTACTTTATCGATGTGTCGATTATAAGTTAAAGTTTATGCCTTATCGTTAAAAGGGCTTTCAAAATGGTACACAAAACATTACTCTCATAGTTTATGAGAACAGATGTGCGATTAGGCAAAGAAAATTTTTTTGTGCACATCCAAAATGTCTTCTTATATATTAGGATCTTTTCCCAAGGAATTTTGTCTGGTGACTTTCATGAAACAGGGGTTTTGTTACTTCAATTCACATCTAATCTAAAATGTCTTTTTTGAGCTCAAGAGAAGCAAACAGAGACAGAAATCTCCACACACGTCGTACCAATAATAGAATAAGCCATCAGACATACAGACAGACATCTCTAACATAGTATGACGTGCGTTTGACCACTATGAACTAACAGCAAATGTTTGACATTTGCAACATGACAACATGGCATGCAGCTCATTTTACTATAGGTCTGGCTTTCGCTGATTATCCTATTATATTTGTGATTGTCGGGGAAGGTAATTTGTTTAAGAACACACAAATTGTATGAAGCTCATATAAAGAGTAAGTATCAAGTTCAACCATCTCACGCTTTAAGATAAGGATGTTATTTGTCTGGAAACTCGACAAACAGAAGATAACAAGTTCACAAGTTTTGATGTACATGATACTGTTTATCCTAAGCACCTGCCTTCTCTGTTACTTCAATGTTCCAGGCAAGTATCACTAGTATTTGATATGCTTGATTATGTACAACAGCAAATAGAAATCAATGTTCAGACGAGTTTTGTCCAATGATGGATTACAGTCCTGTTGTCCTGATGGTACAGTCCCTCCATTCATCAGTCACGTTTACCATTCATCAGACAATGTCAGCCTCTCAAATGTTTATACAATGAATAGAATGAGTGATTTTCTGCTTCTAAACATACACTTATGTTAGTGTTTCTTGTGATATAGACTGTTAGAGTGAGTAAAGATGTTGGTAGAAAGTACATGATGACAGTCCTCATTTTGAGCGTTATGACATTGTTTTTTAACAATTGGTTCAAACGTATCAAAGTAATTTCTTTGTGTTGTATCCCCTGCTGCACATTCAGTCAACATTATTGTAATTATATTTTAGGCATCGTTCATCCATACGTTAAAAATTGAATAACTATTAAACCGTTGACTCTCTTGATACATTGCAAATTGGTTCAACGATGAGAAAATTTTAAATGATATTTTCTTTGAGCTTGAATCATTGTCATGAGTTTTGGTTGTATTAACATTCTGTACTTTTTATCTCCCCGGCATACAATGCGGGAGGATATAGTCGTTGGCTCTGTCTATCTGTTCGTCCGCCCGTCCGTCTGTCTGTGATCACATTGTTTCCAGAGCAGAATTTCAAACCGTTACAGCTAGCTTAATGAAACTTGGTATATTGACTAGTCATAGCTTGGAGCTGTGCCTTTTGGGATTGTAAACTTTCTGGGGTTTTATTTTTCCAGTTTCCATCGAAACGCAACTTAGAATTGCGTTTCCAGAGCAGAATTTGTAAACCATTAGTGCTAGCTCAATGAAACTTAGTATATTGACTAATCATAACATGTACATGTTGTTGTGCCTTTTGGAGTATTAAACTTTCTTGAATTTGTTATTTTTTCCTGGTATCCATGTAAACTTAATTTAGAAATGCGTAACCTAAACAGAATTTAAAACCATTAGTGCAAACCCGATGAAACTGTTTACAAATGTGCCATTTGGTGTTTTCAAATTGCAGGGAGTTTAAACTCAATGACATTCTTCATTTCAACATTACCATTAATTTCTAAACTGTGTCTTACCAAGGATTAAGGATGTTTTAATCAAACAGCATCTTCAATGAAACAGGAAGGTTGTTTTGCTCTCTCTTCACTTCACTGAGGAACTTGACGATGGCATAACATAAGCATTTACTAATCAAAAAGACCTAGATGTGGTTAATCATAGTCTTATGGTTATTACAAGTCAACCAAAATTAACTGCATGTACATGTATGCATACAATATTATTCACACAATCAGTATATCAAAATATTTGCTAAAACTTATCATTCAACTTCAGTGGGCGCCAGGGGGATAAACATTTCTTCTAATGGCTATTGGTTAAATATGACTATATAAATGTTTGTGTTTTTACGTTTTGCAAATTTCGAAGGTTAATGATCAAATGAGACTCTTATCATTTTACAAACTTATAGGACAATTTCTGCTTCGAAGCACTGACAACTTCAATTTTGAAATTCTTTGACAGTGTAATATGGTCAACACATCATTAAATATTGATTTATTAATTATAGATGTTTAGAAATACTTAATGGTTATTAGAAATATGAAGCCTTTTTATCATAAAAAGAACGTTGAAAAACAATTTCCTTAAACTTGTAAATACAAGGGCCAAATTATATCATTATCTAATACATCTTTCCGCGAGTACAGCTGCATATATGCGAAACAGGGAAAATTGTTTTTGATTGTTCAGTTCTATTTTACGTGAGGTTATATATTAAGATTGATTTTTACGCTGTTGTCATAAACTTGTTAAACCGTTATTCTCTTTTATTCATACATTTTCTTCCAAATATTTCAATCGTCCACGTTCTTCTTAAATTCATGTCAATTTCGCTTACTTTATATGGTGTGAACAAAGATTTGCAACGATGTCATATATTTATATTTTCTATTAATTGATTTCCACATATGGGTTATTTTTTTCCAATTCCCGGGCCTATTTATTAAACATCGGATGAACAATTTCAGTTCCTCACATTCGAGTTTAATGGATGCTATCTCATGTTTGATGAAATAATTCTCAATCAATAGCTGCAGAAAGAATCAAAATTGCAACCAGAAAGAAGTTGAACTTAGTATTCACTTTACTTTGTTCCTTTCTGAAAATAAATTGTTCCCGGACCCTTTGTTTTCTCAATAATCCGACACAATTGCCAATCTAGCCAGTCAGTCTCTACCCCTACAAAACATCAAAGGAGAAACTGCCATCAATGCAGTCCTCAATGGATCATCAATGCCATCAAGGTTGATCTGCTTCGTCAAGTGGGGCCATTTGTTGTGATTATTTCACGTGGTGTGTGGTTTATCCACTCTTTTGTTACCTATAAATGTCAGGTTTTAGGAATATTATTTGAGTGATCAATCTAAATGACATATGCACATTGTGATACTAAAACAGATTGTCTTCTTTTAATGCTTTTTAATGACTGACCTCTCGTAAAAATACACTTCACTGTGTTTATCAATTTTATAAAAGGGGTTTCTAGTTTATATTTATATTCCTTAACATTCTTAAATCGATACTTAGTTCTGTAATATATCAAAAGTATGCAGGGGTGGTATATTTTCTCTAGATGTTCATTTTAAGGCTTTATACTTGACGACTTTGCTGCCTACATGAAGTGCTAGTACTTCTCATTATGTACGTGTCCCAGTGTGAGTATTTTCTGTGAACAGTGGAACGGCTGTTCAACCTGTACATGTCTTAATTGTGCATCAGTGGAAACTGACACACTGTTACAAGGAACCATTACACTGGTGCTAAGGTTGGTGTAATTGGAGGAAACCATTCTTGCAGCACAATAGACGCGGATGGTTTTAGTTGACTTCTTTTCCCGGATTCTAAAATATGAGTTATGAGTTAAATGTTATGAGCATGTTCGAGGTGCGACCATAACTCCATAACTCAACACTAAGAAATCACTAAATAGGTTAAGGATAGATATACTGATGTAACAATATATGAACACTATTTTTCAAATGAAGCTTGCATCAGCCCCTCAATATTAATTTGCTAAGGTTTGAGAGCTATTATTGGTTTTATTTACGGAAAGCTCGTAATCGAAGGTTTTCAGTTCAAATTGAAATAAATAGAGACTATTTCATTGTTTTTGCCGAATATCATTTCTATCTCATCGAGTGGAGTGAGAAAGTGATATTTTCACGAGTGGCGCAGCCACGAGTGAAAATGACACTTTCTCACTTCACGAGATGAGATAGAAATGATATTCGGCAAAAACAATGAATTAGTCTATTTATTATATAATTTTTAGATCATAAAACAGAGTTGTCAGACATCGGAAGGCAAAGTTTTGCTCTATGATGAATGACAGTCTAGCAACTCAATTTATCCTTTCTCGGTAAAAAAAAAGTTCGATAGAAATAACTCGATATTTAATCGGAAATAATTTTATGAAAAATATATGATGAGGGAATGTTAAATGATATCAGATCCACAACATGTGTTTGGTTATTACTAGGTGAAACAAAGGCTCCTTATCTATTTTGGAAAGTCAGTTTTGACGCGAACGGATACAATGAGTGAAGCGCTATGTCGGTGTGACAGATCACTCGCTTCGTAAATTTATTTTGCAATAAAATGAACAATTATTAACTACAGCAACAAGATATGAACTTCGGGTGGCTTTTGGATATCGAAGGATACATTGGCACTGTAAACTGAAAACAGTTACATACCGAAAACATCCTAAAGAGTCGTTTTTCTTCGATCCTAACCAACGCCGTGACGCGAGGCAAGCGTTCGATTTCCTCAAAGGGAGATAATCGTGTTTCAAAGGGAGGTAATAGGTTCGGTCCTACTTTTCTCACCGCAGTGAAAATATGGATTATATTTTCACTGCAGTGAAAATATGACTTTCTACTGCTTTTCTTAAAATATGGATTCTATTTTCACTGTATAACCCTATATTTCATTGCTAATTATATAATAATATGCATTATTTTCATTTAATGAAGGATTACTACAGGTTTTATTAATAACGTTGAGATCTTGCCATTGCATTGCAAATAGTTTCTAGACATGGTGAGACGTCACTTACATGATATTGGGTTTGTATTATGATATGATACGTGGTAAAGTGTAAAAAAAAACGTTAACGATATAACGACACTCTACATGTTTGACATAAACAGTGTGAATATTCCTGGAGGTAGGAAAAGGAATGTTACATTTACTCCAACTGCTGTTTATCATTACAAGTTACAGATTAAATATCATCATTATATCACATGCATCTGCCAATGTATGGTTTATTTACTCCACATTTCCATTTTGTCCAATTTTGTGAATTATGTTTTACATACAAGTTACATTTGAGGCCGGTCTTAACCCAACTTTTTATGTTTTAGATCCTTTGCTGTTAAATCAAATTCACTATTCTTCATCCACTCATAATATAATGCAATAATGCAGTCGTGTAGGTCAGTTATTAGTTACCTTATATTCTGAATAAGGGACGAATATCTGTGCTCATGAACTAAAACTCTTTCTGTCTGGGGAAGTTTGTGTTCAATAAAACTGCAAATAGATTGACATGAAGTACCCAGCAGACTTGATTTCCTGATGCGACGCTTAATGACAATGTATCTACACGCAACAAGATGAAGGTTATTCTATGTAATTGTTTGGTAACTATATATTCAAAATGACTATTGTTCAGATACTTAAAACAAGTTTTACACACTATAAATAACACTTGGTCAGACATAATTGTGTTATTAAATAAGATGAGTTTTTATGTAATGTTATGAAGAAAATATTTTAGTCAAGAACAGTTTACCATAATGTTATCACTCAAAATCGGCATAGTGGTTGTAACTTCATACAACAGTGAAAGAACAATCTTTAGTTCTTCAAATTGTTCCCTGATAAGAGAGAGAAAATCATAGAAAAACACATCAAATTACTTATTTGATTATTTCAACAACTCATTCAATATATTAAAGTACAAGCACTTGAGGCGCATACAAATTGAAATATTCCTCTAATATGAATCACTGATCATGAATCACTGATCACAAAATTATCTGTCTGAAAATGATTTCGTGATGATTAATATTTCGGATTACTTTTTCTGAACTCGGGTATAAAATGTTTCCTCATTTTAAAAAGGCCCAGACTGAATTCAGCAAAACCTAGCAATAAGGTGAACACATTACTGCATTCCACTTTATTTCTATTGGCTCATTGTGTCATGCTCAATCATGCTTGGTTAACAGAGAAGGTGTGTTTTCCAAAATGTGCTTTGTAAATAGCTTTTAAATTCGTTTCAGAATGGCCAATAAGCACTTTATACCTAAATGTACTGATGAAGATATTGCAAATTAGTTAGAAAATATGGACAAGATTTGACATATTGATTTATCCAAAACTGTGAGATTTTGCTTGAGTTAGATTAATCATTATTGCCTACATGTAGAATGATGTATGTGAGTAGTAACTCACCTCAACAATCTCGCCGTCTGATTAAAAAGTTATCAACACTAGTTGAAATCAGGAAAACTACCAATGTTAATTTTATTTTATCTCTAATTGATAAATATTATATAAGAAGACAATGGAGAAGGATTCTCTATTAAATATTTTAAGTAGATGTAGGACCAATCACAAGACAAATGAAGAATATAAGTGCTTTTTGTTTCAAAAAGTACAGCTAAATACATGTATAAATCAGAGATACATGTATATTTATACCACTATCTCCATAAAACCCTTTAGTTTGATTTATCTACATTTTTCAAGTTTTTGAACTTGCAAATTGTCTCGCTAAATCAAGCCTTCAGATGAATCATGAATAAGATAGACTTCAAAATTCCCTTCCTAATGATGCCATAATACTAAACACTTTTATTGATTTTGTTTAGCGGCTTCTAACGATCCTTGCTAATGTTCATTCATTTCAGTCATAACAAACTTTGACTCAGATGGAATTGATTTTTTCAATCAAGTGATCATCACTTAGACAAGTATTTTGTTACAAAATTAATCAATAAAATTAAAGGGTTGGTAATATGAATGTACTATCACAACTGACTTTATGATCGCTTGCATTTTGGGACCTAGTAAAGTTTGGCATACCTATGATTGAAAGATTTACAATTACCACCACATCGAAAAAAACACCTGTCATTATGTACTTATTTAATCACATTGCCTTGTATTTGTTTCGCATTTCTATCTGATTTCCACCCAAATTCATTAGTACATACAGATTATTTACTTTTCGCTTGCGAATCTGTGATGACCTGTCTTCAAGGAAAAACAACAGACAAGAGTTCCATACAAAATACCTTTCATTTTATTAAACATATTATGTAAGTAACTTTCCAGAAACCTTAGATCATTCACTTTTTCCATGCAGGATTGACAACACCTACAACTTATAATGCAATATATTCGTTGGATATTACATAACACGGATTGCGAATGAACATTATGTCAATTTCACGTGATATTCTGACATTGAGTGTATGCGAGAAATCACGATTTTTGGCAGTTCATTTCATACACGTGGGTTGTAAGTTTACATGCTTCAAGTCCACATATCTATCAGCATTGTGTGTTTGCTCTGCTGACAATAAACATCCGCAATAGACAAATTTACCTAATGTGGCAAGACATACAAGATATTGTAAGGCCGGCCCATCTGCACAGGGGGTACTCGACTGTACAGTTAAAGCGGAAGTTGCAACTCTGCAACGTCCAATTCCTCACTGTACAGTGAAAACAAAACAACCCCGACTCCACGTTCACGGTTAGTTCTAGTAATATTCACCTTCTGAGAGTTGAAACGTGTAAAATATGAAACTTTTAAGTATTTCTCTACATATTTCTAAAGGCATAATTACGATAATGTTTCAATCTTGTCATACTTGCCCATTTCAAGTGACTGCCCGTTCGAAGCTAATGTAGCGATCGCGAAATTGACTGTTTAACTCATGTTGCGGACTATGTAGAGGTCATTTGATGATTGTTGTAACTTATACAGTAAAATAATGCGTATTCAAAGGCCCATGTGGTGTATCAATGCTTATTTCATTACACTTAAAGAGAAACAAGACAAAATATAGACTGTATACCCTGATGGACGTTGCACTGGCACTGTATGGGGAGTTACATATAATAACAGTTATACTGTACTACGAGGAGTTGGTACGTTATGATACATGTCCCCAATACATTAAGGTGGATTTATTTTACTTTTCAGGCTACATGTATGGAGTGTACCTACTGTTCCTGATGGCGACATTCCATTGCTACTACTGCAGTACAGTTTTGGACTTTACGAATGTTATTCAACATACTATTGAGGCTCACCCAACAAATGTTTTAAACATTCGACAGAGGATTTTGG
The DNA here is from genome assembly GCA_916613615.1 of Steromphala cineraria. NCBI lineage: Eukaryota > Metazoa > Mollusca > Gastropoda > Trochida > Trochidae > Steromphala > Steromphala cineraria. Next base: position 40,529,147 of record OU744730.1, on the reverse strand, counting down.
ATTGTGATACGGGAAAGATAAAACTACAGTCAAAAAACTTTCAAAACATTGTGCCATCAGGTTTACTGAAACTAAATAAAACATGTATTCCTGATCCTGAGTTTCTCACAGTTACAGTTCAAGACAGTGGAAACAGTGTGCAAATATCAACATGTCAGGATAATTTATTTTCTATCCATGACCGGTCCTTGAATATTGCGAATTTTGGAAAATCCTCATTTTTGGCACATTTTTGGCACATTTCAAAATTCCACAGTTTCTTTATTAAGTAAGATATCTTTAAATTGATTTCATTTTTACATGCGCTATTCCAAGCACAACCTTTGCTATGTTGCACTTTATCATGAAAATGTTGATAATTAAGGAGCTAGAGGGACCAACATGAAGTAGGGGTATAAAACTAATCAAATTTCAGTGTTTTCAACAAAGTTCCAAAGTTCATTACTCCATTACTATTTAAGTTATCAAAACAAAACATACATCTTTGTATGTGGATAAACAGGACCAACATTGTTTCTGATATACCTTATGAGTGAAATATCAATAGTTAAAGTGTTAGGTTTCACTACATTTTACAGGGGTCTGAAACAATCAACTTTCAATTACAGCCTTTAATCCCATCTATCTGGCAAACGGTGATAGATAATTCAACCAAATTTGTTTCTGCTTCTAGGAATAATATTCTCTGAAGAATGATGTCATAGCTGACATTGGCCAACATGGTGAATTTTTCTGAAAAGTCTTTAACACTGCATATCAAGTGAAATTTGGTCATTTTGATAATGTAGTACCTCTTAGACAAAACGTCTTGTGAAGGTCAAACACTGTGTGAAGGTCAAACAGGAATCTTGAAGACCTAAGTATTGACGCGTCAATCCTAGTTGAATTTGGACTTATTTTTCATAAGAGTTTCTCATTAAACTGACTTAGTTTCATATTAAAATAAACATCTCAGCGTTAATGGTTATATTAGATGAGTAACATTACAAGATAATCTGGGTGGGTATTATCTGGGTATGGAGGGCCTTATAAACGTAAGTAGGGCCCTCAAGTCAGGGTATTATCTGAGCTTATGAGGCCCTCTCATACGCATGAGGGAAGTTGCACGGGGATAAAGACTGAAGAAAACAGGTATTAAAACTATCGTGAAGTATATAATTGCAAATAACAGTTTAACGTAGCAATATTTATCTTCCGAAAATGTATTAACATCATAGCATTTATTGTCGCATAACTTTATAAATAAAAGTAGTTTGTATCTTCAATTTTATATGAACACATTCACCAATATCCGCCCGAAACTATTATGCATGTAAGTTCTGAACAGTGATTGATTGATTGCGTTGGTGTTTAGTGCCGCTTGAGCAATATAACAGCCATTAGTGGCGTGTGGATTTAAATGCAATCCTTATTTTATAAACATATGACAGTCCTCGGTTACTCTGTAAATGCGCAATTTCCCGTACAGTCATCATCCGAGACAGTCGCAACGTCCCTTCAGCGTACAGTTTAATTTTAGTCGAAATATTTGGCCGAAACAGACAGAAATACTTGATTGGGCATTTATATAACGATATCCACATTCTATCAACATATGAAAGGTTAACTTGCATGACTCCGTTCATCTAAATTGCTGTGATTGGCAAATTAAGACATATTTTCGTTAGGCTTTCGAACGCGATCTCAAGGACAGCTGAAAATCATCATTATACAGAGACCGAAGTTATGTTACATTATAGATGCAGTAGTTTACAAGGCAGTAAAGCTTCATCGGTCCACCAAGACAGTTTAAATCTGTTATAAACAACGTATTAACTAGAACTAACCGTGAACGTGGAGTCGGGGTTGTTTTGTTTTCACTGTACAGTGAGGAATTGGACGTTGCAGAGGTGCAACTTCCGCTTTACCTGTACAGTCGAGTACCCCCTGTGATCTGTGGCCTCGCAGAATTCGGCACATTTTTTGCCATACCATGCATTATGATAGAATTTTGTTTTGTTCCTTTGCGTACGTTAATGGGTTGAATCCTATCATTGCCCACAACTTAGCGAAATGTGTAGAGATGACAAGGGTATCAGACACATGCGGGCACTATTTACGGACCGCTATGTTTGGTTTTACCAATATAATGTCACCATGGCCCGGTGGGAATACACCGATGGGCGTATCCGCCGGCAGGCCAGAATTTTGTAGGCAACTTTTGTAGCTATCTGTTTATATTGTAAATATGTTTTTTAAGGCCATTTCTTAAGGCCCGCAATGCAAACACACTTTTACACTTGCCTTGCTGAGGCAACCAAGGTGTACTGATGAGTCCTGGTGGGACGAAAAGTGTAACTAAATTAATTTTCGTTTTCTGTCAGATACGTAATTTTTATTAACTGTAAAAAAAATATTCCTTAATCATTTTCCGGTTCTGATTATCATCAGATTAAATAGCGCTTTTCTGGCCGAAAATAGGATATGGACCATATCATAATATATATTCCATACACAGATGGTTACCATTTAGTGATATAATATCATGTTTTTATTATCATGATACAACGCAAAAGGTTAAATACATCACAATAAGCAAATACATCATATGCATGAAATATGATATAGACTATAAAACAATGCATATCCTGTGGGTGACACGGGAGTGTGATGATCTACTGGCGGTCAACCCTCCGCATGATGGTACAGGATAGACATACCTGAGCCAAGCAAATGGTACACATAAACATATGTACAATATATAACATGAGTGGAAATACTTCAGTCATAATAACTGACCAATGCAAAACATACGACTACAAGGAAACTTATTCCTTCAATGTGATATATATGTAATTATACACAATCCAATCCCACTTATGATATAGAATTACTTATTAAATCAACTTCCATACACACATTCTTGTATAAGTAAGTTCACATCATTACTAATTACATTTATGATAAATACTTGAAAAATGCTTAGGTATACTAATTTATAGTATTTTTGCATTAATTAAAGGTTTATGGTTATAATGTTATTTACATGTAATTGCTAACCTCTGATGGGGAAGATGACTTGTGAAGGTGTGCACTTCAGGTGTGAGTGACAGGTACAGTGCAAGTGAAATATGGCTGTGAGATTTGAAATTAGCCAATCCTGATCAGCTTGGGTGAACAAAACAACAATAGCACTGACAGAAAGATGGAATACCCCGACTTTCCTATCTAAAGATTATGTACTGATCAAAAGCAATCAGTGAACTGAACTAAACTATTAAAATATTTTATGGCGACAACTGTTCATTGCCAAACCAATGAACTTCTGTTTGATCCAAAACATAAACGCCACTACATATACTTAATAAAATCACAGAACACATTATAAAATAAATGCTTTTATTTCAACCTATTACATTAACCTGAAATATGTATAGTTTACTTAAATGGACTTGATACAAATGTATCAGCCTTGTTGATGATATTCTACTATGATATAACACAGTTCTTATTGATTTCATTAACAATCGCGCTACAATGAGGGAAATAATTTGCTTAGTCAAAGAGACTGAAATAGAATAATTCAATGCAATTATTTAAAGTTACATAAATGATCACTTTGGCCATTTAGAATCAGACTACGGAAGCCAAAGAGACGATCGACAGAGTTTAATTTGATGAACCACCTTACACAAATAGAAGAAGAGCATATAAATTAACTTATCTTGTGTGTTTTGGTCAATTAACCTTTATCCTGGTGTCATTACTCTGTTCCTCTGCGGATGAACCGGGAGAGTTCAAGGAAGTAATCAAGCAAAATGGTATACATAACTTGCCAAGTACAAGTTTGTTTCTAAAGTTTTATATGAGTATCTCATGAATCAACCTGTCATAAGAGTACACACACTTATTTGAATTATTGTGAATGGAATGTTGGTACCAACTTCCTAGTGTCAACTTATTTTATATTTAGAGTTAAGTTACTTATTAACATTGTACATAAAAGTTGGACATTATTGCTGACAATAAATATACAGATTTCGTTAAACAGTATATAATATTCCTGAACTCATTTTATATTACTTTTGAAAGACAAATATGTTACTTTAAGATATAAAAAAGAGACTCCTATAAATTATTGTGAAGGAATTTTTAACTAAGAGCATACGAAGTAACATCAATACAGAGGGTCTTACATTTGTACATCGAACTAAGTAAAATCTACAAGAGGAATAAGGATATAAATAATTTCTCTGTAACGAAATTTAAAAGAGGTCTTATCATCAAAGCATCTGATTATGATGAAACACTGACTTTTTATTCTGGTTTTATTCAGAGAATTTGATCTGGCAGTCAAAACGGTTTTGATGGCAACGCAATTTTGATGGCCCTATGTTTACGGGGAGGAGGCTGACCTTGTTCCTGATCTTTCCCAGTAGAAACCTGATTAGTGTTGCTTTATTCAAGATATTAACGTGATTACTACACCATGAGGCTCATCTGCAAGTCTGATCGATGTCCCGGGATACATGACACTGCATTTATTGATGTCGGTGATTTTATTAACAAAATGGGACAGTTATATTACCGTTACAACAAAAGAAGTGTTCATTTCGAAAGATGCATGGTTTATTTAAATTTTGAGTGGATTAGGACGATTTTGCAATGTTGCAAATTGTTGTAATCGAAACTAATGATTAAGAAAATGAATTCTATTTCTAAAATTTATAAAAGATTACTTCATAAAACGTAAACAAGGTAAACAGTTCCATGGACATTAATGAAACTTAAATGCGTGTTAGTACGTATAACCGTTAGTAACCTTCACAGTAATACCTAGCCCAAACAAATATATTGTTCAAAAACAAAATACTGCTGTAACATAAATCTGATTTTTAATGTCAGGAATTATACTTTTTTTTGTAGAAAAACAATGCAAGTTTAGTCATCGAGTATTTACTATGGAAATTTGATTATGATACACGTAACTAGATTTAACACCAACACTTAAAGCATTTGAAATTTAAATGTTCTCACGCTTTGATGCCATTAACTCGGATTTCTAACTTCAATTCGTATTGTACAACAACATGGTCTAGAAGATAGCACAAAATTTTCAAAATTGTTCCAAAATAAAATGAGATACTGCCATTTGTAATATCTTCATACGGTCATTTGTAATATCTTCATACATCATTTGTATAATGTTCATACGTAATATCTTCATACATCATTTGTGTAATGTTCATACGGTGGAACATCTCATTTCTTAACAGTGTTATCCGTAGGGTGGAATGTGATATTTTGACATTGTTTTGAATGGTTTCAAATAGTGTAAAAGAGAATGAGAATTTGTGAAAAATTAGATATGTAAGCGTCGTTAATTCCGTGTTAAATTATGCTTTCATAGCATGTACTTTCAGCTCAAAGACATTCATGAAATCTTAAATAGGATATCAGTTACAGTTTTTATATTTAATTGTGTTTTCTTTCCAGAAGCGCGATTTTAATTTTTCCTGTTTTGATGTCACGTGTCTTGTCAGATTTGTAAAATGCTTATACATTGATACAATTAGTGTGTCTGAGTCATGTCGAGCCCCTACACCAGGGGGATATTGCTGATCTTAGACAGGCAATAATTGCCTGATAAACCAAACAGATCAAATCTGTTCATTGAAAGCAATAAATCGGTTGGCTTATCTTTCAGTATATAATGCCTTTGATGTGGCTAAACCTTATCTGCTAATTTGTTTTAGTGGCATGAATATTATCAATGGTCAATTTGAGGTGCCTACAACTGTCTGGATGAGGAGACGGCGAAATAGATAAAGATAATATGTGTTAGATGCGTATGATAATAAACGAGATGAACATTAATTTTTAGCTCATCTGGCCTATAAGGCCCGATGGGCTTATGGCATGGCATGTTGTCCGGCGTCCGTCCGTCCGTTCGTCCGTAAACTTTGTGGAATTTCGACTTCTTCTCCAGAACCAAAAGGCCTGGAAAGCTGAAACTTTGTGTACAGACTCCTTGACTAGTGAGGATTATAAATTGTAGCTTTGGTGGCCCTGTGACCCCTAATAAGGGCCACAGGGGCCACACCCTAAAAACCTATTTTCATCTTCTTCTCCAGAAGCATAAGGCCTAGAAAGCTGAAACTTTGTGTAAAGACTCCTTGACTAATGAGGATTATAAATTGTAGCTTTGTTGGCCCTGTGACCCCTAATAAGGGCCACAGGGCCCATACCCTAAAAACCTATTTTCATCTTCTTCTCCAGAACTATGAGGCCAAGAAAGCTTAAACAGTGTGTACAAACTCCTTGACTAGTGAGGATTATATATTGTAGCTTTGGTGGCCCTGTGACCCCTAATAAGGGCCACAGAGGCCACACCTTAAAAACCTATTTTCATCTTCTTCTCCAGAAGCATAAGGCCTAGAAAGCTGAAAATTTTTGTACAGACTCCTTGACTTGTGAGGATTATAAATTGTAGCTTTGGTGGCACTGTGACCCCTGATAAGGGCCAGTGACAGGGGCCACGCCCTGAAAACCTATTTTCATCTTCTTCTCCAGAACCATGAGGCCTAGAAAGCTGAAACTTTGTGTACAGACTCCTTGACTAGTGAGGATTATAAAATGTAGCTTTGGTGTCCCTGTGACCCCTAATAAGGGCCACAGGGGCTACGCCCTAAAAACATATTTTCATCTTCTTCTCCAGAAGCATAAGGCCTGGAAAGCTGAAATTTTGTGTACAGACTCCTTGACTAGTGAGGATTATAAATTGTAGCTTTGTTGGCCCTGTGACCCCTAATAAGGCCACAAGGCCCATACCCTAAAAACCTATTTTCATCTTCTTCTCCAGAACTATGAGGCCAAGAAAGCTTAAACTGTGTGTACAGACTCCTTGACTAGTGAGGATTATATATTGAAGCTTAGGTGGCCCCGTGACCTCTAATAAGGGCCACAGGGGCCACGCCCTAAAAACCTTTTTTCATCTTCTTCTTCAGAACCATGAGGCCTAGAATGCTGAAACTTTGTGTACAGACTCCTTGACTAGTGAGGATTATAAATTGTACCTTTAGTGGCCCATGACCCCTAAAAAGGGCCACAGGGGCCATGCCCTAAATTATTAAAATCTAAATATTTTAGATATTTATAATACCTACCTCAACTTAACATAAGTTGCTATACTCACGTACTCGATGAGAAATGGACAATAACGCGAGAGTTTTCGAAAGAAGTCCCAGTAAGCTGCCCCAGCTCACTACGCGCGAGCGGGATTGTCCTATCCATGGAAAGAAAGTAGTCCAAAATCACTTCTTGGTATGAACCAAACAGCAGAAATCCAACGAAGTCCGTAGGGGAGGCCGGGCGGGAGTTTACCGTTAAGTTGAGGTAGGTATTATAAATATCTAAAATATTTAGATTTTAATAAATTTTAATCCTACCTCAACTTAACATAAGTTGCTACTGATCCGACAGCGGGGAGGAGGGAGGACGAGTCAAGCGTAGAACAGCAGGTCCCCAGAGACATCCTCCCAGAGGGGCGTCCGAGCAGCAGCTGCACAGAGAAGCAGACGGTGAACCCCATAGTGTCGCCAACAACGAAACAACTCAACAGGTGCATTAGTGAGAGGTAACGAAGTAAAAGCGTTCAGCTTACCCTACTTGGACGTTGGGGCAGCTAGCTGTTGGGCTACCACCAACGGTCCAAAGGATTGCAGGCCCTCCACGTCCTCGACAGCTAGGTCCCGGAGGTAGTGGGAGGCAAAGACAGTGGTAGATCTCCAGAAGCAGCCCTCCATGATCGCTGAAACAGAGCAGTTACGATGCAAGGCCATCGTAGACGCAAGTGCTCTGATTTCGTGAGGGTTGCTGGCGACAGGATGAGGCAGGCCGGAAGCGTCGTATGCAGCCAGGATGACGGACCGGAGCCACAGTGAGAGGGTGTTCTTGGTCACCTCGCCTTTCACCGCCGGTGAGAAGGGGATGAAAAGTCTCTTCCTGGTGCCACGAAGAGAAGCGGAGCGGCTGATATATTCTCGAAGGGCACGCACGGGACACAGGGAGAGTTCCTCAGCCTCCGACGAATGGACGATCTTGGAGAGAGGAGGGACCGTAAAGGTCCTGCCAGGCTGACCAGGAAGCTGGTTCTTGGCGACGAAGTCCCAAAGCAGTCCCAGGTGCACGGATCCCTTCCTGGACTGCTGAAAGCGGATCCTGGTGACATCCAGAGCATGGAGCTGGCTGACACGAGCAGCCGTGGCAAAGGAGAGGAGAAACGCAGTCTTCCTCGAGAGGTGTTGAAAGGAGGCCTCAGCCAGGGGCTCGAAGGGGGCTCCTCGGAGATACTTAAGGATGACGTTGAGGTCCCAGGCTGGGGGACGGAACTTCAGCTTCTGGTCCTCCAGCTTGAAAGACTTGAGGAGGGCCACCAACTCAGGAACCTTGGAGAATTTCCTGTCCGTCTTCACCGCGAGGACCGAGTTGAGAGCTGACAGGTAAGTAGCGATGGTCCCGCCCTTCAGGTGACGCTTCTGACGCAGATGAAGAAGGAAGTTCGCAACAAACTAAGGATCCACAGACATAGGGTCCCGACCGACGTCCCTGCAGTAAGTCTCAAAGGACGTCCACTTGTCGTCGTAGAGCGACCTCGTGGATACTCTGTGGGCCTTGGAAATGGCGTTGGCTACACGTCTGGAGTATCCCTTGGCGCGGAGTGATCTCTGAAGATGGTCCAGACGTGTAGATCGTACCTCTCTGGATCCGGATGGAACAGGTGACTGTGCGGATGTAGGAGTAGGTTTCGCCACTGAGGGAGCTGAAGAGGACTTCCTTCGGCGAGTTGAAGAAGGTCGGGGAACCACCCTCTCGCTGGCCAGTAGGGCGCGACCAAAGTCAGTCGAAGGCGACGAGTGTTCTTGATCTTTGCGATGACTTTGGACAGGAGAATCGGAGGTGGAAAAGCGTACGCGTCCAGACTCTCCCACGACAAGGACATTGCGTCGACGGCCCACGCTGCTGGGTCCGGGAGAGGGGACACATACACCTGAAGCTGGTGGTTCTGCTTCGTGGCGAACAGGTCTATGAGAGGGCGGTGGATCTGAGCGCCGATAAGAGCGAAGGCCTCCGGGTTGAGCATCCACTCCGTGGGCGACGGCTTGTCTGGTCTTGAGAGGGCGTCCGCGAGGACGTTCCTGCAGCCTGGAATATGACGAGCCCGGATGAGGATCTGATTGTCGTCCAGCAACTGGAAGAGCTGGAGGGCTTGATCTAGGAGCAGGGGAGAGCCCGTCGTTCCCTGGTTCTTTATAGTCCAAACGACTGTGGAGTTGTCCGAGGCCAGGAGAAGGCGGGAGCCTCGGAGAACCGGAAGCCAGTGGGACACGGCTAGGATGACTGCCTGCATCTCTATGCTGTTGGAGTGCCAGGACGTCTGAGGATGCGTCCAAATGCCTGCGGTGGTCTGCTCCCCGAGGTGGGCTCCCCAGCCTTGGAGGGAGGCGTCCACAAAAAGCTCCTGGTCGTGTTGAAGCTCGCGCAAAGAGACGCCTTCGCAGACAGTCGATCGCAGTGTCCACCATCGAAGATATTGGCTGAGGTGCGTTGGTAAGGGAATCCTGGAGGACGTGTCGTCCGACTGGATGAACGGCTTGAGGAACACCTGGAGCGGGCGGATCATCAGCCGACCTCGAAGCGTGAGGGCCTTGGCAGAGGTGAGGAGGCCTAGCAGCGCCTGCCACTCTCTGAGCCGTAGAGGAGACACCAGGGCTCGGTGGACGAAGGACTGGATCTTGATCCACCGGTCTGGAGGGACAAACAAGAGGCCTAGGTCTGTCCTGAAGCGTCCCCCGATGAAGGTGAGGTCCTGCAAAGGCGTGAGGTGGGACTTCTCCTTGTTGACGAGCCAACCCAGCTGGTGAAGCAGGCGGAGTGCAAACGCTGACTGTCTGTGTAGCACGTGTGACAACGGGTTGGACATGAGGCAATCGTCGATGTACGGGTCGAAATGGATCCCTCTGAGATGGAGATATCGGCAGATGGGAGTGGTGATCCGTGTGAATAACCACGGGGCTGAGGAAATTCCAAATGGGAGGACGCTCCACTGATAGTGCTGGCCCTGGAAGATGAACCGGAGGAACTTCCTGTGAGGTGGATAGATCGGGACGTGGAGGTATGCGTCCTGCAGATCGAGGCTGATCATCCAATCCCCGGGGGACAGCTTGGAACGAAGGGTGTCGATGGAGACCATGCGGAAGTGAGACGGGGGCTCCATGAACATCTCGTTGAATGCCGCCATGTTGTGGATCATACGGAGCTTGGTGGAATTCTTCTTCGGTACCAGGAAGATTGGCGAGTAGAACCCTGGGGCGTGTTCGGGTCGCTGCACCAACTCCAGAGCGTTCTTGTCGAGAAGCGTCTTGATGTTGTCGGCTAGAAGAACACTCTGGGCTTCGGTATACTCTCGTGCCAGGGGAGTAGAGGTCACGGGAGGAGGACAGGACAGTGGTAGCTTGTAGCCTGTCCTCAGGATGTTGGTCACGTAGGGATCTTCTAGGACTTGCCAGTTGGGCCAGAAGGTCCCCAGTCTCCCGCCTACCGGAGTGCTGTACACCGGCACGACTGGGGGCGGGAGGGCCCAGTCGCGTAAGGCGTCGGTATCAACGTCTGGAGTAGGGGCGCTTGTTGCCTCTACCTCCACGGCCTCTGGAGTTGTCCTTCCCTCTGGTACTGGCTGGGGCCGGAACGGGAGGGCTGTTGCCGCGAGCGTTGGCGCTTGTAGAGCTTAGGTTGCGTGGAGGAGGTCTGGCGACGAAAAGACACCTGGTTGTTAACAAACATCAAGGTCTTGAAGGCGACTTCGGACTGCGCCACAGCGGCTTGCTCCTTGAAGACCTCTTGGATCTTCCCAGCGAAGAGGGTCGGCGCGGTGGGGGGAGCCTGAAGAAGAGGTTTCTTAAACTCGGTCTCCCAGGAGCACTGGTCTAGGAACCCAGCCCGTCTGAGGTGCACCGCAGAACCAAAACCGCAACGGACGGTATCAAAGATGTTGCGGAGGGTACGCCGCTGCCACTGGAAGACTGTGGTCTGGTGGTCAAGCCTTGAGGGGTTGTCCAGGTCCAAGTCAGCCAGAAGGGCCTCTGTAGAAGACAGGAGCATGGAGAGGGGTCTGAAGGTCCTGCAGAAAGATGCATGTAGGCATGGGCCAGAGAGAGGCGAGGCGGCCGATGGCGTCGTCCAAAGAGGCGGCCTTGTCGTACCTGCTTAAGGAGTGGACCTGCAGAGGAGCTGCAGGCTTGGAAGACTTGAGTGAGGAAGAGATGGAGAGCTTAGAGAAGTCGTCCTCCAACGAGGCGACACCATCTAGGACGTCCGGGTTGGGCGGAAGCATCACATCCGGGTCCTCACGTACGGTGTGGATGGAGGCAGACTCGCCGGGGGAAGCGCCCTGAGGAAGCCGGTCCGCGATCCACTCGGGGATCAACCGCAGAGTAAGGTAGGTGGCGTTGTCATCCTCCTCCTCGTCGTAGTCGGGGTTAAAGTCTTCCTCTCTGTCCGGGTCTGAAGGGGGAAGCTTCTTCCTGGACGACCTGGGAGTCTTAGGAGGCGTACGTCGAGGCGTAGGGTCCTGGCGCCGAGAACGGTGGGACGACGACGTCTCCTTGGAGGACGAGCGGGAGTGCCTACGCACCGGGCTGCGAGAGCGGGAGGGCGTAGAGGAGCGTATGCGGCGCCGCTGACGGCTAGGAGATTTGCTCCGGGAACGAAGAGGGGACCTGGAGTGTCTGGAGGGACAGCGTCCCCTAGGGGTGAAGGCGAAGGGCGCCGGCGCTGGCGCTGGTCGATGCGCTGGTCGATGCGCTGGTCGATGCGCTTGTCCTGGCGCTGGTCGTTGCGCTGCTCCTGGCGCTGGTTCTGGCGCTGGTCCTGGCGGTGGTAGGAACGCTGATCCTGGCGCTGGTCCTGAAGCTGGTCTGAAGGAGGTGGGAGACGAGCAGCCAAGGCCTTGTCCAGCATGGAGAGGACGGCTTGTTCCAGGCCCAGAGGGACGGCATCAGAAGGAGGAGGCGTAGGGTTCCTGGGAGGCGTAGGATCCCTGGGAGGCGTAGGGTCCCTCGGGGGTGTAGGATCCCTGGGAGGCGTGGGAGCTCGTGGGGGATCCTGCACCGGAGGTGGAGGCGTCAGCGAGTGGCGAGGGGAGGTGGACGACATCGAGGTGCGGCGGAGGCGCTGAAGAAAACACTTCCGGCGAGCAGCCGCGAAGAGCAGGAAGTCCGAGGGTGAGAGAGGACGGCACTCGTCACACCGAGAGGCGATGGAACACGTCCAAGGGAGACAGTCTGGACAGCGAGCGTGAGGGTCTCTGGCTGACTTAGCAGAGGGGCACGCACTGCAGATCACTCTGGGCATAAATCACTGCAAAGGCAAGCAAAACAATGCCAAGAGGGTAATACATAAGCAAGCAGAAAAAAGAAAAAAAAAATTGCAAAAATAACAATGCAAAAATAAATAAAAAAGTTTCATTGGAGAAAGAATTTATTTTTAGATTTGATTGTGTATCCTTAAGAGATGAGAAAATTTTTATATATAGATATTATATAAAAATTAGCAGGTACATGCATGTAAAACACAAACCCCCGAGGGGAGTAGATTAGAGGGGAACATGCAAGAGGTAAAGAAACAACAATTTTTTTATAAGATTTGGTTGTGTAGCTTTAAGAGAATTACATAGAATTATGTAAGAAAGTTTATATATAAATGCAAAGATATTATATATAGAATGAGGGAATTTACGAATTAATTATAATAGGAATTCTAATTAAAAAAGCGTAAAGAGAAAAAACCAAGGGTTTCCTTAAATATCCCAAGTTGTAACGAACCGCATTTGGTGCAGTGAAAAAAGCCCAAACTGCACGTAGGCCAGGGGAAAAAATCAGAGGTGTGAAAGTCGCCCATAACAACAAGCCATGCAAGTTGGGAGAAGGTAATTAACCCAGATTGAAGGCCAGACATCGCAAGAGGGGAGTGGTGCGACGCCATGTTTGTTTTGACCGTGAAAAAGATCGCGAAATTACGCGAGAGATTCAGGTGATAATTAATGATCGGGAAAGATCAAAAGTGCAATAAGGACATTATGGGGCAGCAAAACAACAAGGCAAAGGGTCGAAGGAAGAAAGAACCAAAACCAAACCTTGAATTATGGAAAAGTGTACGAAAACAAAACACGTGTTGACACAACATGTGAGTAGCAAGAAGTGATTTTGGACTACTTTCTTTCCATGGATAGGACAATCCCGCTCGCGCGTAGTGAGCTGGGGCAGCTTACTGGGACTTCTTTCGAAAACTCTCGCGTTATTGTCCATTTCTCATCGAGTACGTGAGTATAGCAACTTATGTTAAGTTGAGGTAGGATTAAAATATCTTCTTCTCCAGAAGCATAAAGCCTAGAAAACTGAAACTTGTCGCGTATGTACTTAATTTATGATTGGTGACCCTGTGGCCCCTACAGAGGGGGAATCACATTGGCCACACTCTACAACATAATTGATGATGAAGCCTGATGAGCTACAGAGCCAATGGCTCTATTTTTGCATCATGGACTCCCGACGTAAAACGTGTTACAAGGTTACTACTTGAATGTTGCATGCTGATCATAATGAATAAAGGTGCGAATACTAAGTTCATTCGCAAATATTGTCAAAACGATTTCTCACGTAGAGATACTCACATAATCATTTGCTTAAATCCTTTATAAAAATACAATTACCGTTGCCGTTTCCATTCTCGACATCGCTGACATAATATATCCTTGTTTTTGCACAGTATATGAATATTAAGTACAGAAAACATAAGCGAAGAGTAATTTACACACACGTCCTACCAGTGACGGAATCAGAGTTTTTTGTTCAGATCACTGGTATAAAGTTTGGTGTAGGTATGGCAACCATTAAGTAATAGGAAATCGGAAGACATAAACATTACAGGACAGTGTGACATGCACCTTATTTTATAACTAATTGGATGTTTATATAATCATCCTGTCATATTGCTTATTGACTGAATAATCATTTATCCAAACTTTGTTTAAGATCATTGATATTTATGACAGTGGATGAAGATCAATTTTTGTACAAAATTATCCAAAAATTAACTGACTTTTTTATATTCTGATGTTAACAGTCTGTTTATAGATCAATTGCAACTATCTTCCATCTCCAGACGACAGCCTCTCTATGTTTGTACTCCGTAGAAGAGGTTGATTGATTATCGCTCCTAACATTGAACGATTTGTTTATCTTCTCGGAAAAATCATTATTTTGGCAATAAGGCAACAATAGTATCCCATTTTATACACCTGATTTATATTGTCGTAATCTGTATCTGCTGTCTTTCTAAATAGCAACCATCGCCTATTTACTACAAAATGGGCAATATGATATTACTGGACCGCCAATTATGTTTTAAATTTGTAACTGTTTAATGGATCTATCAAATAATTAATTATAATCAAAACCATACCCTTCAATGGTTCAATGAGATTTGTTAAAAACTATTCATTGGTTTCTTTTCATTATTGACACATAGTTTTTATAAGGAAGAACGGTATGGATGTGCTAAAAATTATTTGTACTAACAAAAAGTCACTTGATGTTTTTCATCACTTCAAACTTCTTATGAAAATAATCGGAACTTAGAGTTACTGATAAATGGATTAAGAATGACTATAAAGTGTTTCAAAAAGTGATTTGGAGTTTTATGTCCCAAGCCGCAACGCTTGTATAAAGCTGCCCTTGTCCAAACGTCTGTACGTCCGTTTTCTTGTAAACGCAATATGTCATAACCCTTGCACTCAAAATCTTCAACATTGGTCAAATCCTACATTTGGGGATTACTCAGACACTTTTAGTGAGCTTGACCTTATTTTCAAGGTCACAACTGTATGACCTTTGTTAATGTGACATCTCATGAACCATTCAACAAAATGTCTCCAATTTTTTGTAACTGCAAACACCATTCATTTAGGTGACATCAAACTTTTTTTCCAGATCGCATCTGCACTCCGAACCATTACATACAAAGTCTTCAAAAATAATTTACAGCCATTATTGAGGGATTACACAGACACCAGTTGTATTTGGTTACCTTGACTTTATTTTTAAGGTCATCATTGCATTTTAAGCTCTTTTTCATCATTACACCTAGTATCTTCAAGTTTGATGAGAGTATACAGTTGGTTTGGATTACTGGGATCTTATTTTAAAGAACACCACTGCACTGAGTCAGTTGTCTCATGAACTGCTGCACTCTGAGTCTTAAAATTTGATAGTTGACTATAGTGACCTTGCCTTGTACGTAGTCACCATCTCACTGTGAGGGCTTTACAGTAAAATCTTGAACGGTGGGGGACATTTACATTTAGTTAGAAACACTTGTTGTTATGTGTAGTTATACCGTTTATATATGTAAAGAACAGTGTTCAGTTAGAATATTTATATTTGCAAACCTTTGCAAGAAACAAATGTATAAATCATTAAAACAATAGTGTCTTCTTTTAGCAACAGGATATAAACTCTGAGTTGTGTTAAGAAATTTATCAAACATTATCAACTATAACAATCCTTGTCACAGCTTTTAATGGGACATAATAGCATTTGTTCATAGTGTATTTGAATCTATTATACCAGACAAAAAGAATTTATTCTGGGCAGATAAACCCGGCAGATTGAATACTTTATTTCCGGTTACTTTATTGCACAGTCTGTTACCATATCCATCATAAGAATGATTCATCTCTAGAGGGGCTTATATGTACTATTTGTTTAAGTGTTTAAAGAGATATGCATGATGGAGATTTCTAATGTTCTGCGCCAAAGGTTTTCATTATTCGTTATCAAAGTGACATTCTAAACACCTCTTATGTAAAATTTATTTATTTTGAGTGGATGGAATACAGATGGTTGTAAGTATGAGACAACTTTTGCTTTTGCAGTTCAGTAGTTGTTTCAAAGCATACTTTTGGTTTTCGTATACAATGCCAATACCATTTTCCTAATCTATAAGAGACATCTTGCTACGAGTTACATTTGTATAAAAAGCAGACGGGGGATGTTTCTAGATGTTATAAAGATGTTAAACACTTTAATGAGACTAGCGTTTGATGTTTTATATGTTTTGAATCGTCCAAGCTCATCAAACGTTTATGTCCATCAACATAAGCAAGATGCTTCCTTTAGAACATTTCCCCAACATTTCATCGGAAATGGGTTATTGAAACTCGATACCAAGTCAAGTATATAAAACACCATTAGAGCAATCTCGGTACAGCAGGCAAGCGTAACGAATGCTGTCAAACACGAATCAAGATCTGTTTAGAGTTACAACATTGTGAAAGATAAGCGAAACACTGGATACATTTAAACCGATGTATCAATTTAACTCGTTTCTTTCTGAGCTAGCCTTTTAATCTCTACACTTATGATCAAAGACATCAAAGGAGAAGCTTCCATCCAACAGTCCTCAATAGAATATCAATAACCATCAAGTGTGATCTGCTTAGCTCAACAGGGGTCATTAATTGTGGATATGAGATTTGGTCTGTGGTTGATCCAAGCTTTAGTTACCAATAAATGACAGGATATAGGAATGCTGTTTGAGTGATCAATGTTAATGGTATTGTGAATCTTCTGATACTAAAACCAATGTATGCAGATAGCAAACTGACAATATGTGCTGGCGTTTGTATTCGTGGTCGCCCCCATATATATTCTATGCTCTTAATTCATATAAGACAAAACCCAGAGCATGTTACGGAATTCTTCTTGTCAGAAACAAGATATTCTTCGAGTGATTGATGTGATTGAAGTGCTGAACTATTTGCCCGAGGTACACGATTAACACATACAACTGTATAGGGCAAACTGACAAGACGACAACCGGCATGGGGAGATTGATGTAACTTAACTATTTGCACAAAGTACATGATTGACACATACACATACAACTGTATATTCGTTACAATTACTTCCGAGACATATTCTTCAATGAACTTATCCCAGAAGACGACTTTTTAAGATATCCTATCCACTATAAAGAGTAATCAATCGTATAATGCAAACCTGCTTACTGTTGTTCTGATTCAATCACCGACTTATACAATTAAATGAATCTGTTTGATGTAAGGTTTCCTTATACTAGAAATAACTTTACTTACGTGACATTTATCATACAGTCCTTTCACATATTCAAATCGATACACTATTCTACTATCTGTAATCATTAATCAGCATTAAGCTTTTTTTTTATCAAAATAAATATTTAGAATAAAGAACACTTTTCCCGAGCTCGTGCTTAACTGTTTGCTATCTCTAATGTTACAAGTTTTAATTTAGATAACACAATGTTCATCAAAGAAAAAAGATGCCCTTTTCTGATTATTTCAACAACTCATTCCTTATTTGACAGCACAGATCTCTGGAGGCACAAACACACTACAATTATTTATGTAATAAATCACTCATTATGACAAGAATATCTCAAAAGGATTTTGTTATGATTAATATTGCGGACAAAATTTCCTGGCAATCTCATGTTAAAAAATATACATTTTAAATATGCAGTTGAAACGAAGCAATAGGTCGAAGGAAGTAATGAATGAAATAGAAAATGTTCCCTTGGGATTCAATTTCAAATTTAAACCCTAAGAAATATTAAATTAATAACTCACTGTTACAAATGAGACTTTCACAACTTGTTTTACTTGAATGAGGGAAGTCTCTTCCGCGGTTCCATGTATTAACAGTTCTTGTTTGTATTTCGTTATTTAGTCACTAAAACAAAAATCGTATATTGTATTGAGGACATTTTAGACAATTACTATTTAGATACAACAACTAACCTGTGATGATAAGATGATGATGAAAAATGTACCAGACACATAACTTCTAATTGCAGAATAAACAACATCTCCATAATATACAGATGAAGAGGAAAGCAAACTTCAGTATTTGAAAACTTATCAGCATTAGAGTTTTTTTCCAGTGAGAAAGACAACATCTGTCAGAGAATGTAATTGATGATAATTCTTCAATGTTGAACAATAAATATATCTGTTGAAGAAAGAGATTACATTGTTGTTTTCTCAAATCTGGAACTATTTACATCTGAGCAATCACTACTTTGATTAACATTTCTTGAAAGTAATATGAATGTTTTAATGATGTAGTATATTCATATTTTAAAGGCTTTTCGATAATACGATTCCGATTTCTTATCGAGAATAAATATATAAGTACATGTTTCTTATGTGTGGGATAAATGGTTACTGTAAAAGGTTGAACCAAGACATTGATATTGATCTCGTACATAACCTGGATTTGAGTTTTACCTAGAAACATCTCTGGATCATTATGCATTTTGCACACAATAGAAATGTACTCAAGATAATTTATCTTTGGAAAATTTAAAGCAGTTTTCCAACGGCCATTTCTGGAAAAGAGACTTTCAACCTTCATAGAGGAGGTAATGAACTGACTATTCCATCAAAACAATTCATCACACTCCATTGTTCGAAAGGTTGTCTGGAGATGGAAGATACATACATCAATTGATATATGAAGTAGCCTTGACCAATGTGCAATAAGAACATGAATTTGTGGAATGTAAGATTACAATTCCTCTTTAACAAATTAAGCTTTTTTGGTACTTGTGATGTACCGTCTGATATATGTAGATTAAGTGTATAAGGCTCTCATCACATTTTATAAAGTATTGAAGTCAGTTATATGTCCTATTGTAATATCAAAAGACGTTTACCCTTGATATTAAAACTGGCAGACATAAGGGGACATAACAGAATCGTTATCAAACTCAGACTTGATGTCAGATAAGATATATATCAAACTGTCATATAATTACTTCCATTTAGATTAAAAGTTTACAAATGTGAATCTATTCTCTCCCTGCAGAGGTTAATCGAGCACATTTCATGACTTGATCTGCCTCTTTGGGGGAGAGAATGATGTGAATGTGAACCTGCCATAATTTGTATACCAGGTAAATCGATTTAATCAACAGGAATAAGATGTACCTTCCATTGACAAAACAGGTGTTTCATTACTGTCTGTGTATGATAGGACAACGTATGTCAATATACGGTTATACATCTAGAAATACATATACATCTGTCTTCAGCGATGAAAGGAGAAGAATGTTATCTGCTAAAATAATGCATATAGCAATAGCATATATCTAATTATACACACGAAACTAAATTTTCTCGAATTTTGACTCGAATCCATGACCCAGATCCGACCCAAATCAGTGGCGGATTTCCAAATCCATGGCGGATTTTCAAATGCATGGAAAATTGCAGTACTGCAATATCTACAGTACCTGCAATATCTGCGATGGATTTCATTCAGCTGGGTAAAATTGTGTTAACAACGTTCATTAATGTATGTTCATACATGTACTTAACTGTATTATAATTATGCAATTTGTCAATAAGTAATTGAATCTACACTTTGAATTCCCTTTCATACCAATCCTTCAAATTAATATGATAGTTTGCAACATTTATTCAAAGTACATTAAAAAGTCTCGTTCACGATTTGTCATAAAAATGAATGCCGACGAAGACATCAGATTAAAATCCTAGAGTAAATGACAATAACGCTTACCCTTTTCCTAGCGCTATCCCTAACGGCCTAGAAATCACTTAATATGAATCCAAGGGCTAAAGAAGACATTTACTATGAATCCAAAGGCTAACGAAGATAGTTGCAAGAACATTATGCCTAACTTAATGCTGTCTGAATTTTTTTCAGCGACTGTTGGGAAATATTTTGCTTCCTCAAAGAACTGCGAGTTCGACTGGCGACGCGAACAGTTAGCAATTATGACGTCATTCCGTAATGATGTCAGTTAACATGACGCCAAGAAACAATCTAACAAACAAACTCGCCATGGATTCAGTGTCCGCCAGGGATTAGAGACCCGCCACAGATCTGAGTCCTACAAATCTAATATTAAGATATCGATTATAAGCGTGTTAGTTCTCATTCAGCCATGGAGATCAAAGCCACTAAATGAGACAATGACGCCTTTAAACTATTGAACAACGAAAGCCATAACTGCATCACTTCAAGTCTAAAGGGAAGCTTAACCAACTCGGATCGTGATCCGTTTTGATGGTCATGTAGTCATGTATGAATGTTTACCTCATGTATAAGCTAGCCAGATCTTTGACAATGCTGTATATAAATTCTTCTTAACCATATAATTATATTCTAACGTATTCTGTCCTTAAATAACATGTAATTGAAATATACCACTCAACAAATGTTTATACTCACTATCAAATAAGAGCATGCAATTGCATTAAAACTGACCAATGCTTGCTAAGGCATTATCGTTATTTCAAAGTCTCATTCAATTAAAATCAATGGCTCTTGAAAACAGGAACTTTACTGATAACTGGACATTGTTGAAAATGGGACTTTTAATACATATCTATGTATCATATTTAATATCTGGGATAATGTAGACCTTTCGAGCAATCTTCGGCGGTTTATATTAATCAAACAGATTTTAAGCATTTGGCAAACCATGACTTCTCACAATTTCTTGTCTCAGATCTAGAATTTAACACATGATAACTATTCATCAATCCCAAAGTCATTTGAAATTCAGGAAAGAAAATAATAACTTTCAAATAGAAATTGAACACTGGCAAAATGTTCCATATACTGAACGTTTATGCAGTTTATGTAATTCCAAGGAATAGAGTTTCACTGCCTTTTTCCATGTGAAGCTCAATTCAAACTATATTAGCGTTTGCGGGACCTGTGGGTTTCGCCTTCCCCTGTTGTGCCCTTTACAGGTCTCAGCATATTGGGCATTTTCTTGTGACCTTGACTTTTGACATTCAAGGAGATGATCTATATCAAATAAGAGCTTCACAGCACAACACGTTTTTAACTTACTTAGCGATTTGATACCTCGTGCCCTTAACATTGACCTTGAATGTGAAAATAAAAGTTTTTAGTCATTGCTTTTTGGTTTGAAAATCTAGTATATTTATCAATGCCGTAAAATGGCATGAGTTCGATTAAAAGAAAGAGTAGGGTTAATGTTATACAGCATGAAACTTCATAATTGAAATGGGATAATAATTTACGCATTACATAACAAGAATATGGGCTGTGACAGACATACCGAAATACGGGTATGCAATGCCCCTCCATATGATCTTCAGGAGATCAGCACGAAGACTTTATGTTAGAATTAAGGTGTACTGAATTATCTTAACCGTGTGATTGAAATGATACTTCAAATATATATATATATATATATTTTTTTAAAAAGAGAGTTGGTTTCTCACGTGAGAAAGGTTGTATATTCTTTACCCATATATATATATATATCATCAAGCTAAGTTTCAAATCACCTGTTCTATAGATATTATGATACACCTTGGATATTTTAAAATCCAAATGATATATTTCTTCATTAAAAGAGAAACCCTAGAAGTTGTATTTTTATTAGTTTTCAAAGACAACATGCGGACATCGTTCTGCAATTTTTTAACGATAAAAGTTAAAGCATCATGGTATGTCCAGGCGCCAACTTCCACCAGATTACTGTATGAAAAGTAGGGCTGCAACGATTCACAACGATGCATCGAAAATCGATTCAGATTTATAATATTTACCCAAATTTTACCTAAATTAGATCTTGATATATTGCATTCGCGAGTGTTAACAAGTCACGTAAAGTTTTTAAACCGGAAACCAAGTCTACAATATGTCAATATGTCTACAATATGTAACGTAATCAGTGATTGGTTAATATCCTCATCTTCGAGGCTCTCGGTCAATCAGCGTGGTTTATACATTTGCCTTAGCAGCGCTGCATGGCAACGGTCGAGCAATATGGCCGAACCAAACTTGAAAGACCCTCCCGCACATTTTAAATCAAAAGTTTGGGGCCATTACGGATTTAGAGCTAATTGCCAGGCTCGTGATATTGCGACATTCAGAATATGCTACACAGACGTGACAACAAAGGCAGGGAACTTCCTTTCTGTAAGCTGTGTAATCTTTTCAGTGCTTCACTGGAATTGGAAAATACTCAGTTCCAAGGCTTTTCAACTTTATTGTGGAATACACAATGACACATTGCTTTTGTTTTTAACTTTTAAAACTATTAAAGTTATTGAGTTCAACAATTTTGTTGTTGTGTAGAGTTTACTGATCTCTAAAAAATCGATTGGAAATAAATCGAATCGAGCTGTAAAAATTAAAAAATCGAATCGAAGTTGTCTAGGTGAATCGTTGCAGCCGAAAAGCTGAGGTCACCAGAACTGAGATACCAGTACATGGTCATTGTCTAATTATTCCAATTAATTGAAAAATCTAAAACGGTACATGCTAAATGTACAGCGTCGTCTCTTCAAGACTAATTAACTCAGGTCAAGTGCTTTCAAGCTAATTTCATAATAAATTTACCGTACATGTACTTGTCACAAGCAATGCGATCATAAATTATTGATAATCCATACCTACGAAAAACAGTTGGGAGAATACCAACGAGGCCAATTGGCTAAAGAAAAAACAGCAAATAAAAAAATTCAACATGTTTCATGTTATCAAGGTTATCTTCGGGGAAATGACCTACATGTAGAAACTTATGAATTATATCATTATAGTACCATTGAAAAGGGATAAGGACAAAAAGAGTGCGACATGACAAGACGCTCTCGCTTGTGTGGTAAATTATCTTTGTAAACTTCTGTGACTGAGGCGGAGTATATTGCCATAAAGGACATTTTTAAGACTGTCTCGATTGAAAATACAAGAATATGTCTACAAGAGAGAGGGATCACAAAGGAGGAGGAAAAACTGAGAGGACAGCGAGTGAAAAGAGAAAACCGTCAAGCTCACCTAAGGATTCTCAACCAACCAAGTCGTCGGAGGTATTCACTTTCACGAGCACGCCGAAACCAACACCAAGTGGCGAAGAGAAAGACGATCATAACCTAGAGGACACGAATCGAGAACAGTCGGAGTCAGAAAGCAACAACGACGAACTAACCCGATGTTCAGATCACACGCTGCTTTTCTAGTTTCCAAAATACCATGGGTAATGATATTGTACAACTTCGTGTGACAATCGGGGTATTTCATTGTAAAACATGTAATTATAACCGCTTTACCAAAAACTTTAAAAACATCAATGCATGTAAGAATACTATTTTATGGATAATTTTATCTGAATTGTACCAACTGAGTATTCTTTTATCAGTATCATGTAACACAAGCCTTGTGGTCGCTTTCCTTTGTATTTTACACAAACGTAACAATAATGCTTCTTTTGTTACTCCAGCTTGCTGGTGATATTGAGTCAACTCCAGGCCCACAAAAGCATGAATCTCACGACAAGACTCTAACTTTATTTCATTTGAATACAAGAAGTGTAAGAACTAAATTCGATTATCTCAGCGAAAATTTGTCGGATAACCACATTGTTGGATTTACAGAAACACATCTAGATAAACATATCGACAATGAATCACTTTATTAGACAGGCTACCATCACCCCGTTCGAAACGACAGAAACTCCTTTGGTGGAGGAATTATGATATATGCCAAAAATATGTTTGCATTCAAGAGACTGCTTAATTTAAAAATACTTACGATGAAACAATTTGGATAAAGTTATTCCTACCAAGAAAATCATTAATTGTTTGTTTAGCTTACAGACCTGAATACAATTCTTTTGAATTCTGGGAAAGATTAGATTCAAGTATCGAAAATGCTTGAGACATTACTTGTAAAATAATCATAATTGGTGATTTGAAAGCTGACCTGCTATCTAGTAGAGGTAAACATTTTAGAGATATTATGGTAACAAAAACGTTACATAACATTATAAATGAACCTACGCAGCATTCTAGTACTCTTCTAGATCCAATCATAATCAGTGAAGATGTCGTTACTATTGATTGTGGAGTCATTGATTTTGAAAGAGCAATTAGCGATCATAAAGGCACTTATGTAACATTGACTACTAACGTAAACACACAAATGGCATACTCAAGAGAAATAATGTGCTGTAAGCAAGGCGACTATACATCCTTAAATGCACTTATCGATGAAACAAACTGGACTGAATTGTTTATGAATTGCAACAATGTAAATAAATCTTGTGAAATATTTTACAAGAAGCTTAATGTATTCTTAAAAGATTGCATTCCCACAAAGACAGTAACTATAAGACCAAATGACAAACCATGGTTCGACTCAAGTTTAAGGAGAGAACGCAGGAAAAGAGACAAACTCTGTTTATGATATAGCGAAGTTAAAAAAACAAAAACAAAAAGTTAACAATATGAAATTTTATGCAAAAGAAAACTTTTATGCCAATGTAGACAACTTTCTTCTTGACTCGTATGTCGAAAACAAAAGCTCGTACTGGAAACTTTTACACTATTTAGTAAAGCAATCTGGCTCAGTTACCTGCATACCTCCACTAAAGTTAAATAACCAACATGAAAGTCCATCTTGTTTTACTGATTACGAAAAGGCTGAACGATTGAATGAGTATTTCCAGTCGATTTCCACATTAAATGATAATAATAAATGTCTACCATGTTCTAGAAAACGGACGGGCGCAATTTTGGACACTCTCGTTATTACCAAATTAGAAATTGAAGATATCATTAACTGTTTACACGTGAAAAAAGCGTCAGGTCCAGACAAGATGAGTCACCAGCTCCTACAAAAGTTGGTACATTTAATTAGTAATGTTGTATGTTTGTTATATAACATGTCTTTACAAACTGGTGTGTATCCATCAACATGGAAAGTTGCAAATGTCATGCCTCTTTTCAAGAACTTTAGCTTCCAACTATAGACCAATATCAATTATAAGTTGTATTGGTAAAGTGTTTGAAAGAGCTGTTTTTAAGCAATTATTTAATTATTTTCAAACAAACAAACTATTGTATAAATATCAATCTGGTTTCAAACCAGGACATTCCACTGTCCATCAATTAATTGAGATATTTCACAAAATTTGTGAGTCTTTGGACAAGAAAGAAAACCTATGTTTAATTTTTTGTGATTTATCTAAGGCATTTGATCGTGTTTGGCACTGAGGTTTACTGCTTAAGTTAGAAAGTTATGGAATAGGCGGACATTTATTGGGCTGGCTAAGAAGTTACATAACTGATCGGAGTCAAAGCGTATTTGTTAATGAATCATTCTCAAAGCTGAGGCATGTAAGTGCAGGTGTACCACAGGGATCCATGCTTGGCCCTTTTTTATTTATTGTATACATAAATGACATAGCAGATGAATTAGATTGTCTAGCGCGCTTATTTGCTGATGATTCTTCTATTGGTTACTCTTCACCAGATACTAGACTGATTGAAATGAATCTCAATGCCAACCTGAGCAAGCTCAATATATGGGGTAAAAAGTGGTTAATAAAGTATAACCCTGATAAGACAGAAGCTATCATATTCTCGACTAAAGGTGAATTCATTACCCCGAAACTTTATTTTGATGGTGTTAAAGTTAAAATTGTTGACAAACATAAGCATCTTGGAATATGCCTGGCAAGTAATGGAAAATGGGCGGATCACATTCAAACGATGATACAAAAAGTTTCAAAAATGGTTACCTCAATGCGACTTTTGAAATATTCGTTGGGTAGAGACACTCTCAATAAGATTTATATCATGTTTATTCGTCCACATCTTGAAGTTTGGGGCGGTTGTACTCTTGAACAGTCCAATAAACTTGAACAGATTCAGTTACAAGCGGCAAGAATAGTTACTGGTTTACCAAAATATACACCGATTTGATTTCTTTACTATGAAACTAGTTGGGAAATATTACAAACGAAGGAGAAAGCGAAATTTGTGTTTGATGTATAAAATCCAACATTTTATTACGCCCCAGTACCTGAACGAATTGCTACCAATAAATCTGGGTTCAAAATCAAGTTATAATCTACGAAGTTCTCAAAATATATCAATACCTATCGCAAGACTTAAACATTCAAAAGAATCATTTTTTTTCCGTCGACGATAATTTCTTGGAATAATCTACCAACCACCATTCGAAACCTAGAAAGTATTTCACGATTTAAATCACATATTACCAATAACAATGCCCGTGCGCCCGCATACTTTTCATTACTTTCGTTGCGTTATGCAGTCAGTTGCTTAAACTTTGATATATAAAATTGGAATTTAATATGACCCCAGCTGTCCATGTGGATTCCTGTTGAGAATTCTTATCACTTTTGTTTAAATGACCATTGTACAGTCAACAAAGATTAAACTTAACGTTATCAGTAGAGCGCATATGTACATTCGCAGGTGTAACAGTGAACCTTAAACTTTTGTTGGAAGGAAGTGATGACCTATCACCTTGTCAAAATATACATGTATTTAAGTTAGTACAATAATTCATTAGTGAGACAGAGCGATTCTTGTACTATATCAGTTTTATCTTTTTTTGTATGTTCATTTTCAATTTCTTATCTGCCTTGATGTTCATGCTCTGTCATCCTTGCAAAACATTGTAACTCATCCATGTACATTCCAAGGAGAAGGTATTCTAAGTTGGAGAACTTGTTCCTCATCCGATTCATCATGAATAAACTATGTTTATATAAAACGAGTGCGTTAATTAATGAAATAGGGAACTATATATTGCAGATTGCTGTTACAAAGATGTACAGTGACGATCAGTAACAATAATATTTTATACATTATATATGTTTTTATTATGTTAGTACAATGTATCCATTTTTGTCACTTCAGCAAGATATTTGGACATATTTTTGTGTGTTATTTTTGGTTTCAGCATAATGTTTTCGACGTTCTTTTAAATGCGTTCCTTAATGTGTTCCATGTTATGATGAAAGGAATGGTTGAGACTATCTGGCATTTTTGATAAATACGATTAATATATGCCATTTGTAAAAGTACAGAAATTGGTAAACCAAGCTGTTTTCAAACAGAGCTGCATACTTTTTACGTAACGAATATATCCGGTGACTTTGAAGTAACATTTTTCAGTGATTTATGAAACTGATATTGTTCTTTCATGTTAATGATTGCATAAGTGTTGGCTTTAATAAAAAAACAATATCACACCGACTCATCTTTCTTTATAAAAATCATATTTTTTGAAAGATATCCCAATAGGTTTAATGGAGTAAATATTCATTCATTATCAATAATATTTCAAGATAAAATACAAACGCAGTCGTGGTTCTTAACAAATATAACGCATTTTCATCAAATTAATGATCAACTCTATTGATAATCAATTACATTGTTTCCACATTATTATGTTTCTCTTTGTGTCTCATTTATTGACACAGTTATATAGACTTCAGTATCATATGTATCTCAGTATGATTCCCATTGAAAATACCTCAAAAATCATTTATAATTGCCAAGGTAATTCCCAAGTGTTTTTAGGTAAAACAACATTGTTTTTTTAGCATTTCATTGTTTTCGTTATCGCAAATATCTTGAGCCTGTTTTTTATGCAGAGGATTGGAATTCAACAATGCGTTTAAGTTAACCAGATTGTCTTTATGACTTTACCATTGGCATGGCGTAGGAAGTTGATTGTCGACTTTCTGATTGTTTGTGACATATATTTTTGGCAGTACATTGAAAAATAAGTAAAGTTTATGTAACAGATACGAAATGTCTTTACTTTGATGCACAATATATTCAAACAAAGCTTATCATACATGCATGTATTGGTACATGTAGATGAAAGCAAATACACTGGCAGATAATAACTGGAACAAAAGCTTTTTACACGGGAGTTTTATTGATTTGTGAGCAATATATTGGAACCTTACCAAAACGTTGTTTGTAAACGTACATTGAACTGTCCAGATTGTGTTGTAGATTTATCTAAAACATATTGATTATGTTAAGTGATAAATGGTTGATTGTCTAACACTCTGCTCAATAGCTACCACCAAACATAGGGTTATGTCAGCTGGAGCTTAGATGCTGCAACAGTTCGGTGGACAGTGTGTCGGATAGAAGCCAGAGGAGTCGTTTTAAAATCTGCTTTCTGTTATTCAATATGATTTTCTTCCACTCTGTTCCTTCCCTTTTCCCTTTCTGCCTGATCTATCGACTGTCTTTTGGATGGCAACATCCATGTGTTTAATAACTAAAATATTGCTCCTAACGTGTTAAACACTAACTCACTCACAACATTAATTTCTTAAAAAATCTTGAATGCAAAGGATCAAATGTGTTCCGGTGTCCATTTACTAGGGAACAGTTTGTCATTTTCCAGAAAAAATGTCCCTTTTCAAGGCTTTGCTTTGATCGAAGATTTCCTAATCTAAACACATGATGTCCTCGATTGACCATTGATCTTACACAGTAA
This sequence comes from Steromphala cineraria, assembly GCA_916613615.1. Lineage (NCBI taxonomy): Eukaryota > Metazoa > Mollusca > Gastropoda > Trochida > Trochidae > Steromphala > Steromphala cineraria. Next base: position 40,500,726 of record OU744730.1, on the reverse strand, counting down.
GTTCTAAGACTGTAAGTATTATGTTTCTCTACATCAAATTGAAATTCTTATTTCATTGGACTTTATCATCCAATTGTTACCAAACCCGACATTCTGTAATCTGTTCCATAACCAAAATTTCCTTTTGTTATTTGTAAGTAAATGTTTTGTTTCTTACTTGTAATCAACGGGTTTATTACGTGTAAAAAGCCATGAAATTTGGGATTAAATAGCCATAAAAACATACCTAACAGATAATGGTTTAATGTAGCATTGGGATTTTAAGAACGAATAATTGTCTGCAGTCTTATTTGGAGAATCTGAATTGAGGGGATTTAATGTGTGGTCTCTTCTCGTCCATTCATCAAAGCCTGTGGTAAGTGACCATCAGTCAGTAGCGAGCTTTTATATGGTCTTACACCTAATAATCACTTAGCCTACTCTGTTTAGGAGACACGTTGTCAGTAAGCAATGAGATTATAGTTAACCGGTATGTGTAGCTTACTATGCCTGAGCCTACTGATTGTTATTTGCTGTCCATAACAAAGAGATAGCTAAGTCATATTGTAACATGCCTATCCTTCTTATTCACAAAACATGCCTTCCTACATATACGATATCAAATTTGCATAAGAATTAAACTTTGATCAATAAAAGAAAAAAACTACATAAATCGGTGCGTATGTGTTTCCAAATTTGTAATATTATTTTAATATATTTTGCTGCTGTATTATATTGAAAACACAACATAAATCTGTGCGTATGTGTTTCTACATTTGTTATACTATTTCAATATAATTTACTGCTGTACTTTGTCATATGGCCTGTCTGTTTGATAAAGTTAACGTGCATAATAACTGGCTTCCCAAACCAGGTTATACCCTCTTTACACCAAGCTCGTTCTCAGTACGTTCTTGGATTTTTTTCAGAACGGGCTCAAACTGTCCGAGAACTGATGTGGCAACTGTTTACGAACTTTATGAACTGGCTCGGACGTACTAAAAACGGGAAGCTGCTCCAGAACGTTCGACATGTTGAACGTTCTCCCCGTCCTGAGTACAAACGTACTGAAAACGGGATTGCCGATCTGACTAAGGACGAGTAAGAACGTTGCGCAGTCGGGAATCGATCGCAATACGTTTGTGCACAGTTTGCATCCCGTCCATTTCGTCCACAGCTAGCTGTAACTCGTTCTCAGTACGACCATATTCAGTTGTTCTAATTAGGTCCTCATTTCATTCTACTCGTTCTTAGTACGTTTGCAAAATTTTCACATAGTTCTTGCCTACGTTTGCATTTCGGTATGTAAGGACGGGTATAAATACACATATACTTTTATCATTCGGGATAGAGAAGTGATAAAAGAAACATGAACCAAGTTACATGAAGCTCTCAGCATGATGAATGTGAGTTTCCTACAGTTGGTGATGGAAGCAGAGAAACAATGTAAAGTGTTGTTTGCCTCGGCCACTATGACTTCTACAGGGCTAGTTGATCTGGTATTTGATTTCCTGTGAACAACCTTCCTCTGATCATACTTCTTCTTCTTTGGAGGAATGATGTTTTCACCTTGAAATTGAGAACTGGATGATTATAGAATTAAGACGCACTGAGAACGGAATCAGGACGTAGTGAAAACGAAAAGAACTGCCTTGAAACGAGTTGGTCGCAGCTAGGACGGAATTGTGCGTCTAGTTTAGAACGGATCTGAACTGTCTAAGAACGGAATTGTACTGGTTGAAGGCGTCCTGAAAACTAGGCGAACGGCCAATATTTTCCAATCTAAACGTGTTAGAAACTGCTTGAGGACGGGATAAAGACTAGATGAACGTGCGGAGAACTGTGTATGAACGAACTGGCGCCATATTTGGATAAAATATTAACAATCGTTATTCGTTTCCATCCCGTCCGAGGCCGTTTTGCTTTTAATTTTGGACGGAGTAGGACGTAGTGAGAACGACCTTGGTGTAACTCAGGCATAAATTTAAATACGACTCTGTAAACAAGGGGACATAAATAACCACCTTCTTACTGATTTCAATTTTTAAAAATTTTCACTTTCACAATATTTTACAATAAAATGTTGAACTCCGAATTTGATCACTAGGTCTTTTATTTTGGGATCACTAGGTCTTTTTCTGAAGCATCTGACGTATATGTTTTCTTATCGTATTCTCACTAAATGCATTATATTTAATGACAGCCAATGGCAATTATAGAGTTATTTTGTTGGTATGGATTCCAAGAATATCCAATAACCAAAATTTTGGACGTAAAAATATTACACTATTGAGTAAACAATGATAAACTTTCTGAATATGTTAATTTATTGCAAGATTAATAATTGTAATGCTTACAAAATTGTAATTTTATACCGAGCCTTTCATCAAACGTCTGTCCTGAAAAAACTTCTGAGGTCAACTCACTTTTTAAGATCTTATCTTGAATTTACATAGTTTCTTTATTTGATATCAAATCAATACTTTTTGATGGCATGAACCGTGTGATATGATGAACGTTACTGCTTCAATGCCTAGGTCAACTATATTCAAAATACAACTTCTTGCATATTAATTGTCCGTATAGCAACTTTCGATGAATATTCATTCAGCCTTTGTTTCCTTCAATGGTATTTGTTTGTTTTCACATACTGGCAGAGTTACATAGGAATGAATGCATCTGGTATTCAAATAAATTGCCAATCAAACGAAAATTGTTACTCGATAGCAGCAGACTGCTGAATGTGTTTGATACAATACCTAGGGTTGACTCATGCACAAAAAGCTCCCATTTACTCGGCACTGATTTCTCTAAGTCAGGATAATAAATGACCTTTAAAGCAATGGTTTTGGGAGTGATTCTTGACACTGATGGTTCTGCTAAATCTGGGGAATTTCTGAAGTTAAATGATATATTTGAAGATAGCTTGTCATTAGTTCGCGAAAATGACCGTGCTGATGTCAAACTTATATAAATAAGTTTTCTTTTGATAATTGATAGCATGAAAAAACATGGTCAAACCTTTATTACCCAGTCAACAGTGATTGAGTTTGATTTTGTCTGAAAACAATTTTTTAAAATCTACTATAAAAGTTCGTTTATGCTGAATAACCTTTTGTCCGCTATGCAGTAAAAATTCCTGAAAAAAGTGTTATCAAGATAGAATTGCAGTTTGTAGGTTGGAGTGTGCAATCTTGCATCAATTCGTTTCTATTTAAGTGCTACCATTCATCCAAATTATGTTTGTATTCATTACTAATGTCACTAGTGTAATTGTGAAGTAATATGTAAATGTTATGTCATAATCTATGGTTATGGCTCTCATTTAGTAGATTTCTAAAAAACTTCAAAATCTTTCACAATGAAAAACATTATTTGCCTAACCCAGATTCCCACGTTAACAATATGGCTACCTTCCAGTATTGAATAGCCATATATTTATTGCCTGATCTCTAGGTTGATATTGGATATTACTTGGTGTGTACTTTTAACCAATTTAATCAACATGCAAATGCTGAATCGTTGCCAAACGATATTAATGCCATTATCTGTCATTTATGTGACCACTGATACGAGATACTGACCATTAGAAGCCAGATAGTCCTGGATTGCTTCTTGTTAAGATTTATTAAATTTCTATGTAGTATTCATGGACAAATTTAGCAGCTTTTCTATCTAATTTAATGTCCAACGTAAATACCCAATACATGAATCAGTTGCTAACATGAGATGTAGTCAAACCTTTTTGGAGGTGATCATTTTCTCTTACACAAGATATTAAGGGCATGGTGCCATCGTTTTGTTCATCGTTGAAATATGATAGTATGAAGTATATATTGATAATTCATTTTATAACATATCTAGAAACACACACTTGTTTTGTCAACAATTTTTGATATTACGAAGATTATCGATCTATCAATGATTTTCGATAGCCTCTTCTTGCGTGTCCTGCAATGTATAAGAAGTGTTGTATTATTAATCCAAGAAATTCCGCCTCTGTCACTATATATCATATGATGGATTAGATTGATGTATACTTTGTTTTATGAATTGCCTGTACGTTCATCAAATATATATTGCCAAATATATGGTTAACTTGGATTTATTGAACTAACTACAGGGAGAGAATTTTTTGACGCAGTTTGTTTTATCTTTTTAAGCACAATAAACCGTTTCTATGAAATCCACAAATATATGCAGTTCTTTGCAGTTCGATTGCTAAATACGATGAGATGTACAATGTAATATATACGTTATATTGTTATAAAAACGTGGTACAATGTATGACTGCGGTAAATTGTAATACAAATGCAGAACAAAGTTATTTAAAATGGTGCGTTGATATCAAATGCATATCATCAGGAATCTCTACAGATATCCTTCCTTGAGTTGACTTCCTCAGATACATTTATAGGAATTGTTCAAATGAATTTCAATCCGTCTGGTTTTATTGTATACGTTATTGAAATAAAAGCTTGTAATCACATATTTTAGTCATGTGATGACATCACATCCTTTGTGAGGTAAAATGTAATAAAATGGTGGAAATTGTTATAAAATTGGGTTAAGTGTAATTTAAACCATCGACAGCTTCCAGATGTATCAACTGTAAGACAAACGTGAAAATGAAGGAAGTTTACTCCTCGTTGATAAATCTAAAATAACACATAAACTACAACTTCTATATCAGGCTTTACAAGTAGGCTTTTTAAAGGGTGTGCTTATAAACAACTTTTGGCAACATAAACTACAACTGTCATGATTGCTTGTCATACTGGCGATCGGTTCAATAATCTCAAATACAAATGTAGTTTTGGTCACATATGTAGTAAAGGAGAAATTTGCCTGGGATTCGAAGTGTAAAGTGTGATATGTCAATGTATTTAGCGACAGACTGTTAGATGTGTCCTTGTACTGGGCAGCAATATACATACATATAAGCAGTTATTTCCTTGCAACTAATGCCCTTCATACTCTTAATACATTGGAAGTAAGGGATATAACCAATGGTTCCACACAGAGGTATACTTATTTAACCCATTCACTATATATAATGTTATCGGTCCTTAAGTAACCAGATTTTAACATAATCATTAGTAAATAGGATAGCGTTGATGTCAAACTTATATCAAGAGGTATCGCTGCCGACATCCGCCCTTGAAGTAAAGTGAACAGCTCTGTTAAAAGAAAATCAATAGTAATAATAACTGATCAGAGACGTATTTAGAGACGTTATAACTGATATTAAAATAGATTGCTTAACAGCACTTAAAGCATCATTATTGAGTACCCTATCTACCAAATTCTGTCTCAATTTCCTTGAAGTTTGAAGTCTGCAAAGTCAAATCTTCAATCATGCAACGATATAAGGTTAAATATTTTCCAACTTGATTTCTTAACCCATACTTACATACTAGCAAACAGACTTCCGAGAATTACCATTGGACATAAAGCTTTTAGACTTCCTGAACTGCGCATGCTTAAATGTATAATTCTATAGACTTATAATGTCTAGTTTTTAAGTCTTACAAACTGTTATTGAATTTATCTATTGTCGGTTCGTAGAATATAGCTAGACTATTTGACAACGAGCTGCAATTCTATATGATTAACAGTAAATATTGTATCAATATGAAAGCTGCCCCCTGTGTAGTTTGTTTGACCACTGGAAGTGAGTTCCTGACCAAAAGTAATCAGATAGTTTCAAACGGCTCTCTCTAATGTTTGTCCAATTGCTATATTTGTTCAGGAGGAAGAAGCTGTAAAGCTGATAAGTGAAAGTTCATGTAACACGTTTTCCAGTGCAAAATAATGAACTATTATACGACAATTTGTTTCCTGATTTTATGTAAATAAAAACTGATATGATGAATATGACTTGAATGTATCAGTCAGATGACATTGCGGTGTGTTATATTTTGGTTTTGGTTAAAATATTGTTTCAATCTGGTGACAGCACAGTTGAAGTTATTTTGAAATTATTATTATTAAATTATCATTAAGTAAAAGAGCGTTTATATGTAATGAATTTTGTGCAAATGTATCCTGTATTTCCTCGGCTCTGGTGTTGCATAATGATTTAAATGGAAATTGATAAATAAAATTAGGAATACATGGAAGAGCAAAGTATCATAAATTATATAGTTTCTTTTGAATTATATTTTTCAAAACGGGTGACCTGAAAGCTGAGAAAGCTGCTCTGCTACCTTTTATTAGACTTGGATCAAGTAAGATCAATATAAACGAATATTATGTTATGCCTCTTGTTTGACTGGCTAACAAGACAGTCCTTACAGTCAGATTTACTTTAGAAAACAGCTTCGCTTTGTCTATGAAAATGCAAAACATCATTGTTATAAAAATGCCTTCTGTGAAAAACATAAAAACATGGATTTTAAGTATAACGTTAAAACTAAAGAGGACCTTCCCTTATCAAATTTCATCATCATTTCCCTCTCGTAAGAATGTTCAACCTTTCTGAATATGGTTTGATACTCTCCAGCGTATAGATCAGGAATTGGCAAATATTGATGGTTCATCTTTCATGAAAACCATGTATGACCACTGATGGGCCTTCTTCCGATTAGGGATCAGTAGGTCTCAAAGGACTCTCTTCTGATCAATATTGAAGTGCTGTATTTCCTTTATGATGAAATGCTAGCTACAAACGTCTCAAATGAATAACTTAGGTCCACCATTGGACTGTGGACAGACGGAATTTTGTAGAATATTTATAGATTATTGAATATATGATTTAATGTCATTCATTATCCAAAACTATTTTAGAGAATTGTGTTGATGTTATGATATGTTTATAATGATACAACCGAAGTACTGCATCTGAGATAACCAAGAAGCATCAAAGGAGGATACACATGTACATTTGAAAAACTAGCTGGATTTACACTGTATTTGAGCTGGATACACAAAATCTTTGTAATAAAACCAAAACCATTTAGTCGTGGACGTACATGTGATTGTGCTATTCATAACCTAAAAATAGAACTATATTTACCAAAAGAACACAGAAGTATTTAAACCTTACACATATCTTTTGTCCATTTTTAATACAGATTTCCGACAGTGCCATACCAAAAAAGTAAAATATGGGGTATGTTACTTACATGCTTGGTGCCCAGTAATATAACAAAAGCTTAAACGGCTTCAGTGTCAATACAAAACAAATTTCTGAAATAAGAGTAATTAATTAAAGTTCAACATTATGTTTTCTTACAGAGCCCCTTTTTTCACAGGGACAAGGTTTCGTTTAGAAATTACTGGAAATAGATATAAAAAAGCAAGAGAAGTTCAACAACACCAGGAGGGGCTCACATTTAATCAGAGGAAAACCATTTAATCCACAGAGGGATATTTATTTTGTAGAATGATCACAGTGGGGCTGATAGTGAATTGTCTATGGCCTCGACTCTTTATCAAAACTGGTAGTAAATGACACAATCACGTTTAACTGGAGGGAGCCTAACGAAATGAAATGAGATCATACAATTTCCACATCATCGAATTATTCTGAATATCTTCTGATTTTCTGATTTACCATTAAACGACACCACAGCCTAACCAGTGAAAATATTCTCGGGAATGCTTCAATAATTCCCTACCAATATATTTGGTCAAAGATAAAGAACGAGCAACTGTGACTTTGGGTTTCAATCTTATCATACTTTAGTGGTAAGAATATGATACTTTCATATATACATCAACGCTGTATGTGAAGTTGAAATGTCATTTCATTGAAACTCAGTTTCAGTGACTTATTTAATTTCTTTTAAATATCGTTTTATTCCCTTTTCAAAAGTAATTTATAAACAGAGAAGTTTGACAATGATAATTTGAGAATTGTTTGATTTCATTGGGTGTTCATAATTTTATGTTCCCTATAATGATAATCTGTTTTAACTGGATAGGTCTTCCATTTCTTAAACAAAAATTGTTAAAGTAATAAATGAAACATCAAAGCTTCCAATTCAATACAAAAAAGATTTCAGTAAGACGTTTTGACTTCAAATATATTCTTAATTTACTTTAGCTAAATGTTAAGTTTTATGGAAACAGGTCGCCAAAACGTAACATTTCAGTTGTTCATCTCAGAAATTGATTAGGTACGTGATTTTCATGACTTTTGTTAAAAACTGAGAAAACATGTTTTTCTTTTATCATTGTTTCGCACATTAATTATTGAAAGTGAGTTAGCAAGCGATCAATTCACATGTGAGCCAGGTCATATAAAAACAATTTTAAAATGCCTAGATTGACCCCAGAACAGCGCGACAGGGCCTTGGGTATGACGGACATGGGTGCTTCAAATGTTCTTATTGCAAGAACATTCGGCTGTCAACGAAAAACCATCGAAAATTTGATGAAACGTTATAGGGACACGGGAACAACATTAGATAGATCGCGTACAGGTAGACCACGTGTGACGTCACGTCGGGAAGACCGATACTTACTCTCCATCTCCGAAATCGATTCCTGACAGTTGCAGAATCGGCGTCTACGGCTCTCGGGAGGGTGCTAAGTCATTCAACCGTCAGAAGGAGGTTAAGAGCAGCAGGGATTCGGGCCCGTCGACCTTACTGTGGCCCAACGTTGACACGTCAACATCGACATAACGGATTAATCTGGACAAGACATGTACGAAGGTGGCAGCTTCGTGATTGGCGAAATGTTATGTTCACCGATGAAAGTAGGTTTTGTTTATATAAGCATGATGGCAGATCCGGTGTTTATCGCCGTCAGGGTGAAAGAAACGCTCCAAATTTTGTTGCAGAGGTCCAGGCACACGGTGGGGGAAGTGTGATGGTTTGGGGCGGTATCCGAGGAGAAAACAAGTCACCATTGGTGATCGTTATGGGTAACATGACTGCACAAAGATACATTGACCAAGTTCTTCATCCTGTTGTGTTGCCATTTCTGCAGAATCACCGGGGAACTTTGTTTCAACATGATAACGCGCCTGCACATTCAGCAAGAGCAGTGTCAACATTCCTGGACAACAATAACGTCAACGTCTTGCCGTGGCCGTCACGTTCACCTGATCTCTCTCCAATTGAACACTATGGGACTGCCTAGGAGGCGAATCAGGAATAGAGCAAACCCTCCAGTCAACCTGAGGCCGCTGGAACAAGCCCTACAGGATGAATGGGGGAACATCCCTAACGCCACCGTCAGACGTATTACGACATCAATGAGACGTCGAGTGTTTGCCTGCATAACAGCTGAAGGTGGACATACGAAGTTTTGATGAATACGGACTCCATATTCCATAAATTCATTAACATATGATCAGAAACTTCGATTTCTAAAAACTGGAAATTAACATTTCACACCAGTGTTAATAAAACGTTTCCTGGCTGTAAGATAAACGAGTTATTGCAAAACAAATGAAGTTAGATGATGTGCAAATTATTCAGTATTAGATAAAATGTTGTCAATGAACATTTGAGTGAGTGGATAGTTTCTTTTGGGGTTTAGTGTATACCATATATGTCATTGTCTCACTAAATTACTCACCTGGTTATCTATGGAGTTCTTAATGAAACAACATCAAGATTCTATATGACATTTATATGGCATAGATATTGAGAGACTCTTTGTTAATCCAGACATCATGTCATCAGCTGTCCGCCATCATGGCACATAAATTCAATAATCTGTCATGTCCGTTTAGTATTGGATGAAGAAAGCGCACCTCAGAGTCTGTCTTTAAATCAAATGTACTTTTCTAATCCTTTAGGTCGCCTGGCAAATCTGTTGGATCACGCTAAGGTCAAGCATGCATTCCTTCACACCGTCTTTATCTTTGATACGGGATGTTAGATGTTCGTCTCAAGAAGAATCTCATGTCACATGAGGGTTCTTAAGATGTTGATTTATTGAGTAATTTAGCGAACTTGTAGATGTTCTATTATATTGCAGCTGCTTTACTGTGATATACATGTCTAAAGTGGTTCGGCTGGTTATCAGCGGAATGATTTTAGCAGCTGTTAAGATTTGTTAAGTCATCAAGTTTAATCTGATTTATGAATTGTAACATATTTTGAATTGATGGTTATTCAGTAAGGCGAAAAGACTGGATAACGTTATTCATATACACTAATTGCCATTATGTTTATGTCGTTTTAAGTTTTGCGTGTTCCATAAACTTGTCACTCTAGAAGCATTGTACCATCCTCGGTTACCTGGGGTTCAATGTACCGATTCGCTTCCCCATATCACCTTTAGGTTTTTCATCAAGAAAAGCTGTATTGAAATTACCCGGCCATGAATTTAGTGTTATATGTTAGTAATAAGTAATCAAGGACGATATTTTAGGAGTACATGTATGTTACTGAAATAATTCCCTACAGGAGAATCGATTTTTTTTCGATTTAGTTTCTAAGAATTTTCTTTAAATATTCAATAAGTTAGCACTATCATGCGACTCATAATCAAATTCCATCAATGCACTGTATTTTAAGTAACATGAAACATATTATGCAATATGTAAAATGGGGAAAGTCACATTGAATTTCCTAAATTATGGTTGATATTATTCTAGTTTTTGGTGTGACATTAAATACTGCATTGTGAATATCTATTTCAAACGAGTTTATTAGACAAATATAACCTCAAAACCTACACAAAGTTACGCAATACGATACATTGTCATCAACTGTAAAAATATATTTCATCTTTAATGATAGCTTTTTCCTAAATCACATTTACAAATGTATGATGAATCACAAGTGTAGGAGTGTGTGCAATGTTCAGAAAATATGACTAATATACATGTTTTGACATAGAACAGCGTTGATGCTTCTCTGTTACAATGATTTAAGTATAAACAAAATGTACATTATTAGTTTATTGCATCATTGTAAAGCTAATTCTTAAGGCACAGCTAACCAATACATAGTGCGTACAATATATATTGTTTCTGATAATGATGATCCTTGGAATTGTGCAATTGGTGACATTTCTGTCTCTTAGAGTTACTTCACAACTTTTGTTATATCAAAACTTTAATTAAAAATATGGAATGATTTCTTTTTATAGCTTTAAAGGGGCAGTAGCACGTTTTTAGGGGGAATATAAGGTGATGTCAGGAAAATGAAAATAAATAGTACCAATTGAAAGACAATGTATTCAAACTAAATGAAGCAGTAATAATTCAAATATATAATGTAAAGTTCAGCCATGAGATTCATTTTTCTTACAAAAATGAATTAAAGGTGTTCACACAAAAATGGCCGCCAATGGATTTTATGTAAAGCCTCATTCTTTGTCCTCTGACTATGGGTGATTGGCTTGTGTAATGATATTGTTGACACTGTCAATATGATACATTTAGCATTTACTTACAATTATAAGTGAAATATTTAAAATGTAAAATTATCCAAAAACGTGCTACTGCCCCTTTAAAGAGCCTTATTTATCATCTTTCATAATCGTTCTTCATAAATCATATCATAGCACCAGAAACTATTCTCCACTCCATTGTAATTCATTTTATTTAAATATTCCCTAATAATTTATGATCATATATAATGCTCTTGGCAACAGAGTTAGAATTTATATCGCAACATTTTAAAATTCCAACTTTTTTTAATCTTTAATTTGTACTTCAATTTTAGTAAATTCAACGACTGTATTTTAATATCAATGTAAAGGAGTATCTCAATATAATCTTATCTATGTGCATCACGTTATTGTAGTTTATATAATAACAAAAAGGAGTATCGGGTGAGTCAATTATTTTACGCAGACCGTTGTTTCCAAATTATTGGAATAAAAATTACCGTGTAAAGATATTACGTAAGAGTATTAAAAAATGTTTGCATTTCGAAGCGACCAAATATTCATGTGACATTTCGTACTGTGGTGAGTTCATGTTGATATTTCTATCAAAAGATGGTAAGGGTCAAGGCTATGATCTAGTGGTTTTCTTGCTTAGATATGATCCAACATATGACATATACATGTACATGCTTGCCTGTTCAATTCCTCTAACATGACCTCTTGTCGTTCCTCAAAATGTAAGATTCTAGTTAGGCAATTAAAATGCCTCATGGCTAGGTGTTTTATTTTTCAAAAGCCAATTATTGATTATGTAAAGAAAACAAGTTTGTTAGTTCCTTAAAGCACAACCCCAAATCAATTAATTATCTCAATTGCCTGTTTTATTCTGCCACTTGAAGCTTGTGATGTCATATCGACAACTGATATTCAATTTTGTCACATGTCTTCAATATTGATAACCAACACATTAATTTTTAAGGAATGGTGTATCTTAGCTTTAAATATGATTCATTTTCTCATGAAAAATCAGAACCCTTTTCTGATTAGTTTGAAAATGATTCCTGACAAATTTTGCATTATTGTCTGTGTTCAGTACATATCTATTGATCTTTAGGTGAATACACTATTGTGTATAAAGCTTATTGTTGACTTGTTCATATCCAAACAAAACTATATATGGTGTTTCATATAGGATCATGGATTAAATATGGGAGCTCAAAACATGTGAATAGCGTCTAGTTTAGTTTAAGAAATAAGTAACTAGGTCTATAGTGAACAATTCACATGGTTGTAGTTCCCTTCGTCTTACCACGTGTTGAACCTTGAACCAAGAATCATGGGATCTTGTATATGATCTGAGTTTTGCTAATCTTGTTGCAGCGGACACTGAGTGCTTAAAATATTTATCTTGGAATTACTACATATTTCTTTTTATGTTTGTCACTGTCACTGCAAGGAAAGAATGACGTCATAGTGGTTATAGTTACGTTCGTATAATTTTCATTAAAACAACATTATCGCATTAAAGATGAGTTCTTATTTTAAAAGATAAGTTTGGGTATGTTATTGATACACATGATGACCATTATTGTGGATTTGTGGTAATTCATGATTCGTATAAAGTTAATACATGTATGGATAGATTTAAACACAAAGGCTTTTTGGAAACAACTACAGATAAAAAGTATGTTCACAGGGTTACAACAAAAATTATCCGCAAAGTAATTCAATGACCAGAGGAAAACGACATGCAAGAAATTTAATGAGAACGTTAGTTTCCTAATAAAAGTACATGTATGGCCAGAGTAAACAAATGATTTGAAAGAACAACTTAATTACAATTAACACACAATTGCACCGACAATTACATTCACCATAGATTTATGTAAGGTGACAGCGCCGCTAAGGGCTAAAATATTGGTGTAAAACAATAAATCACTCACTCCAAGGTAACGTTATTTACAATGCTTTGTGTTCATAACAAATCTCTATGTCTGAATGAAAAGAAGTGATAATGTCAGCTATTCAAGTAAAGTACTGGCACTAAAATGAAGTGATTTGGGAGATTTTATTAGGACACTGTTAAGACTACCACAACAATGTAAGTGAAACCAGTGAGAGAGTCTTTAATACTCTTATAATGAGGAAGAAACGAAAGGAACATGATTTCCTACTCACACTAATGAACAAATAAACACAACTACACATCAAACAGACACCATACACAATCAGCTCGAACAAATAAACACATTAACACATAAACACAGATAACAGAGGATACCATACGCAATCAGCTTGAACAAATAAACACATTAACACATCACACAGATAACAGAGGATATTATACACAATCAGTTCTAAGGTTAAGAACATTAACTCATTCTTTACCACACCAACTTTAAAAAATTATGAAGTTTGATTATGTTGAGATTAGTCTTTATCATACAATTGAAGTTACAATCGTTTATGAATCTGTGAATGATATTGTGATTTTGTATTGTGACATCTTTCATGATAAATGAAACTGCTGAAACCATTAAGCGCTAAGAAAAATTACGTCATAAATGAGGTTCAAGTTATTATAAATTATTTTGGTAGCAGATCGGTGTACCAGAGGAAAATGAAACAAATTTATGTTAATCAAGTACATGTACATGTAGGATATCATTTTTCATTTTAGTGGGTTTGTTATTCATTAAGCTTATAATCTATGCATCAACTCGTTTTAAAGGTGCAGTAGCACGTTTTTATGGGGAATATAAGGTGATGTCAGGAATAAGAAAATTAATGGTTCCAAGTGAAAGACAATGTATCTAAAGTAAACGGAGCAGTCATAATTCAAATATGTTATGTACAGTTAAGCCCTTTTCTTACACAAAATGAATAAAAGGTGTTCACACAAAATGGCCGCCCATGGATTTTATCTGAATCTTCATACTTTGTCCTCGGACTATGGATGATTGGCTTGTGTAATAGGATTTTTGATACTTTCAAAATAATACATTACACATTATCGTACAATTATCAGTGAAAAAATTAAAATATAAAATTATTAAAAAACGTGCTACTGCCCATTTAAAGGCACCGTTAAACCTTTTTGGTAGATGGTATCAGATGATATAATATAAAATTCAAAATGTCAACATAAATATTTTCAGAAAAGAATATACTTAAGCAAACGAACACACTAAAATGGTCGTTTCCAGTTTTTTCTTGATTTATGATTATTGATTATATGTTTGAGTAGTGAGATGTCATACCCTGTAAAGATAATTTATATTGCATAAAATTCAGTGGCCAACATTTGAACAGGTAAAACAACAACAAATGCATACAGAGCCTTTTAGCACAACATCATCATTGCAAACTTATATATATATTATGTATATATCCTTAATCAAACATATTCTCTGACCTAATTATTCATATCTCTATCGCTATCAATCACTTGTACACCTATTCGGGCTTGTGCCAAATCCTTGTATGAATTAAATATGTTTTGATCAGGTTTTGCAATAATATATTAATGTCCTGCTCCTGTATCAGCTGTAGAATTGACACGAGGGACAAACATCTATAGGGTCAGCAATAAATATTTGAAAACCGAGGAGCATTGTCTTTGCTGAAATATCAGGCTGATACATCTTACAAACCTTTGATATGATAATATTTTCTGTTGCTATTTGTGTTTATCCCGATGTACTTTTATAACTTTGTTTCAAACAGGAGTTTACCAGGTTTTGCAAGCCTGGATTCGCATATACATTAATCGAACATATTTATTACATTTATTTAAAAGGAGACCAAGCTTATAACTCTTTTCTGAACTAAGCATGTCTAAATGGTCGTGTGGTGTTAAATGTTGCTAGGACTCCAATATTCCAAAACACAAATCTTGAACATAATTCTTATACAGTGTTTCATTGAATTTTCTTTAGCAAATTATATGGATTTACTTGATCTCATTGCATACAAATCGAGTCAAGTATGACAGTTGTAGCAACCATCAGATAACATTACGCATGGACAATGTAGCACAAGAGTGGTCGATTTAAATAATATCTTGGTCTCTAGCATATCAGAATATCTGTCATTCTTGTATTATTTTTAGACTTGTTCCTTTACGCCAATGATGGACAAGGCGAATATGATACTACTTGTCTGAAGTCACCGAGTATTTGGGGCTTCTAAATATCGATACTTTCTAAAACGATAAAAGCCTTTTACAACTAAAGGCGAAGTTACCCATTAGCCCAGATTTCACTCTTCCGAGTTATGTTTCTCTCAGAGGCATTGAACGTTTTATTGCAGGAAGGAAAACATTTTTCGGGGATGTCTCAATTGAAAAAGGATACTTCCTTGGTGAAAGAAATTGAAGTCTTACTAAATTATTGTTATAAATCCGCTATGGCTTATACTAATAGCAAACTGAATTTCGAAAAAATATATATTATTTCTATTTTATTTGATCAAAGGAAACAAGGCCTTTTCAAAATCGTTCAATCTCTTTCTTTATAATCATAATCTTATGTTTGCATAATTTATCTACTAACACCAAATCCGGTCTAAGTTTGTGTTTGGATTATCGGAGATTATAGTAATTTACTGTTTCTCAAAATACACAATTATTTGTTGGCATTTACTACAACAATGATGCAACTCTATGGCAAAATTTATCGTAAGTACAATAAATCAGCTACAATCATAACACGTACATCTTTCAACATATCACATTTCCTGCTGTCAATTGTAAACAAGTAATTGTCACAACCGTGACCATGTTCCCCGCCGCAATCAAGAATATGTAATTCAATTGTTATTATGAGAATGAGAATGTCATTGGTTTTTAGCATCTTTGACATGAAAGGTTACCCAAATTGATTGGCGTTTGCATATTCCGAAATAAAGATTAGTACAGATTGGTGCATGCATATTCTCCAAATGATTGGTACCAATGTGAAGATACTTAATACAATGGTTCACAAGATATCGCGCCAACAACATTTTAAAAAACGGTCAAAATGACGTAATGGTCACCCAAATCAATTGGTGTTTGCGTATTATCCAGATGAAAACTGGTACCAAGTTTGAAGACTCAAGGTTGAAGGGTTCATTAGATATAGCGTTAACAACATTTTCAAAACTGGTCAAAGTCTCGCCGTGACCTTGAAAATGAGGTCACGGTCACCGAAACCTTTTCAGGTCTGCGTATTCCCCAGATGAATACCAGTACGAAGTTTGAAGATTCTAGGTTGAGCGGTTCATTAGATATGGCGCTAACAACATTTTCAAAACTGGTCAAAGTCTCGCCGTGACCTTTAAAAAAATGAGGTCATGGTCACCGAAAACTTTTCAGGTCTGCGTATTCCCCAGATGAAGACTGGTACCAAGTTTGAAGATTCTAGGTTGAGCGGTTCATTAGATATCGCGCTAACAAGAAGCGGGACGGACGGACGGAGCTGAATACTATGTCCCCCGTTCCGCGCTTCGCGGCGGCGGGGGACAATTAATAGATGAGAACCTAATCTGCTGTAAGCAGCAAATTGATATTTGGAAATGATGAGCTTATGCTGTATAACAAATATTTCAATATTCAACTAATCACCATAACAAATATCCGTCATTAACACAATCAAACATTTACACAAGTGTAAGCCTAAGGGAGGAATGGTTTAATTCCCTGTGGTTTCACTGGACAATACGATATCCATGTCAAATGTCCCAATTTCAAAATGTATAACGTTTACGCTTAGACTATGTGTGTCGTCGATGCATTCAAACTTATATTGGAATGGATGGACAGGTTTGAGGGCTATTCAGGACTTGACAAACGTTAACGTTTGAGGTCAAGAATTGTTCTCTATGTCACCCTACATTCACACAAGTTATTTATTTGAATCTTGACATGCTTTCATAATTCGTGCCTGAAACCTTTATAAACTTAGATAAAGGATATTCAGTTTTTAATTAACGATAACAGGGAAATCATGAAACATCTTTGAAAATAATGACTAAATGTGTACAGCCAAAATGGTTACATTCTCATTGTAGAATATATTTTTTGATAACAATATTATTTATTATTGATAACAATTACTCCCAATGGCAAGATTACATACACCCCACCCTAAAAATACAGTTGTTATTTTGATACGCAAGAAAAAGGTTTCAATATTGAGTTAATAAATTTTGATTTTAATTTACTATGCAAGATACGCAAGAGCTGATATAGAGTAAAGTTCCCTCTATGCGAAGGATCAATAGGGATACATGCTAATTGAAAATAATTCCCTCGACCTATAACTCTTTGATAAATGAGATATGAAGTGCTTCTAATATTTGGAATCAAGGTTTGTTATGTCTTTTAGAAATAAAAGAAGAAGGAGGTAAATGTAAGATCAGTTATCAGACACTTCGGACACGCATGTATGTTACTGGTATGCTGTGATCAATTTAACAAGACACAATCTTATGAAATAGCAAAAATCTTCAGAAAACAAAATTCGAACTGATAATATGTTCGATTCACAGCATGTGTTTTGTACAACAACCAATTATATAAACTGACAAGGCATAAAACAAGTTCCACATATACATACAAGCTAACTATTTAAATGATTATGTCTAAAGAGACAATTCAATTGAAGCAACAATTTGACAAAAATGTATAGAAAGTTAGGGCTTTTGCTGCACTTCAACATTTAACAATAAATTATTCCTGGTGCACAATAAAAATTGCATTTGACAGGAAGAGCTTCTGTTAATTCCTCAAAAATGTGTTAAATCCATTCAACAAACATAAGAAGAGTATCTTATATCTAATTGCTAGTATAATTAATCAGGGGTTAAACTATTACTCCCTATTTGTTCACAGTTTCAGCCAGGTCAGTCAATATATTACTCCACTTTTGATAAAATCATTCTAGAGCATATCCTGCTCAATCTGATGATTTACAGATATTCAAGATTTTATGCAAACAGTGATGCTTGAGAACTTTGATATTTTTATCATCACACATCCACATGAACTTCCAATTCAAATAACCACATTTGCATCAATTCCCATTACCCGATTAACATTACATTTATCTACCTAAGAACGATAATGAGAAAAGTCATTTGAGGATATGTACAAGTATACACGAACATGTAGTTTCTTTACATTTTACATTACGATACAATCCTTCACAAATTAAAACATTCTCCCGCCACAGAGGTAGATCAAGTCATGAAATGTTGATCGAGCCTATGTTCTTATTGCTTGGTGCCCCAAAGGGCACCAAGTATTATGATTTGATTCTCCTAAAACTTTTCTGAATTCTCTCTATATTACTCTTGATATTTTCAAAGGGAAGCCGCGCTAATTACATGTGTTGTATCCAAATCAAAAGACCAATGAACAGAGCTGTAGCAAAAAATGCATTACGTCACCATGTGGGTAATACAAAATATTTGGCACATTAAACTGTGGAATATGATTTCGCTTTAAATGTCATGTTAAAAGAGAAACAATATTTTCTATTAAAGACGCTGATAAATGTTAACAGACTCAATCAAAAACATCTTCATTTGTTCCAGATAAGAGCATTATTTCGCATTCAATAATCGCAGAATCCACTTTTTTATAACCCACGCGATTTAATTTCACGCTGGGCTCGCCTGGCGATTTAAAAGTAATGTTTGTGTAAGAACGATGGTGACATCGAAAAAAGACTTATGTTTACTAATAGGTAGATCACTTACAACCACGTGACAAGTCATACTTAACGATGTCACTAAATGTTTACGTTGAAAACATGTATTTATTATCAGAGCTACTGAAATTTACTCGTGCTATGTTTAGAATATGACCTACATCGCTGGTTCCATACGGTTACTATAAGGCCGCGGCTTAGCTCAGCGGAGCTGGGTTGAAATCCCGTCAGATCATCGGAAAGTATTTTGTTTATTATCTGTAATACTACAGTTAATAATTAAGCAGCATGACAAGGATATATGGTTTTGGCAGTACGTTTTGCACAATTTCCTGTCATTGTCAACGCTACATGGCAACCCATGCAGTGCTTTTACTTCAAGTAACAACATCACAATGCCATAACATCATAAACTGTCACTGTCACATCACTGTCTTGAAAATCTAGTGTTGTTGTGTTCAGAGATTTACATTTTTTCTCTGAGATCTCAAAAAGAGTGAATTTGAATGATAAATAGAATATCACCCTCGTGTGTTTTGATTTGAAATATACCAACAATCGTTGATGAATGTAAACAATATTCATAACTTTCAGCAATTCGTGTTGATAGAAATGGAATTTTTTTAAATTAACTTTGAGTAATACTCGTGTTAATATTACTGCTGTTATCAAGTGTTGTATATATTATCACCCAAATTGTTCGACAAATCACAATCTCCTTAATCTGCCTATGTGGCACCAAGCATGCCTTTTTAAAGGCTTTTCTTGTTAGACCAAATCCGTGGAAATCCCAAGGAAATAGTGTTCCATATCACAATGCCTTTGCCATGATTCAGGAGCATAAATGATGATTTTGCACAACTAACTTTGATTGTCTCCAGTCAGACATCTCCGAGTCTACCCCCACAAACTCAGTGAAAAAGAACAGAGGCTCGATCATTATTTCATGACTTGATCTGCCCCTGTACGAAAGTATTATTTGATAGACATTTATGAATGTTAAGGATGATCATATCAATAAAGAAAACTGGTTCGTAATTCAAAAATAAAACTCTAGATCTTAACATAGATTTTATTACTCGACGGTCATGGATGTAAATCTGATATTCACTTGTCAATCATTCAATCAGTCACTCTGTTTTAATTTACACAACCCTCTATTCAAATGATGACATATTGGTGAAGGTTTAGGACACTGTTGAACCATTTACCAAAGTGACCCGAGAAAAGAATACTTAACTGGGCAGTCACACCAATTTTAGTGAAAGTAATTTGAGAGACACTCTTAAATGACGTGAACATGATTCCTCACTCAGACATATGACCTAATACAACTACTTACACATCTAACATACCATAGATAATACTAACCATCTCCTTAGACACAGGACGTTCATCCAATCAATAACATCTATAACACTAAACTTCAACACAGGCTGTATTCATTAAGATAAGTATTTTTTACACTTGCCAAAAAGACTCACTCGTGTTGGCAATAACCAGCCAGGGGAGGTAATCATGACAGCTCTTCCAGTAGGCCGATTCAATCAGGTCTGTATTGACAACGCAGTGACATTTCATCTTGACACAATATTAGATGAAATATTTGTTGTGAAATGGGTTCTTGTCAATGTTGGTCTTGCTGGAAACGAAAAATGTGTTCAAGTCTTCACTATCAAAACTTCAAAAAGATATCTATACAAACATAAGTAAGGCAATTGGTGACCAGTGGCAAAGTGACTGGGATAATGGCAGCAGTGAAAGGCATATGTACATTTTATGCACAAAGTTTGAAAAGCATAAACAAATTCGTCGAAAAAAAGAAGTTATTCATTCTCGTCTGAGGCTTGGTCATTGCGGATTAAATGCATACAGACATATTTTGAACAAAGACACGTGTATTACAGCTATGTATCCATTGTTTAACAGATTGCCCAGAAACTGTTCCATTTTCTCTTAGAATAAGAAGGTAATAACAATCAAAATCAAGACCTCAGAGACTTTGTTATGTTAAAACAAAATATTTCATCAATGAAATCCATACATGGAGAAAACTTGATTTTTGACGAAGTTCAAAGATCAAATTAGATTTTGTCAATAGCACTGGCAAATATGATATTATCTAAACTTTTAATCATTTCATGTAGGTAAAAAAAAAAAAAAATATTGTATTTCAATGCAGGGCGCATATGGATCAGTTAAATCCACTTACCAACCTTCCAGTAAGCCACAAAACTTTGTAAGAAATGAGTTTGCACAGCCCACATGTTTACAAACATAA
Organism: Steromphala cineraria; assembly: GCA_916613615.1. NCBI lineage: Eukaryota > Metazoa > Mollusca > Gastropoda > Trochida > Trochidae > Steromphala > Steromphala cineraria. The sequence goes on along the minus strand of OU744730.1, from coordinate 40,479,471 downwards.
AAAAACATAACCAAACAAATACTTTAAAGAGGCAGTAGCACGTTTTTAGGGGGGGGGGGGGGGGGGTATAAGGTGATGTCAGAAAAAGGAAAATTAATGGTTCCAATTGAAAAACAATGCATTTAAACTAAATGGAGCAGTAATAATTCAACATATAATGTAAGGTTTAGCCATGCGATTCCTTTTGCTTACACAAAATGAATTAAAGGTGTTCACATAAAATGACCGCCCATGGATTTTAGGTGAATCTTCATACTTTGTCCTCTGACTATGGATAATTGGTTTGTGTTATTAGATTTCCTACACTATCAAACTAATACATTTAGCATTAACGTACAATTCACAGTGAACATTTTGAAATGTAAAATTATCAAAATACGTGCTACTTCCCCTTTAAGCTTACACGAAACGGCACGCCCTGGGCATATCGCCTTACTAGACAACGTTTAACCAAGTGTATGTAATTTTAATCTAAATTAAATTTCAAATTTAAACCATACTCTTATTTCATTCTCAGAATAATAGTCGATCTAATCATAAAAGGTTAGACGGTCAAACATTGATTGAAAATTTAAGATATATGTTTATTTGTGTAAGTCTACATGACACAGGTATTTCTGTTTCATATTTAGACTAGCTTTGACACCAATGCGGGACAAGACGTTTAACAAAATTAGGACAGTTAAAAGAATAGCCTAATACAAATAAAGGTTAACTTACCAAATCCTGACCCTTACTTACCATATCGAATGTATTTTTTCTCTCGTAATTTTATGACACAGATAAGAACTCAAAAAAACTCACCGGAAAAAGAAGGTTATCACTCAATGGAAATGACTGAAAATATCGAAAAGTGCTAGAAATAACGTCAGTTAAGTATATCAACCAATCGCCAAAACATTGAACCACGGAAAATGATATCTAACATATCCCGAAAAAATTACAGACTCAGATTTTGATAACTTTTTCACTCCAAAATCATGAATATTGGTAAGGAAACATTAGATCAAACCTAAACATGCGCCAGACGAATATAAACACTTAAAAATTGTTGCATGAGCAAAAATAAAAAGGATTGTGTGACGTCACCTTATGGCTCTATCAGTCAATTTTCCTTAATGTAAATTTGTTTATAAATTGGAGAATGAAGTTTGTCTCGAGCATGTTTTTCTAAACTTCAAAAAGTGACAAGGGATACGACCCTTGAGTGTACCTGGAACTGTCACAAGGTCGAGTTTACAACAGTAGGAGACAACCCCATATCATCACAGATGTCTAACGTTCCGAATCAGTGCTCTGTTTTCATGTACAGAGGTTACTGTCGTTTGTCATTGGTTTGGACGTGTATTTGTACCAAACGTTTGATAACACTGTGGCGATACCCAAACTGTCAAGTAATATCTCTGCAGGACATTCGCTATCCCGCATACCAATCATTCGCCATCTCTCCCTCATATGCAATCAATATTGTTCGAGATAACAGACGATACTAATGCCACCTTAATTGCTGATGACTTTTAATACACGAGTTCATGCTTTAAACTCGTCGTATGTCGCAAGTCGGAGTTTCACAAACATTTGTGATTGTCTGCATCAATTTATGGGGAGTTGTTTGTGCCATAAAGCATCGATATCCGTTTGAACAACTTGTTGAATATATATACTCAATTTAAATAAGTGGCGCTTAACTTATTATTTTGAGTATACTTTTAGTTTGTAGACACTTGGTTGAGATTCACTATATTACCATTAAATTAAGAACAGATTTAAATGTCCAGTTTAACCATGATTAGTCTGTAGGAAACAATTATTTCTGACCTTTGCCAACATTGTTCGTTATTTCCTGATTAATTTTGAGGAAATAGGTACTTTATGATCGAGGGTTGAGCCAGGGACATGTAACTAAACACCTGAAACAGTATCCATTTTATCCGCACTTACTTTGGCATTCTGATAACTTCGTTCTTGAAAGTTTATGTCACATAAACTTGGATTGTTAGTTGACAGCGTGTACAAATATCCTTTGATTTAACAAATTTAAAAATTTGATGCAAATATAAGGTGTTAAGGCGTTGGTTTATGTTCGACATATTATTATTTATAATTTGTAACATAAAATTATTCATGTTGTTATGTTGACCAACATAAGTTGTATTTTACAAACTTGCTAAAAATGTGTTTAATCAATATGATAGTTATATATATCGTATGATAATTTGACTAATGGGGAATGCCAAATCATCCAAACCACTATTGTAGTAGATATTAACGTTTTAAAAAACTGACCCAAACGTTTTGTCTGTAAAATATATTATATTGAAAAAGAGGCATTTTTCCAAAAATATAATTTGAAATAGGAATGAGTGAACATTGAGAAACACGCTCAACCCTTACTCTAATATATAGGGTGCCCAAGGGATAAATAAGATGGTGCGGGAGCGATAACATAAACATTGAATCATGGAAGCCCGATCCATCTTGATGAATTCTTTAATTTTGTTTTCTAAAGGTAAGTGACGCTTCTCTAACTCTCGCAAATATTGCTAACCTATTAAAAGATAGTATAATGTCGCCAAACTAAGGTGGGAAAGTGCCCAATGGCTAAAGAAGTTGTGACCTGCAGTCGTATCAGAGAGTTCACTCATAAAATCAGCTGACTCCTCTCGTTGCTAAGGGCGTGAACTGCGCAGTTCCAAAAATAGCGGCGTTCTAAAATGTATCCGGTATTCTGTAGTCTTTCCAAAATATAAGCTTTCATTTAAAATTAATTCAAGATGGAAAATGTTTTAATAAAAAGGTCACTGCGTTGTCAATACAGACCTGATTGAATCGGCTTACTGGAGGAACTGTTCTGATTACCTCCCCATGCTGGTTATCGCTTCCGTAAGTAGGTCCTTTCGGTAAGTGTTAGAAATACTTATCTTAATGAATAAAATCTGTGTTTTAGTTTGGTGTTATTGATTTTATTGATTGGATAAACGTCCTATGTCTTAGGAGATGGTTAGTATTCACTATGATATGTTAGATGTGTAAGTAGTTGTATTAGTTCATGTGTCTGAGTGAGAAATCATGTTTACGTCATTACAGAATATCACTAAAATTGCTTTCACTAAGTATTCTGAATGCAAATTTAAGTATTCGTTTCTCGGGTCACTTTCGTAAATGGTTTAACAGCTTAAATGATTGATTGAATGATAAGTGAATATTAGGTCTAATTCGTGACCATAGAGTAATAAAAACGATGTTAAAACCTACAGTTTTTGTTGAATTTCGAACCAGTTTTCTTTCTTGATATAATAATCCTTAACTTTAATAAACGTCTATAGAAATAATTTCGTTCGTACCTTTACAAAATCCAATAAACCGTTAAAATTGTTGTTTAATAAGGTTATCATAATATTTTGATCGTCTCTGATATCCGACTTGAACTACATGTATATAGCAATAGTCATGGTTGTATTCTTTATTTTTGATAAAATTAGTTCATTGATGGCGATGTTTCTTGATATCAATGAATATAAATCTATCCCTTGCCTCAGTCCGTGAATCTAGCACTGGGCATTTTACATGTAGTATTAACGTAATCGTTGTGTGAATGTGCTTAACGTATTTATCTAAATTACATAGGTGTTTATAAGAATAAGTACAAATCGTGTGTATAAACGTTTTTTCGAATCAACCCTTCCATGAACGATAAATTAAAATTGACATCGTATCTGATAAAATATCAATAGCTTAGAAATGAAAAAAATTAATATCATTATTTTACCTTCAAGGATTTAATCTGCAACAATCAAATCATTTGAAATGAAATATGTTGAGAAATGGTACATGTGCAGCTATCCCCTTCTTATAGATGTAACTCAAATCACTCAGTTTCCCTTATGTCCTTAGGTGGACAGTCATTGAGTTACCTCTGTGTTTAATCATATCGATATCGAGTATCTAACTGAATTCTATCTACAAATAAATGATGACTGACAGATTTCAGTAAAACTTCTTACAAGATTTTTTTTTTCAAGACAAATCTGATGTTTAAATGTACCAGTAACATCTTAACATTTTACCAAAACAGTGTTAAACGATAAATCAGTGACTTCTGAGATTGCGGTAATGGATCAATAGCGATCGGACCAGGACTCAACCGATTCAGCAAAAATGAGTAGTAAATTAGCAGCTCATGCTGTAATTGCCTATTCTTACCTCCGTCCGTAGTTGACAAACTTTTATTGATCCACAGAAAGTTTTCCTTTATCATTTTACTTTTTAGCTCATCTGGCCTGTAAAGCCCGATGGGCTTATAGCATGGCATGGTGTCCGGCGTGCGTCCGTCCGTCCGTCCATCCGTCCGTCCGTAAACTTTGTGGAATTTCGACTTCTTCTCCAGAACCATAAGGCGTAGAAAGCTGAAACTTTGTGTATAGAATCATTGGCTAGTGAGGATTAAAAATTGTAGCTTTGGTGGCCCTGTGACCCCTTATCACGGCCACAGGGGCCACACCCTAAAAACCTATTTTCATCTTCTTCTCCAGAACCACGAGGCCTAGAAAGCTGAAACTTTGTGTACAGACTCCTTGAATAGTGAGGATTATATATTAAAGCTTTGGTAGCCCTGTGACCCCTAATAAGGGCCACAGGGGCCACACCCTAAAAACCTATTTTCATCTTCTTCTCCAGAACCACGAGGCCTAGAAAGCTGAAACTTTGTGTACAGACTCCTTGAATAGTGAGGATTATATATTAAAGCTTTGGTGGCCCTGTGACCCCTAATAAGGGCCACAGGGGCTACACCCTAAAAACCTATTTTAATCTTCTTCTCCAGAACCATAAGGCCTAGAAAGCTGAAACCTGGTGTACATACTCCTTGACTAGTGAGGTTTATAAATTTTAGCTTTGGTGGCAATGTGGCCCCTAATAAGGGTCACAGAAGCCATGCCCTAAAAACCTATTTTCATAATTTTTTTCCAGAACCATGAGGCCTAAAAACTGAAACTTTGTTTGCAGATTCCTTCACTTGTGAAGATTATCAATTGTAGCTTTGGTGTCCCTGTGACCCCTAATAAGGGCCACAGGGGCCACACCCTAACAATCTATTTTCCTTTTCTTCTCCAGAACCATTAGGCCTAGAAAGCTGAAACTTTGTTGCAGACTCCTTGACTAGTGAGGATTATAAATTGTAGCTTTGGTGGCCATGTGGCCCCTAATAAGGGTCACAGAAGCCATGCCCTAAAAACCTATTTTCATATTTTTTTTCCAGAACCATGAGGCCTAGAAAACTGAAACTTTGTTTGCAGATTCCTTCACTTGTGAAGATTATCAATTGTAGCTTTGGTGTCCCTGTGACCCCTAATAAGGGCCACAGGGGCCACACCCTAACAATCTATTTTCCTTTTCTTCTCCAGAACCATTAGGCCTAGAAAGCTGAAACTTTGTTGCAGATTCCTTCACTTGTGAAGATTATCAATTGTAGCTTTGGTGTCCCTGTGACCCCTAATAAGGGCCACAGGGGCCACACCCTAACAATCTATTTTCATCTTCTTCTCCAGAAGCATAAGGCCTAGAAAGCTGAAACTTGTCGCCTATATACTTAATTTTATGATTCGTGACCCTATGGCCTCAACAAATTGGCCACACTCTACAGCATAATTGATAATGAAGCCTGATGAGCTACAGAGCCAATGGCTCTATTTTTTAAGGATTGTATCATTATACACGATTTTTATGAAGCTACATTTCAGTGTTAAATTGTACATATCTTCTAATGAGTTTTCCCATGACCGTTCTAAGGGTAGATACAGGAAATATTTGTAATCGGAAAATGGGAATTGATGCATAGTTTCAAATGTGTTCATTTGAATTGGAAGTACTTGTAGATATCTGATGATATAGGAGCCTATGCTATATCATGATTTTATCAAAAGTGAAACGAATATATCTGACGTTGCTGAAACTGTGTATGAGAAGAGAAGTATTGAACAAATAGGGAGTACCTGGTTTGGCCACTGAAATTTTATACTAGCTATCATACATTAGATACTCTCAAACAACGTCTTCTTAATGTTTGTTAAATTGATTTAACAAATTTTGGAGGAAGTAACAGAAGCTCTGCACCCTGTCTTTCATTAAAGGGTTACAGGTCGAGTCCATTTTTTTCTAATAGCACCTTACTGTGCCTTCGAATCAGATGATTTACACTCTACATCAGCTTTTACGTGTCTTGAAAAGTACATTAGAAATAATATTTGAACTTAACATTGAAACCTATTTTTTAGGTATCAGAAATAAACTGTAGTTTTAAGGTGGGGTGGATGTTGGGAATCATGTTTACCATAGATGAATAATATTTTTATCAAAACAAAATATTCAACAAGGAGAATGTTACCAATTTGGATGTACACATTTAGCCATTATTTTCAAGGATGTTTCATTTTTTAATATTTGATGTACAACATAAGCTCATCTTTTCCAAATATTAATTTGCTGCTTATACAAGATTAGGTTATCATCTATTTATTTACAATTAACAGCAGGGAATGTGATATGTTGTACGATATATGTGTTATGATTGTAACTGATTTATTGTACATACATGCAATGCATTATGTCGTAGATTTAACATCACTGATGTAGTAAGTGCCAACAATTAATTGTGTATTTTGAGATACAGTCAATTGATATAATCTCTGATATAACTAAAACATATTCAAACCGGATTTGGTGTTAGTAGATAAGTTTTGCAAACATAAGATTATAATTATAAAGTAAGAGATTGAACGATATTGAAAAGGCCTCGTTTCCTTTTGATCACGTCAAATGGAAATTTGATATTTCATGTAAATTTAGTTTGCCATTGGTATAAGCAATAGCGGATTTAATACAACGAATTAGTAAAACTTCAGTTCATTCACTTATACAGTTTTTTTCACTAGTGAGATATCTTTTTTTTAATTAAGACGTCACCCCAGAATGTATTTCCTTGCTGCTTATTAATCTTCATATCACAGCTACAGAAAACCAGTCTCAGAATAATAAAAGAATGACAGATATCGCTGTGTTTGTCTTTGTTCATAGAGACCAAGAAATTATTTAAATTGGGTGCTCTTGTGCTTCATTGTCCACGCGTACTGTTATCTGATGGTTCTTAAACTATTCTACAACTGTCAGTATTGTATGCACTCAGATTTTGTAAAGCTAATTAATAAGCTAAAGTTAATTCAGTGAAACATTGTATCTACATTTTGTTCAATATGTTTGTTCAGCAAAATTGAGACCTTGCAAGATATAAAACCATGCAACGCTTTTGAGACATACTTAGATTAGAAACGAGCAAAAAGTTCGCTTTGAATAAATGTAATGAATATGATGATAGCTTGCATATGTCCAATCACTGTTTATTTCAAATGCACATACAACTATTTATTGTTGACCTTATAAATGTGTGTTACACAATTCAATTCAATTCTACAGTTGATACAAGAACATGGTATTAATATATTATTGGAAAAGCTGGTAGGTTTTGATTAAAACATATTTAATTCATACAAGGATTTGACAGAAGCGTGTAGAAGTGATTGACAGCGATAAGGATATGAATGATAGAGGTCAGAGAATATTTTTGATGAAGGATATAAACAATCATATAGATTATAAATAAGTGAAGATATTCAGAGTTTCCAGTGATATCATTGTGCTAAAAGGCACTGTATGCATCTGCCTTTTGATATGAATTTCAATTTGAACTTATCACAGTAAGAAATTTCACATAAATATTTGGTCACTTAGAAATACAAACATGATTTAATACTCTTACGTAATATCTTTACAAAGTAATTCTAATTCCAGTAATTGGGAAACAACAGTCTAGGACATAAAATAATTGACTCCCTCGATACTCATTTTTGTAATTATATCAACTACAATATTTTAATGCACATAGATAAGATTATATTGAGGGACTCCTTTACATTGATGTTGCAATACTAAAAATTGTATATTCTTAAAAACGTTTGAATCTAAAAATGTTGTGATATAAATTTTAACTATGTTTTTAATTAAGTGATATATGATAATAAATTATTAGGGAATATTTAAATAAAAAATTACAATGAAGTGGAGAATAGTTACTGATGCAATTTATATGATTTATGAAGAAAGATTGTGAAAGATGATAAACAAGGATCTTTTAAAGCTATAAAACGAAATCATTCCAAATTTTTTAATTAAAGTTTTGCTATAACAAAACGCTCTAACTCTAAGAGACAGAAATGTCACCAGTTGCACAATTCCAAGGATCATCATTATCAGAAACAATATATAATATTGTAGGCACTATTTATTGATTAGCTATGCCTTAAAAACTAGCTTAACATGCAATAAACTAATAATGTTCATAATTTTTATACTTAAACACATTATCACAGAGAAGCATAAACGCTGTTCTATGTCATAACATGTATATTAGTCATGTTTTCTGAACATTGCACACACTCCTACATTTTTGATTCATCAAACATTTGCAAATGTGTTTTAGGAAAAAGGCTATCTTTAAAAATGAAATATCTTTTTACAATAGATGACAAAGTATCGTATTTGGTATTTTTGTGTTTGTTTTTGAGGTTTTATTTTTCAATTCACATTCAAGTCTAACAAACTCGTTTGAAATAGATATTCACAATGCAGTATTTAATGTCACTCCAAAAATAGAATAATATCAACCATAATTTAGGAAATTCATAGTGACTTTCGCCATTTTACATGTTGCATAATATGTTTCATGTTACTTAGAATACAGTGCATAGATTGACTTTACCCATAATTCGCATGATAGGGGTAATTTATTGAATATTAAAAGCAAATTCTTAGAAACTACTTCAAATATGAAAAAAACTCGATTCTCCTGTATGGAACTATTTCATTAACATTCTTCTAAAATACCGTTTTTGATTACTTATGATAATGTTTCGATATTCTTTACCTTACATGTACATGGAAAATCTGTTATCTTTATAACATATATTTTCTTGATAAAACCCCTAGAGGTGATGTAGGGAAGATCATTGGTACATGTATCACCAGGTAACCGAGGATGCTACAAGGCTTGTACAGTGATAAGTTTATAAAACACACAAAACTTAAAAGGACATAAACGTAACAGTGACTAGTGTGTATGCATATTGTTATCAATACTTTTGTTTATTATCTACCATATCATAATGTAAAACAATTCATAATTCGGATCCATCTGGATGACTAAACTAACCAGGTTATGGACATAACTGCTACCAATGTTGTCATATCCAAAACCACTTAATAGAACCTTTGTTTAATGCTTGAGCTGCTTAACATTAATTCCGCTGATTCCCAGCCCAATAAAGATTATAGACATGTATCGCATAGTTACGAAGCTGCAATAGAAAATCTACACTTTCGCTGAATTACTCAATAAAGGAAGATATAAAGAACCCTCATGTGACCTGAGATTCTTCTTGAGACTAACATCAGACGCTGACAGACTCTGAGGTGCGCTTTCGTCATCCAATACTAAGCGGACATGACAGATTATTGGATTTATGTGCCATGATGGCGGACAGCTGATGACATGATGTCTGGATTTACAAAGAGTCTCTCAATATCTATGTCATATAAATGTCATATAGAATCTTGATGTTGTTTCATTAAGAAGGGTGAGTAATTTAGTAAGACAATGATATATATGGTATATATGTTTCCTTAAGATGTTAAGTTGTGATGTCGTCTTTCTTTCTGCAATGTTTTATAACTTTCAAAAAGCTTTTATGTTTCATTAATTACTTAAAAAATAAAATCAGCCAATGAAATCAAACAATTAAATGTTTTCCCCCAAAATATCATTGTCAAACTTCCCTGTTTAACTTTTCAAAACGAATAAAACGGAAAATATTTATAAGAACTGATAGAACTAAAAAGTTCATCTATATGTAAATATACACAAACCGTTTCATTATTCTGAGAACTGAATATCAATGAAAAGACAATTCAATGAAAATCACTTAACATACAGCGTTGAGGTATATCCTATACGAAAGTATCATATTCTTACCTTTAAAGTATGATAAGACTCAAACCAACAGATGATCGTTCTTTATCTTTGATCTAATATATTGGTAGGGAATTATTGAAGCATCCCGAGAATATTTTCACTAGTTAGGCTGGGGTGTTGTTTAATGGTAACTTGGAAAATCAGAAGATATTCAGAATAATTGGATGATGTGCAAATTGTATGATCCCATTTCATTTCGTTAGGCTCTCTCCAGTCAATCGTGATTGTGTCATTTACAAACAGTTTTGATAAAGAGTCGGGGCCATAGATTATTCACTATCAGCCCACTGTTACGTTATGTTGGCACCCTGTTTTCAGAATTCAGTCTATAAGCTTACAAGGAATTTCCATTAACCAGTTACAATCCGGATTATCAACAGGTCATTATATGACATGGAGAACCCCACAAAAAGAATATTTTTATCGCTGAAATTTCACACAAAACAAGTAAATTTCAGTATGGAAATGGTGTATTTATGAATTCAAAAGAAAAGATATCCCTCAAAAAGTTTGGTAAGTAAGAAAATGGTTAAAACCATTATAACTTGATATTCATATTTTTTTCTATTCTTGAAATCCGTAAAGTGGGTATCAACATTTTGTGTTATTTCATTAACAATAACGGTTTTTGTAATGAACATGATAAACAATTGCTTCGTTTTCCTATGTAAATACGACCTTTTCTATGTAACATGTTTCTATGATTCCAAAATCTAAATTCATATGTTGTAATATATAAAAGTGGTGTAACGTGAACAGAACAGAACAGAACAGAACTGAACTGAACAAGCAAGCATATTAAAAACTCAGAGAGGCAATTCTGGTATTTGGAGATCGGGTTTATGGAGTCTGGAGACCAAATGAGATATACTAAAGTCGACATTGGTCCACCAATATGTTCTATGAGCATCACCCTTAATATAGACGATGAGCATTCTATGGAATGAATATCCCTGTGTGGATTAAATGGTTTTCCTCTGATTAAATGTGTGTCCCTGCTGGTGTTGTTGAACTTCTCTTGCTTTTTTATATCTATTTCCAGTACTTTCTAAACGAAACCTGGCCACTGTGAAAAAAGAGGCTCTTTAAGAGAACATAATGTTGAACTTTAATTAATTACTCTTGTTTCAGAAATATGTTTTGTATTGACACTGAAGCCAGTTTAAGATTTTGATATATTACTGGGCACCAAGCATGTAAGTAACATACCCCATAATTTAACTTTTTTTGGTATGGCGCCATCGGAAATGTCTATAAAATTGGACAAAAGATATGTGTAAGGTTATGATTACTTCTGTGTTCTTTTGGTAAATATAGTTCTATTTTAAGGTTATGAATAGCACAAACACATGTACGTCTACGACTTACAAAGATTTGTGTGTATCCAGCTCAAATACAGTGTAAATCCAGCTAGTTTTTCGAGTGTATCCATCTTTGATGCTTCTTGAATATCTCAGATGCAGTACTTCGGTTGTATCATTATAAGCATATCATAACATCCACACAATTCTCTAAAAATATTTTTTATTTGGATAATGAATGACATTAAATCTTAAATTCAATAATCCATAAATATTCTACAAAATTTCGTCTGTAAACAGTCATGAAATGGTGGACTCAAGTTATTCATTAGAGACGTTTATAGCTGGCAATTCAACATAAAGGAAATACAGCACTTCAATATTGATCAGAAGAGAGTCCTTTGACACCTCCTGATCGCTAATCGTAAGAATGGCCCATCAGTGGTCATATATGGTTTTCATTAAAGATGAACCATCAATATTTGCCAATTCCTGATCTATACGCTGGAGAGTATAAAACCATATTCAGAAAGGTTTAACATACAGTATGACTATCACTAGATTCTATGCCTAAAGGCCTTTTGAAATTATCTTACTGTCTTCCTTAATTTCCGTGGTAATAACACTATTTGTTTTGTCATTTGAAGGTAAACCAACTTGTATGAGAAAGTGGAGTTAAAATCAAGGACGTCTTTCTTTTTATAGTAATAAAATTCTTAAAAGAGGGAAATGATGATGAACATTGAAAAGAGAAGATCCTCCTTAGATTTAACGTTATACTTAGTATCAAAGGCATTTTTAAAACAATAAAGTTTCGCATTTTCTAAACTTAATCTGACTGTAAGGGATGTAAGCCAGTCAAACAAGTGGCATAAAAATTATATTTCGTTTAAATTGATCTTACTTGATCCAAGTCTAATCAAAGGTGGCAGAGCAGCTTACTAAGCTTTCAGGTCACCCGTATTTGAAAAATATGGTTCAAAAGAAATTATAAAATTAATAATACTTTACTGTTCAATGTGATTATCCATAAACTTTTTTTTATCAATTTCCATTTATATTACTTTGCAACACCAGAGCCGAGGAAATACAGGATACATGTGCACTAAATTCATTACATATAAACGATCTTTCACTTGATAATAATTCAATAAGTTTTTTGTGTCATTTACGGATACCAGAATTGCTTAAGATTAATATAATCTATTTGTACAAACGTTAAACAAATGTCAAAATAATTTAACTGAGCTGTCACCAGATTGAAGCAATATTTTAACCAAACAAAAAAAGAACTTAACACACCGCAATGTCATCTGATAGTCAAATAGTCAAGCAATATCCTACTACAGACAATAGATAAATTCCATAACAGTTTGTAAGACTTAAGTGTATAGAATTATACTTTTAAGCATGCTCAGTTCAGGAAGTCTAAAAGCTTTATGTCCAATGGAATGGTAAGTCCGTTTGCAAGTATGTACTCGTGGGTTAAAAAATCAAGTTGGAAAATATTTTACCATAAATAGTTGCATGATTGAAGATTTGACTTTGAAGATTTCAAACTTCAAGGAAATTGAGCAAAAATTTTGAAGAAAAGATACTCAATAATGGTGCTTTAAGTGCTGTTAAACAATCAATTTTAGTATCATTCATGTAGCTACTTTAGAGAAAATGCATTATTGTGATTGATAAGAATACGCTTATGATCAACTTATCACTATTGATTTTCTATTAACAGAGACTTTTATATTGTTTTCGTACTTTGAATATGCCAATGTTTATACTTGATAGAGCCTTGGTGATTTTGTGTATTTGTTGATCTTTTTAGTTTAGAAAAAATGGCACGTGCATGAATTGGGTCTCTTGATCTCTTGATAGTTGATAGCAATCCAAGAAGTGTGTAACAAAGAGAATATATTATATAATAATGACAACCAGTTTTTACTTAAAAGACTTATACAATAAGATCAGAAAACGGATCGAACTTCATTTTCATCTGACTTCCGTTCACTTTAATTCAAGGGCGGATATCGGTAGCGATACCTTTTTGATATAAGTTTGATATCAACGCTATACCATTTATTAATGATTATGTTAAAATCGGGTTATTGAAGGAACGATTACTTTATACAGTATATATAGTGAATGGTTTGAATAAGTATACCTCTGTGTCCAACCATTGGTTATATACCTTACTTCCAATGTATTTAGAGTATGAAGGGCATTAATTGCAAAGAAATAACTGCTTACATATATGTGTATTGCTGCCCAGTACAGGGACACATTCAACAGTCTGCCATTGACAATACATTGACATATCGCACTTTACTTGAATCCCAGACAAATTTCTTCTTTACTATATATGTTACCAAAACTACATTTGTATTTGAGTTCAGAGAACCGATCGCCAGTATGACAAGCAATCATGACAGCTGTAGTTTATGTTGCCAAACGTTGTTTATAAGCACACCCTTTAAAAAAGCCCACTTGTATAGCCAGACATAAAAGTTGTAGTTTATGTGTTATTTTAGATTTATCAATGAGGAGTAAACTTGAAGCTGTTGACAGTTTAAATTACAGTTTACCCAATTTTATTACAATATACCCCATTTTATTACATTTTACCACACAAAGGATGTGATGTCATCACATTACTAAAATATGTGATTACAAGCTTTTATTTCAATAATGTATACAATAAGACCAGACGGATTGAAATTCATTTGAACATTTCCTATAAATGTATCTGAGGAAGTCAACTCAAGGGAGGATATCTGTAGAGATTCCTGATGATATGCATTTGATATCAACGCACCATTTTAAATAACATTTTACCACATTTTTATTACAATTTACCGCAGTCTACATTGTACCGTGTTTACATAACAATATACCGATTATATTACATCTCATCGTGTTTAACAATCGAACTGCAAAGAACTGCATATTTTTGTATTTCATAGAAACGGTTTATTGTGCGTGAAATTAATAAAATAACTGTGTCAACAATTTCTCTCCCTGTAGTTAGTTCAATAATTCCAAGTTAACCATATATTAGGCAATATATATTCGATGAAAGTATAGGTAATGCATAAAACAAAGTTTACATCCATCTAATCCATCATATGATATATAGCGACAGAGACGGAATGTCTTGGATTAATTATACAACACTTCTTATACATTTCCAGGACACACAAGAAGAGGCTATCGAAAATCCTTGATAGATCGATAATATTCGTATTTCAAAAATTGTTGACAAAACAAGTGTGTGTTTAGAGCTATGTTATAAAATGAAATCTCAATATATACTTCATACAAAACGATGGCACCATGCCCTTAATATATCTTGTGTAAGAGAAAATGATCACCCCCAAAAAGGTTTGACTACATCTCATGTTAGCAACTGATTCATGTATTGGGTATTTACGTTGGACTTTAAATTAGATAGAAATGCTGCTAAATTTGTCCATGAATACTACATATCAATCTAATAAACCTTAACAATAAGCAATCCAGGACTATCTGATTCCTAATGGTCAGTATCTCGTATCAGTGGTCACATAAATGACAGATATTGGCATTAATGTCGTTTGGCAACGATTCAGCATTTGCATGTTGATTAAATTGGTTAAAAGTACAAACCAAGTAATATCCATTATCAACCTAGAGGTCAGTCAATAAATATATGTCTATTCATTACTAGAATGCGGCCATATTGTTAACGTGGGAATCTGGGTTAGGCAAATAATGTTTTTCATTCTGAAAGATTTTGAAGTTTTTTAGAAATCTACTTAATGAGAACCATATCCATTGATTATGACATAACATTTACATATTACTTCACAATTATACTAGTGACATTAGTAATGAATACAAAAATAATTTGGATGAATTGTAGCACTTAAATAGAAACGAATCGATGCAAGATTGCACACACCAACCTATATATAGCTACAAACTGCATTTCTGTCATGTATCTATCTTCAAGGCATTTTGATAAAACTTTTTTCAAGAATTGTTACTGCATAGCGGACAGTAGGTTATTCAGCGTAATAAAGCTTTTATAGTAGTTTTCTAAATAGTTTTCAGACAAAATCAAACTCAATCACTGTTGACTGGGCAATAAAGGTTTGACCATGTTTTACATGCTACAAACTATCAAAAGAAAACTTATGGATACAAGTTTGACACCAGCACTGTCATTTCCGCGAACTAATGACAAGCTATCTTCAAATGTATCATTTAACTTCAGAAATTCCCCAAAATGTAACAGAACCATCAGTGTCAAGAACCACTTCCAAAACCATTGCTTTAAAGATCAGTTATTACCCTGACTTAGAGAAATCAGTGCCGAGTAAATGGGCGCTCTATTTGCATGAGTAAAGTCAGAGGTAATGTATCAAACACATTCATCAGTCTGCTGCTATCGAGAACCATTTTCGTTTGATTGGCAATTTATTTGAATACCAGATGCATTCATTCCTATGTACATGTAACTCTGCCAGTTGTATTTTGAATATAGTTGACCTTGCCATGGAAGCAGTGACGTTCATCGTCTCACACGTTTTAGTATTGATTTAATATCAAATAAAGAAACTATGTAAATTCAAGATATAACCAGTTAACCTCAAAAGTTTTTTTCAGGACAGCCGTTTTTATGAAAGGCTCGGTATAAAATTACACTTTTTTAAGCATTACAGTTATTAATCTTGCAATAAATTAACATATTCAGAAAGTTAATCATTGTTCACTCAAATAGTGTATTATTTTTACGTCCAAAATTATTGTTTTTGGATATTCTTGGAATCCATACCAACATGTTAAATAACTTTATAATAGTCATGGCTCTCATTAGATATAATGCATTTGGCTAGAATACGATAAGAAAACCTATACGTCAGATGCTTCAGAAAAAGTTTAGATAGTCAAATTCCAACAATGACACACATAGTAATAAAACTCCAAGTTCAACATTTTATTGTAAAGATATTGTGAATTCGATACAGTTTTTTGATTGAAATCAGAAAGAAGGTGGTAATTGATGCCCCCTTGTTTAAAGAGTCGTATTCAAATGAACCTGGTTTGGGAAACCAGTTATTATGCACGTTAACGTTATCAGACAGACAGGCCATATGACAAAGTACAGCAGTAAATTATATTGAAATAGTATAAGAAATGTGGGAACACATACGCACAGATGAATGTTGTGTTTTCAACATAGTACAGCAGTAAATTATATAGAAAGAATATAACAAATGTGGAAACACATACACACTGATTTAAGTCGTGTTTTCATTTCCTTAGGAAAATTTACACAGAAAATATGATATTTCTTGTATTGATCAAAATTTTTATGCAAATTTGGTTTAAACATATTTTATTTCCGAAGAAATCTGGTTTGGCAAACAAGCAACAACTCTGTTTATATCAATGCCGCACCAGAATATTTATGCAAATTTGATATCGTACATGTAGGTAGGCATATCTTGTGGATGGGAAGCATAGGCAAGTTACAATATGATTTAGTTATCTCTTTGTTATGGACAACAAATGTAAATCAGTAGCTATAGGATCAGGCATAGTAAGCTTCAAATATCGGTTACCCACTGGCTTTAATCTCATCACTTATTGACAACGTGTCTCCTAAACAGAGTAGGCTAAGTGTCTCATAAGGTGTAAGACCATATAAAAGCTCGCTAATGACTGATGGTCACTTACCACAGGCTTTGATGAATCGACGAGAAGAGACCACACATTAAATCCCCTCAATTTAGATTCTCCAAATAAGACTGAAGTCAATTATTCGTTGTTAAAATCCCTATGCTACATTAAAGGGGCAGTAGGACGTTTTTAGGGGGGATATAAGGTGATGTCAGGAAAATGAAAATTAATGGTTCCAATTGGCAGACAATGCATTTAAACTAATTGGAGCAGTAATCATTCAAATAAATAATGTAAAGTTTAGCCATGCGATTCCCTTTCCTAACACAAAATGAATAAAATGTGTTCACACAAAATGGCTGCCAATGGATTTTATGTGAATCTTCATACTTTGTCCTCGTACTATGGATAATTGGTTTGTGTTATGAGATTTTTGACACATACCATTATCAGTGAAAATTTGAAAATATAAAGTTTTCAAAAAACGTGCTACTGCCCCTTTAAACTATTATTTGTTAGGTATGGTATTTTATGGCAAGTTCATCCCGATTCTGTTGTCGTATTAGACTCGTTGATTACAAGTAAGGAAAACACATTTACTTACAAATAAAAAAACCTAAAATATTTGGTTATGGAACAGATTCCAGAGATTACAGAATGTCGGTTTTGGTAACAATTTGATGATAAAGCCCAATGAAATTAGAGTTCTATTTCATGTAGATAAACATAAACTAACCGTCTTAGAACTTACTGTGTAAGATCGATGGTCCATCGAGGACATCATGTGTTAGTTTAAGAAATCTTAGATAAGAAGCATAACCTTAAACAAATATTGAAAAGGGACATTTTTTTCAGGAAAATGTTTCCCTGTTAATGGATACCAGAACACATTTAATTCTTTCCTTTCAAGTATTTTAATGAAATTAAAAGTCATAAAGTCATAAAGTCATAAAGACAATCTTGTTAACTCAAACGCAATTGTTGAATTCCAATCCTCTGTATCAAAAAGAGGCTCAAGATATCTGCGATAACGAAAACAATAAAATGCTGAAAGCAATGTTGTTTTACCTTAAAACACTTGTGAATTACCTTGAGATAAAGATGTCAAATTTAAATGATTTTTGAGGTAGTTTCAATGGGAATCATATTGTGTTACATATGATACTGAAGTTTAAATCGTATATAACTGTGTTAGTAAATGAGACACAATGCGGAATATGTCATTAATAACGTGGAAAAACAATGTAATTAATTCCCAATAGATTTGATTATCAAAGAAAATGCCTTATTTTTTTTAAGAACCACGACTGTGTTTGTGTTTTATCTTGCAATATTATTGATAACGAATGAATATTTACTCTATTAGCTCACTGGGATATCTTTCAACCAATGTGATATTTTATTGGGATTTTTTCGATTTAGTTTTTGTATAAAGAAAGATGAGTCTCTGTGATATTGTTTTTTATTAAAGCCAACCCTTATGCAATCATAAACATGAAAGAACCATATCAGTTTAATAAATCCCTGAAAAAATGTCACCGGATATATCCTTACATAAAAAGTATGCAGCTCTGTTTGAAAAGAACTTGGTTTACCGATTTCTGTACTTTTACAAATGGCATATGTTCATAGGATTTAACAGAAATATAACAAAATAGTCTCAACGATTCTTTTCATCATAACGTATACATTAAGGAACGTATTTAACAGAGCGTCGATAACATCATGTTGAAACCAATTTAACACACGAAAAATATGTCTATCTCCCTGAAATGACAAGAATAGATACATTGTAAAACATATACCATGTATTGAGGAATATTGGTTGTTGATCGTCACTGTACACTGTACATCTATGTAACCTATTTCATTATTTACAGCACTCTTTTTGTCCTTGTTCATTTTCAATTGTAATATAATGATATAATCTATAAGCTTGTTGGTCATTTCCCGGAGTCCAAAAAGCAAAACCAGCAAGGCTTGCAAAAAAACAATCACAAAGATAACCTTGATGTTTGTAATAATGAAAGTAGAAGTATTTGCTGTTTTCCCTTTAGCCAATTGGCCTCGTTGGTATTCCCCCAACTGCTTTTCGTAGGCATGGATAATCAATAATTTATGGTCGCATTGCTTGTGACAATTACGGTAATGACCTGAGTTAATAAGTCTTGAAGAGGCGACGCTGTACATTTAGCATGTACCGTTTTAGATTTTTCAATTAATTGGAGTAATTAGACAATGACCATGTACTGGTATCTCAGTTCTGCTGATCTCAGCTTTTCATACAGTCAGCTAGTGTAAGTTGGCGTCAAGACATACATGTACCATGTTTGATGAATTCACTTTTAACATTTACAATTGCAGAATGATCTCTGCCTTTTGTCTTCGAAAACTGATAAAAATACAACTTTTAAGGGTTTTTGAATGAATAAATTTACCATTGTGGATTTTAAAATATATCATGTGAATCATAATATTTATGGAACGGGCGATATGAATCTTGATAATGGATATATATATTTATATATGAAGTATCATTTCAGTCAGATGGTTAAGATAATCCAGTACACCTGAATACCAACATGTAAGTGTCTCATGCTGATCCTGAAGATCATATGGACGCCTTGAGGGGCACTGCATGTCCATTTTTTGGTATGTCTGACACAGCACATATTCTTGGTATGTAATGCGTAAATTATAAAACCATTCCATCGCTAAAACAATGAAGTTTCATACTTAACTTAACACTTTCAAAACAATTATCTCATTATTATAGTTCTTATAAGAAAAAATACGCTTAATACTCGCAAAGCTTTGTAGTCAAATGCAAACATGCAAGCAAGGCATGGACTTGATTTACTGAATTACAACGGAGTATTTCATCCATGAATACTGTGTTTTGAACATGCAGTAGAAGAGATGTCCGTCCTTAAGTCAATTGTATAGGGGAGGGGGTATTATATTATTATATATATGGATATTTATATAGCACACGTATCCAACCACTCGTGGTTGTTTCTCAAGGTGCTTACATTTTTCCCCTGGTCAATGGCATTCTTTCACCGTCCGATCATTTTTCCACTTCAACTCCCTGGGGAGTATTCAACCGGCATCCATATGTGGCGCTCAGGTTAAGGACCAATCTACGCCTCACAGGGTACCCGGACCTCAGCAACGAGAGACCGGTGCTCTTGCCGACTGAGCTATCCCGTACCCATATTGATGTCTATATTATATTTCCTTTTAAATGTTGAGTATTTTCAATTTCTTGTGGACTTGTTCACATATACACATCGAAAATATTACACCTAGAACTGAGTATAATGATGTATTTTCATCTTCAACTCTATGTACTCTAATCTTACTTTTGTTTTGTTTGAAATTGTCAGCTTTTCATTCGAATATATCACTATCATGGTTTAAAAGTTTACATTGACTCAAACACACCATCGGTACTACATGAGCATGATTAAGGCATTCAATCCGGGAAGTGGTCAATTGGTTTATTCAATGCAAACAGATAAGAGATTTTCGTAACATGATCTGGTATGTACTGAAGACAATATTAGCAGCTTTCTGTGTTTTGTACATGTTCCACCTCCGCCGTTGCCACACTCGTTCTAATGACTATTAACTCTTTTACACTTAGCTTTCCAGAAATCATTTTCATAACATGTACCTCGGGCAAGGTGAAAGGCTAAGGTCACGAGTTATGAGATCACCAACAAATGCCTACTAAACACGATAAATTAAAAACTGTTTGTGCTTTGAAGCCCTTATTTGGTATTTATCATCTTTTGAGAAGTGAAGTTCTCGGTTAAAGTCTGTCAAAGGTCAAGGTCACAGCAAGGTCACGACTTAAGCCTTGCATAGCGATAAACATAATTAATGTGAACTATTAACACTATTGTTCATTACATTATTGTTGTACTCAAAGAAAAGTGTTCAATCTAGTTTGAGAAGAGCTTCACATATAACAGAGAGTGAAACTCTTTTCCTATGGTTACATTTACGATATCATTACTATTTGAAACACCTTGCCAGCGTCCAATTTCCATGAAATATATTAATGTTTTTTTTGAATTTCAAATGACTTTGCAAGTGTTGAACGGTTATTATTTGTTTAATTCATCATTTGAGACATGAAATTGTGAAATCAGGATGGTTTGCTTCATGCCAAATATGTTTTTACAACTGCTTTAAATCGTTTTGATATATAAAAACCATCGTAGATTATCCCTAATATAAGAACGTAGTAGTGATGTAAAAAGTCAAATTTTCAACAAGAGTCATCAGAAGATGACATATCCCACCGGTTCCACATGATCGTAAGATGTAAACCTTTGAAAGATAATTGTAAATTTTTCAAGCAAGGTTCATAATAGTATAAGCTAATATGTATGAAACGAAAACTTCCAAATAAAGTCCAAATAAGAGCCGTTTCCATGGAAATAATAAAAAATAAAATTTTCAGAAATGTGAAAATATCAAAAGGCACCACTTCAGTAGGTGGGCAATACACATGTAAAGTTTGAGAAAGAAATGTGGACCGGTTTTATATATATGAAACGAAACCTTTCATGAACAGAGTCCAAATAAGAGCCGTTTCCATGGAAATAATAAATAATAAAATTTTCAGAAATGTGAAAATATCAAAAGGCACCACTTCAGTAGGTGGGCAATACACATGTAAACTTCAAGAAAGATATGTGGACCGGTTTTTGAGTTCTGCTCGGGAAACGAAATGATTACGGACGGACGGACGGACGGACATACACACGGACAGGGTGATGACTTTATCCAACGGTATTACATACCGGTGGGATAACAATGTCCAGTTATCAGTAAAGTTCATGGTATACCTGTGTTCAAGAGCTATTGATTTTAACTGCATATACTTTGAAATAAAGATAAGGCCTTAGCAAGGACAGTATATGTTAGTCTTAACAATATAATTATATTCTAAGATAAATACAATATTGTCAATGATCTGTTAAGACCAGCACAACTCTGTCAGACATTTATCTGACTAGCTTAGGCCAACCTTAATACACTACCTGATTATATAAACGGATCACAATCCACGTTGATTAAACTCCCTTTAGATTTAAGAGATGTTGTTATGGATGAGGAATCTGAATCTGAGGCTGTTCAAATAGTTCTAAGGCGTCATTGTCTCACTGAGTTGCTTTGCTTATTATTAGATGTATCTAAATGATCATTCGTTAATGAATGCTACATAGTCACACTACAGACAAACAACTTCACATCCATGTCATCAATATCAACCATTCTGAAATATAATTAACGGACAGAGAGAGAATACCAGACGACAGACGAGTTTAAATGAAATTTTTACTGACATGTGCTTTGTTTCGCTAATGTAACTAAATTGTTATAATTGTTGTAATATTCATTGACATCAGTGTGTCAGGTTATTCAGGTGTAAGACATTGCATATTTTAACATTCCTTCCGAGCATTGTTGAAGACAGATGTACGTAAGTCTTTCTATATGTATAACCTTACATTTGCATAATGTGTGCTTATTGTACATAGACAGTAATGAAACATCCGTTCTGTCAATCATAGGTCCAATAAACCCCTAGGCCTGTTGTTTAAATCGATAAAACACATGGCATACAATTTAAGGCAGGTTCACATTCACATTTGTAAACAAAGTTTTGAGTGGCAGTAATTCTAAGACAGTTTGATAGATATCCTTTATGATTAGAAGAAGACACGACTCTGTTGTGTCCCCTTATGTCAGGCAATTTTTTTAAAAAGGATTAACGTCCTTGATATTAGATAAGGACATATACCTGACTTCAATACTTTATTAAATGTATTGAGATCTTTTATAAGTTATACATGTACACTTAATCTACATACGACATATGAAAGACGGAACAACTCATGTATCACAAATGGAATTGTGATCTTACACTCCACAGAGTCATGTTCTTATGGCACATAGGTCAAGGCTACTTCATATGTTAATTGATGTATGTATCTTCCATCTCCAGATAACCTTTCGAACAATGGTGTGTGATGAACTGTTATAGCCTTGATGGATTAGTCAGTTCTTTACCTCTTCTGTGAACTTTGAAAGTCTCTTTTCCATAAATGGCCGTTTGAAACGGCTTTTAATTTTCCAAAGATAAAACATCTTGAATACATTTCTATTATGTGCAAAACGCAAAAGGATCCAGAGATGTTCTGGGCAAAACTCCAATTAAGGTTATTTACGAGATCAATATCAATGTCTTGGTCCAACATTTGATAGTAACCATTTATCCCACTTATCCGAAACATGTACTTATATATTTATTCATGATAAGAAATCGGAATCGTATCATTGGAAAGCTTTTAATATATATATATCCTAAATAATTAAAAACATTCATATTACTTTTAAGAA
Source organism: Steromphala cineraria (assembly GCA_916613615.1). Lineage (NCBI taxonomy): Eukaryota > Metazoa > Mollusca > Gastropoda > Trochida > Trochidae > Steromphala > Steromphala cineraria. The sequence continues at coordinate 40,456,011 of OU744730.1, read as the reverse complement.
ATGTTAATCGAAGTAGTGATTGCTCAGATGTAAATGGTTTCAGAAATGAAGGATAAAGTATTGTTCAACATTGAAGAATCATCATCAGTTAGATTTTCTGACAGATGTTGTCTTTCTCATTGGAAGAAATCTTAATGCTGTTAAGTTTCCAAATACGGAAGTTTGCTGTCCTCTTCATCTGTATATTATGGAGATGTTGTTTATTCTGCAATTAGAAGTTATGTTTGTAGTACATCTTATCATCACGGCTTACCTTAAAATGTCTTCAATACATCAATGTACGATTTTTGTTTTGTTCTACTGTCTAAATAACGAAATACAAACAAGAACTGTAAATACTTCGAACCGTGGAAGAGACTTCCCTAATGTACAAGTAAAACACATTATTAAAGTTTAATTTGTAACAGTGATAATTTTTATTTTTAATGTTTTCAATTTGAAATTGAACCCCAAGGGAATATTTTCTATTTCATTCATTACCACCCTTCGAGCTACATTGTATTGCTTCGTTTCAGCTTTTTTTTACATCAGATTGCCAGGAATTTTTTTCCGCAATATTAATCCTTTTTAAATATTCTTGTCATAATGAATGATTTATAAGATAAATAATTGTAGTGTGTTTGTGCCTCCAGAGATTTGTGCTGTCAAATAAGGAACGAGTTTTTGAAATAATCAGAAAATGGCATCTTTTTTTATGAGAATTGTGTTATCTAAATCGAAACTTGTAACAGTTCAGTACAAGTTCTCTTATTATTAACTTTAATTTAAAAAAGTTTTATGCTGATTAGTGATTACAGATGGTAGAAAAGTGTATCGACTTGAATATGTGAAAGGACTGTATGATAAATGTCACTTAAGTAAAGTTAATTCTAGTATAAGGAAGCCTTACACCAAACTGATTCCTTTCATTGTATAAATCGATGATTGAAATCTGAACGACAGTATACCTGGTTTGCAATAAACGATTGATTACTATTGGTAGTGTAAATATGATATCTTAAAAAGTCGTCTTCTGGGATAATTTCATTAGAGAAAATGTCTGGGAAGTAATTGTAATGAATATACAGTTGTGTGTGTATGTGTCAATCATGTACTTTGTGCAAATAGTTCAGTTACATCTTCCCATGCCGGTTGTCGTCTTTGCCTACGCTCTTTTCCTCAACATTGAAATTTTCAACTTCCCTGCCCTACCCGTTGGCTTATGACAATGCGTACAGCGTCATTTCACAAATCCTTGTGGAATTGCATCGGAAGTATACCAAAGTTTCAGCTGCAGACACACACAACTGAGATTGACTCCATCGTAGTCTTCATACACTGTATGAACAGAAGCCTAACCTATTGAAAACCTTCAGTTATATTGTAATGATCTAATATCTAGACATCTGTTCCATCCCGTAAATTTGACTTTTAAAAGCAACTTCCCAAAAACTTGTTTGACATTGTTAGGTCATGTTTCATATTTTCTAATAAGAAAATACAAGGTACATATTTTCATATCTCTTCCTGTCATATTACTGACGATATTAATCATCATGTTTTTTTTACTTTACTTGTTGTCCAATAAAGATAACTTTTTAACGCTTCATTAACCACCGAACAATATGGTGTCATGAATCCAGTCTTGGAATAACATGTTGTTCTTTGAAAAAACAATAACAACAACAACAATAAAAACACTTTCTGTATGCTAATTGAAGTCCATTTGATACCAGATAATATTCTTGAACAAGAACGGGGGATATAACTGAACAAACGAGATCTAAGATCGGAAACAGTGTTCTCCAAACAAATTTCAGATAGACCATCCGTAAACCTTATATTGAGGGTTGGTCATCGTAAAGTGGAGAAACAATGATAATCAGTAGAAATTTAACAGCACAACGTAATATGCTTTTGCAGTTTATTTGTTCAAGATCATAAATAAATCCAATCACATCGATTGTGATAAAACATATTAATGACTTTCATTGATTTCATCAGATTAGATATCTGTATATCCATATCAGAACTAGACTTAATAAAAGTTACATGCCGAAGAGAATAAGTATGGCAATTATGTTATATTGCTGATATAATTTGGGAGGAAATATTTACTAGGATATCTGAAGTTGCCATCCTGGTAACTTTTCACTCCGGACAAGCATGATGTTCGTCATTAAATACAACAGATTAATTGATTACTTATTGATTTCCGGATATCCCAATGTTTCAAGTCAGTGAACAATCATATTTATCATTCTTATCTCCAGACAGACACTATGTATTTGTACTCAATGGAGAGCCCCAGGCTGGAATTTTATGAAATGATTTATAGTCTGCTTCTTAACAATGACGATAATTTATTTAACAATTTACATGATTATTCGTAAAATTGAGTGCAATCCTACTCGTGGTGTAAGCTTTAGGATTCAAACAACATTAATGCAAGGAATTTCATTTGAATCAAGATTTACCATTTACATCTGTTTGAAAGTGAATAAATAGAGCATATGTATGTACCTATCAAGTAAAATCATATCGAATTTAAATGGTGTAAAATTTTCAACCCAATTGAAGGAAAAATGTTTGTCATTACCCAATAATCTTTCTATGTTTTCAGGGTATGGTTATACAGACGAATATATTTACCATAAGCCGCATCAATTTTGTCCTGGTAAATGTTAATGACATTGAAATCATCCTTAATTGACATTATTGTTCAATAAGGACGAAGCTTTATTCTTAATGTATATGCATCAAAGATCTGTCCATATGTATGGAAGCATTCTTAAGTGAATATTTTATTACAACCTGAAGATTTACTTGTTTCTGACCAGAAGAATTCCGGAACATGCTCTGGGTTTTATCTTATATGAGTTAGGAACATAGTATATATATATATGGGGGAGGCCACGAATACAAACGCGAACACCTATTGTCAGGAGTTAGTTTGGTATCTGCTTACATTGGATTTAATATCAGAAACATTGATCATTCAAACAACATTCCCATATCCTGTCATTTATTGGTAACTAAAGCTTTGATCAACCACAGACCAAATCTCATATCCACAATTAATGACCCCTGTTGAGCTAAGCAGATCACATTTGATGGTTATTGATAATCTATTGAGGACCTTATTGATGGAAGCTTCTCCTTTGATGTCTTTGATCATAAGTGTAGAGATTAAAAGGCTAGCTCAGAAAGAAACGAAATAAATTGATACATTGGTTTAAATGTATCCTGTGTGTCGGTTATCTTTCACAACTCTGTAACTCTTAACAGATCTGGATTCGTGTTTGACAGCATTGGTTACGCTATCATGCTGTAACGAGATTGCTCTTATGGTGTTTTATATACTTGACTTGGTACCGAGTATACATAACCCATTTCCGTTGAAATGTTGGGGAAATGTTCTTAAGGAGGCATCTTTCGTATGTTGATGTACATAAAATTTTGATGAGCTTGGACGATTCAAATGTAAAGGAGCAAGAAACTTTATGAGACATAAAAATCTAAACAGAGTTTTCAGTCCATGGTAAAGAAAGATAACATCAAACGCCAGTCTCCTTAAAGTGTTTAAATATACATTTTTAAACAAATGTAACTCGTAGCAAGATGTTTCTTGTAGATGGTATTAGCACTGTATAAGAAAAATGAAAGTTTGCTTTGAACAATTATTGAACTACTGAACTTCAAAAGCAAAAGCTGTCCAATACTTAAAATCAGCTGTATTGCATCCACTAAAGATAAACGAATTTTACATTAGAGGTGTTTAGAATGTCACTTTGATAAAGAATAATAAAAACCTTTGGAGCAGAATAATGGAAATCTCTATCATGCATATCTCTTTAAACAACTTAAACAAATAGTACATATAAGCCCCTCTAGAGATGAATATTTCTTATGATGGTAACAGACTGTGAAATAAAGTAACCGGAAATATAGTATTCAATCTACCGGGTTTATCTGCCCGAAATTAATTAGTTTTGCCTGGTATTATAGATTCAAATACACTATGAACAAATGCTCCTATGTAGGCTTCTGAAAACATCCTTTGTCAGACAAAATTTACGTTAACACAAATTCATGTTGTTTAAACAAACCTCCAAAAGGGTTTAATGAGAGATTGTTGTGCCATCATAACAAGTTGTGACAAGGATTGTTACGAGTTGATAATGTTTGATAAATTTCTTAACACAACATCTCAGAGCTTATATCCTGGTGCTAAATGATGTCACTATGGTTTTAATGATTTCTTGCAAAGGTTTGCAAAGATAAATGTTATAACTGAGCACAGTGCTGTACATATATAAACGGTATAACTACACATAAGCGTAAGGTTCTAATTATGACAACTTATTTGCAAAGTCCATTCAACACTTACAAATTAAAAAAAAACATAATTGGCGATCCGATAATATCATATTGACAATTTTGTTTTAAAAAAGGCGATGATTGATATTTAGAAAGACAGCAGATACAGATAGCGTCAATATTAATCAGGTGTATAAAATGGGATGCTATTGTTGCCTTATTGGCAAAATAATATTTTTTCCGAAAACTGACCCCAACGTTCTATGTTACTGTTACTCAACAAGGATATACAAATTCTTCGATGTTTGAAGTAGTAATCAATCAACCTCTTCTACGGAGTACAAACACATAGACAGGCTGTCGTCTGGAGATGGAAGATAGTTGTAATTGATCTATGAACAGACTGTTAACATCAGAATATGAGGAAGTCTAAATATTAATCATCATTCACTGTCATAAATACCAAGCACATTATATACTAAGTCTTGTGATTCATACATTACACATAAACAGACATCAGAACATCTGTTTGTATCCACGTAAGCAAATTACCTGATTCTTTTTTAAAGAAATGGGATATACAATATACACTTATACACTTGCTGTGTTAGGTTAGTCGTGTACAAAACTCATTTACTTCACTTTACTTCAAATTTCTATATGTGCGATAACAACACCATGAGGTATCAGCAATGCAAGAATGGTAACGGCATCTGTATCTAATGTGTTTGTACATAAAGGTTTTAAGAGAAAGATTTAGAGAGTATCTCTTAATAACAAAACAGTTTGTCAATATTTGTGAATTAACATATTCGCACCTTTATTCAATATAATCAGCAATAAACTGTAGTAGAAGTATCATTGTCACACGTTTCATGTCTTGTTTCTTATTCAGAATCCATGATCCAAATTTTTTATTCAAATCATCTCATATTTTAGCATAAAATACTTAAAACCCTTATCTATTTATCCTTCTCCTCGTCCAGACAATTATAAGCACCTCAAATTGAATGTTGAAAATATTGATGGTGGCTCAAACAAAATAGCAGATACGGTATAACCACATCAAAGGCATTAGATACTGAAAGATAATCCAACCATTTAATTGCTTTTAATAAGCAGATTTTGATCTGTTTGGTTTATCTGGCAATTATTTCTTGTCTGAGATCATCAATATCTCATCATATGAAAGCTGTTTGTAGGGGTTCGATATGACTCAGACACACTTATTGTATCAATGAGTAAACATTTTATCAATACAGGAAATATTAGACAATAGCTAACGAGTTAAGGGGAATTACAGATTATCTTTCCCGAGTTATATTAATTTCGTAATTCTCGAGCCTTGGCGAGCAAATTGCACAATTAATTTAACAAGAGATTTCATGATTGTCTTTGGAGAGAAAGTACTTGCTATGGAAGCATAATTTAGCACGAATTTAGCAGCGTATTCATATTTCAATGTTGAACAAATTCTCATTTTCTTTGGACACTATTTGTAACCAACAAAACAATTGAGTAATGAGATATCTGGTGCTATCTTCTAGACCTTGTTGTTGTACAATACGAAATAAAATTAAGGATTTCGAGTTTTGGACAATCAATTTGTGACAGCATTTCAATTTCAAATGCTTTTAGTATCGGTTTTTAATCTCGTTTCATGAATTATCATGAAAACTCGATAGTAAATACTCGATGAGTAAACCTGCATTATTTGTTTTAGAAATAGTATGTTTATTCGTGACATTTATTATCTGATTTATTTTACAGTAGTATTTCGTTTTTAAAAAAGATGTTTGTTTTGGTTGTTTGACATTGCCTACTAACAACACTATGGTATTTATGTCCATGTGTACCATGACATCATTTGAAATGCAAAGCTTATATTGTTGTTAATGTTAATTTAACTCCTTTGTTTCGTTTACAAAATCACCGACATCAATAAATGCAGTGTCATGTATCCCGGGACATCGATCAGACTTGCAGATGAGTCTCATGGTGTAGTAATCACGTAAATATCTTGAGAGAAAGCAACACTAATCAGGTTCTACTGGGAAAGGTCGGGAACAAGGTCAGCCCCCTTCCCGTAAACATATGGCGATCAAAATTGGGAGGCCATCAAAACGTTTTTACTAACAGATCAATCTCTCTAAATCAACCCAGAATAATAAGTCAGTTTCATCATAATCAGATGCTTTTGGTGATTAGACATCTTTTAAATCTCATTAATAGAGTATCATTTATTTCTTTGTATTCTCTATATGATTTAGTTCGATGTTATAAATGTAGGACCCTCTGTATTGATGTGAATCACATGTGCTCCCCCATGATATGAGTCTTAGTTTTGATTGGAAAAATATCTCTTTTGATATCTTATACTAACATATGTGTTTTTTAAAAGTAATAAAATATAAATTGAGGAACATTTTATATTGTTCAACGAAATCTGTATATTTATTGTCAGCAATAATGTCTAATTTCTATGCACAATTTTAATATGCAAGCTTACTCTAAATAAGAAATAAATGGACACTAGGACGTTGGTACCAACATTCCATTCACATAAATTCAAATAAGTGTGTGTTTTCACTCTCATGACAGGTTGATTTTTCTGTTAGTTTAATCGACGAAATTCATGAGATAATAATTTAAAATTTTAGAAACAAATTTGTACTTGGCAAGTTATGTGTACCATTTTGCTTGATTACTTCCTTGAACTCTCCCGGTTCATCCTTTAAACTTCCTCAGAGGAACAGAGTAATGACACCAGGATAAAGGTTAATTGACAAAACACACAAGACAAGTTAATTTATATGCTGTTCTTCTATTTGTGTAGGATGGTTCATCAAATTAAACTCTGTCGATCGTCTCTTTGGCTTCCGTAGTCTGATTCTAAATGGCCAAAGTGGTCATTTATGTAACTTTAAATAATTGCATTGAACTATTCTATTTCAGTCTCTTTGTCTAAGCAAATTAGTTCCTTTATTGAAGCGCGATTTTTAATGAACTGAATAAGAACTGTGTTATATCATAGTAGAATATCTTTACATCAACAAGTCTGATACATATTTATCAAGTTCATTTAAGTAAACTTTACATATTTCAAGCTAATGACTCTAAACATATTAATTCACGTTCTTCAATCTTTTCTTTTATTGTTTTTCATAACAGTTGTTTTGTTTTCCATTTTTAGTGAAATCATACACAGCATGATGATTTTTTTATGTGATAGATCTCACCAGCAGATTATATTCCAAGCAAGTCTGTCATTAAATCGATTATAATATCATTAGCATTTCTATTGTTACAATGGTAACATAAGTCAATAATAACTGGTTGCTTTGAAGGGCACTATTGATAGCTCCCAAACCTTTGTATAGGGTAAATGTCTTTTTAATAACAACCACCTTCACCTTGTAACTTTTAGGATTCTTGAATAGTATGTTGACTCAACTCAACAGTGCCTCATCTTACCAAGTCCTCCCCTACACTGCATCTATTATTAGGGAGATTTGACTCATATTTTAGCTAGCTTCTGTAGGTACTCAACTTATTTCAAGTTGCGTTACTAAAACTGATAGTGTCTCTGATAAAAGACCGCTCCAAAACCAGTTCCTCCCAGGTCAGTTCGCTCCATTTCCTGTTCGCCCCAGGTCGGTTCACCCCAAGAAATTATACCGTCACTGATACATATGTATGTATTTTATGCACATATTATTTGTGGTGCATATGATTTTGAAAACACCTGAGAGTGCATTTTGATATGAATAAGACTCGCGGAGTGCATCGAAAGTAGGTAACATGCATTGCTTGTAATATTTGTTGTGTTATTTTGTTATCGTGTCTTGTATCATTTTCATATTTATTTGTATTTGAGATGTCTTGTTTACAATATTTGATGTGTTATTTTGTTATCTTGACTTGTGACATGTATTATTTAGATATTTATTTTACATTTCATATGTAAAGATTTAAAGATGTAGAAAAGAAGAAAGAAATCATGTTAACAGACAATAAAATACAAAATATATAAGATAAGTGAAATTGTATTTCAAGTACATTCAATGTATACATATACATGTATTCATATTTCACACTGCAGTGAGAGTTGTAAAACATTTACTCAAGGTACATTGAATTACATACATAAAAGTTCACTCAATATTTAATTAAGTAATAAATTCAACATTCCACTTTTTTTAATATAAGAAACACACATTTTACATTTTATTGAATAAAAAATACATACATTTGATTCAGTCTTATTTACAGTCCATCATATTCATAGTTCAGTGGTTCAATGTTTTCCATACACGAGAGCCGCCTTTAGGAGGAAATTGCTTGTGTTAAGTTCACCTGTAGAATATCTTTCCCAAAGATCCTCTAGCTTCGATTGGATTTTTCTATATTTCCTTCTGTTGTCTCTAGACATCAGGTTGTCTTGCACTAATCTAACCTGGAGCCTCACGTGTTCTGCCTCCTTCCTCAGGTAGGGCATCAGGGTCGTCTTCGATATCAGGGACGTCGTCGTAGGTATCGTCTGGGACGTTGACACCATCATCCATCTGTGAATATAAAAAACAATATAGTTTATTTTAGGATTTTTGTGTTTATAATTAATGAATGCGAGATGAGTAAAAATTATATAAATTTACATTCATGTTATTCACCTCGATAAAAGCTTCTATGATACTGGCAGTCACAGCAGACAGACCCACAGTAGCACAGAGAAACCTGAAACTAAATACTTGAATCCGAAAATAATGATTCTGTTCGCATGTTAGTATGTTAATTTGTCAATATGAATAGATATTAGAATTTGTATTCTTACATACTAATTGAGTGCTATTCAATAACATAATTATTTGATGATTTATGCTTTTTGGAATCTTTTGCTTTTGATACTAGTATTTATCATATACTTGCTTACAGAGATTTTAAATATACGATACACACTCCGTCAAGCACCCTGTATCACACCGCAGGGCAGATAACATGTCTCAGCCCGTCGTCAAGGGCAAAAGCCTATATCAGCCCGTCGTCAAGAACTTGAACCTTAGGCAACGAACGCAAAAAAATAGATCGAAGTCGCGAAAAATTTAGAGTTATCTCCCTTTGTACAACTCACGTTTGAACGTGACCGACATCACAAAAAAACGCTGCAGTCACTTGTTGATTTGTCAGCTTAATTTTCCTTTTTATGAAATTCAACCCGATAGAAAAATTAACTCAAAAGTCGCAAGAGGCGTAGACTCAGGAGCTTTGAATATCAGTATGTGTCAGTTAACGTCAGGCAAAATTGATACCATCCACCACTCATGTTAATGTTATAAATTAAAGTTTTAAAATGTTACATTTATTTTTGTTGTTTCTTTTGTAAATATATATGATAAAAATAGCACGATACAGGTAATTTCATATCACATTCTGTATCAGCCATGGACCAATATCAACCTTCGAGCTAAAGCTCTCGGGCTGATATTGGGGTCTCAGGCTGATACCCATATAATACTATCTATATCTTGATAACCTGAATAGATAATATATACTTATGGATTTTGAAAACATAGAGAAATATGTTTGCTCTTTTCTTTGTTTGGTAAAGTCTCTACACTAGCTTGAATCACGACAATTATCCATTACCCCTTTTAAACAAGATCGTCCTGTCGATTCTATGTCTATTCTTTTGAAATACTAAACTAAGTTATTTTACTCTTCCTGCATTTTAATGGCAAAAACCTTATTGGCATGCAAGGTTAAATTTACTCTCGGTGGATCTCAGATAGAGATTCAAAACAAATACACCTTAATGTGATTAAATAAGAACATTAATGACAGGTTTGTTTTTTTCGTTGTGGTAGTAATTGTAAATCTTTCAATCATAAGTATGCCAAATTTTACTAGGTCGCAAAATGCAAACGATCATAAAGTCAATTGTAATAGTACATTCATATTACCAACCCTTTAATTTTTAGGATACATTTTGTAACGAAATACTTGTCTAAGTGATGACCACTTGATTGAAAAAATCAATTCCTTCTGGATCAATGTTTGTTATGACTGAAATGAATGAACATTAGCAAGGATCGTTAGAAGCCTCTAAACAAAATCAATAAAAGTGTTTAGTATTATGACACCATTCGAAAGGGAATTTTGACGTCTATCTTATACATGATTCATCTGAATGCTTGATTTAGCGAGACAATTTGCAAGTTCAAAAACTTTGAAAAATGTAGATTATTCACACTAAAGGGTTTTAACACTTTATGGAGATAGTGGTATAAATATACATGTATCTCTGATTTATACATGTATTTAGCTGTACTTTTGGAAACAAAAAGAACTTATATTCTTCATTTGTCTTGTGATTAGTCCTACATCTACTTAAAATATTTAATTGAGAATCCTTCTCCATTGGCTTCTTGTATCATATTTATCAATTAGAGATAATAAAAAAAACATTGGTAGTTTTCCTAATTTCAACTAGTGTTGATAAACGTTTATCAGACGGCGAGATTGTTGAGGTGAATTACTACTGACATGCATCATTCTACATGTAGGCAATAATGATTAATCTAACTCAAGCAAAATCTCACAGTTTTGGATAAATCATTATGTCACATCTTGTCCATATTTTCTCACTTATTTGCAATATGTTCTTCAGGTCATTTAGGTATGAAATGCTTATTGGCCACTCTGAAACGAATTTAAAAGGTATTTACAAAGCACATTTTGGAAAACACACCTTCTCTGGTAACCAAGCATGGTTGAGCATGATTATGACACAATGAGCCAATAGAAATACAGTAGCATGCAGCAATGTGTTCACCTTATTGCTAGGTTTTGCTGTATTCCATCTGGGCATTTTCAAATGAGGAAAACTTTTATACCTGAGTTCAGAATAAGTAATCCGAAATATTAATAATCACGAAATTATTTTCAGATAGATAATTTTGTAGTATTTTAATTTGTATGCGCCTCCAGTGTTTGTGCTTTAAGATATGGAAAGAGTTGTTGAAATAATCATATAATGATGAATTTGCATTGTTTTTCTATGATGAGATTTATGTTATCTAATTGAAATTTGTAACACTTAAGATAGTAAACTATTCTACTACTATCCCGAAAAATAGGATATACTCTAATTGACAAAGACACTCAACAACAAACTACTCAAATGTTGCCTCGACCATACAATTTACAAAGAGAGAATTATTGTTTAAAGTTAATTTTGTATTAAAAAACTTTGACTCAAACTGAATAGTAGATTTGATCTTTTACTTGCAAATATATAATGTAAATTTGCCCATGTTTAGAACACTTTGCACAAGTAAATGTATCAGAGATCGGACATTTTCGTTTACATCATTCTTGACTATTCAAGTGACAGTGTAAACATGATAACTATTTTTAAGAATTTGAAGGACTAAAGATTGTTCTTTCACTGTATAAGGTTACAACCACTATGCCGATTTTGAGTGATAACATTATGGCATACTGTTCTTGACTAAAATATTTTCTTCATAAAATTACATAAAAACTCATCTTATTTAATAACACAATTATGTCTGACCAAATGTTATTTATAGTGTGTACACCTTGGTTTTAAGAATCCGAACAATAGTCATTTCGAATATTTAGTTACCACACAATTACCTAGAATAACCTACATCTTGTTGCGTGTAGATACATTGTCATTAAGCGTCGCATCAGGAAATCGAGTCTGCTGGGTACTTCATGTCAATCTATTTGCAGTTTTATTAGACAGAAACATCCCCAGACATATAGAGTTTTAGTTTATTAGCACAGATATTCTTCCCATATTTAGCATACAAAGTAACTAATAACTGACCTAGATGATTGAATTATTGGATTATGAGTGGACGAAAAATATTGAATTTGATTAGACGGCAAAGGATCGAAAACTTAAAAAAGACAGACCTCAAATTTAACTTGTATGTCCCATCGTCATCAATAAAACCTATAATGATCCTTCATTAAATGAAAATGCATATTATTTTAGCTTAAACTGAAAACATTAGATGACGAGCTTTTCTTAAATGTAAATAAAACCAATAACAACTATCAGACCTAAGCAAATCAATATTGAGGGGCTGATGCAAGCTTCATTTGAAAAAAAAGTATTCATATATTGTTACATCAGTATATCTATCCTTTACCTATTTAGTGATTTCTTAGTGTGCGCCAAATAATAACATCAGTCTCTCGACACCATGCGGTTTATTCGCAACCATAACAAGGAAGATACAAAACTGGGAATGGAGGAATACTCCTTCCGCAATACAAATTAAACGAACACGGATTACGTGTGATGGCGTGACTGCCTGTCCTTCCACGTTTTTTTTTTAAATAAAAGAGTCTGTTACACAAAATTTAAATGGAAATAACTGGCAAAGAACTGAAGCTGAACGAAGAGAGTCATTTAGTCAAGTCCCATTCGCCACGGCTTTGCCAAGCAGGCGGACCACGAGATCGTTGAGATCTCCGCAAGGGAGTAGGAGTGTCTTCATGAGTGTCCATATGTGGGGGAGGAATGGGATCCATCATGTGTCATTGGTATCAATGGAATGATTGTTTGGCTGAGAGTGAGGAGAACTTGTGATATTGTCCCGCTCAGTAAGTCCTCTAACTTGATCACGTAGGGTAGGTCCAAGAAGGGTCGGCTTCACCCGATAACAATCGGAGGGTTGCACTTCATAGACTTTGGAGCGAAACTGGGATTGAGTGAACTTCCGTATTTGTATGCAGTTGTTGAGTATGGCAGAGACCATGTATTTGCTGCGTGCACATGTTTTATCTCGATCTGCTTTAAGGTAAACCAAGTCACCAACAGATACATCACAAGGGTCATAGTAGAGACTTCCGTGGGCTTTAGACTTGCTACTCGGAAAATGGTTTCTTTGTCGTGAGACCACTTGTTGGAGAATGAGTTGTCGGTCGCAGACAGGCAGATTCTCACCTGTAATCTGATCCCTCTGAGTAAGGATTTCTCTTGCAGATAGGCCTCCCTTACGAATCCTTGAATTCAAATTGGCAGTTGCAAGATTCAATGTCACGACTGAGAGGGGGCCCCCTTCAGGATTTAGGTGTAGACACTCAAGTCCTAGTTCTTCAATAGCCTTCTCAGCTACTGGGTTTTTGTTGCAGTTTTTTGGAGAACCAAGTTCGAGATGTACACCATGTTTGGCCAGGATTGTGTCTTTAGTTAGGGACACAAACCCAGGTGCGGGGTCTACCCTGATGATAGACCCATCAGATCCGAGATGTTTGATGTCTGCTGAGAGCGTAAGGATGGCATTTCGGAGGTCGTCATGTTTCTCACTCGGAATGATGCATGACTTGGTGAAGGATGAAATAGTTTCTCTGAGGACAAAGATGAGCTGGCCATAACGTTTCATAACGTCTGCAGCAAACGTTGAACACATGGCATCGGGCACCGTCTTTGTTGATTGGGGATACAATTGTGATGGGATACGCTTGAGTGACATACAATGGTGACAAGCTTCAGTTGTAAGGGATGCTGCTTTCTCTACATCTAGGGCATAGAAGTACCTACAAAAGATCTGCTTGAGTTGATAGCAAGAAGGGTGGTTGAAGCGGATGTGGAGGGCAGTAACGAGTCCATCAACAACAGACCTTGGCACAACGATACGATCACGTGCAGGCTGAAAGGGCTTTTTGTCGGACACAACCAATAGGCCGTCACTTGCTATCGTGGCTATTCTCAGGTATCGCTTAACATCAGGAATGTCTGTGATCTTCTTGCTTGGGCGTGTGCCCTGGGAGAGATGTGAGTGTGCACGGCGAAGGTCAGGGCATTCATGTTGGGAGGCTTGCCATGCGGCTCTGCTTGTGAAAGGCATTTTGGCGCCTTGTTCCATCACATCGTTGACGGTTAGGGAGGATACAACAGAGTTAGCTGCTTCTTCTACAAACTTGCATACCTGGCAGCTCTGATCCAAGCACTCACTTGGGTGACGACTCATGTAGTCAGAGGGGATATTTGTAGATCCTGCTATGTGTGAGATGTTGACTTGGTATCTGCTGACCATGGACAGGAATGTTGTGACCCTAGCACTGGCAGAGAAACAACCATGGAAGAGTTTGTTGTAGGCTTGAACACACGGTCTGCTATCTGTGAGAACCTGAGCTTGAGGCGAGGCAGCTGTGATGTAAGGGGCAAAATGCTTTACCGAAGCTCCAATAGCCAGGGCCTCCAATTCACATGGTAGCCATTGCATTTGGTGCTTTTTGAGTTTGGAGTTATAGAACCCAGCAAGAAGTGTTTTTCCATCCCGAATAACATATAAGGTTGATGCTATCCCACGTGCTTTGATAGAAGCATCAGTGACAATGCAGAGTTGATCGGAACGGCGAGGTATCACGATAGCTTTACATGAAGTCAAGGCTTCCTGGGCTTTGTGAAATGCTGAAGTGAGATCCTCTGACCAAACAATCTTTTCGTTGGATGGGCGTCCTGCTGTGACAATGTCCAAAGGTGACATCAATGCAGCGTAGCCATGCATCACACGACTTAAGGCCTTGAATGCACCAACAAATGAGCGTAATCCCTGAACTGTTGTGGGAGCCTGTACCGTAGACAAAGCAGCAAGTTTGTGTGGACTTGCTGTCAAAGAGCCGTTGTTCCAAATCCAACCCAAGATATTTGTTGACATTGGGCAAATGACAGTTTTCGGGGCGCTGAGGCGGAGGTTATTGCGTCTTAAGGCTGTCAACACTAGTCGCCAGTTCCGTAGGGCGTCCTCTGCTGTGTTCCCCCCACAGAATAGGTCATCAGCCAACTTGACAACACGTCCCTCCTGGACGAGATGTCCAAGCACACAAGACATCAGCTCTTCGAGGTGAGACTCTGAACCAGGCATGCCCATAGCACAGCGGGTGTAGACACGTATCCCCTTGAATGGCGTTACCACACCACAGTACTTCATTGAACTGTGAGACAAAGGTATCTGGTAGAATGACTTCAGTAGGTCGGTCTTGATAATGAAACGCCACTTGCCAATGTCCCGAAGTAACCAGCCTACTACCGCCACTAGGTTTCCGCACAAGGAAAGACATGTTCAGGTACTCTACAGTGACGTTGACTTGTTCCGGCTTAGCAAAGACTCCCTCCTTCTCAAGCTCATCAAACGTTTGCTGCAGCTCAATCAAAGCTTCTCTGTTGTAGTGTGGTAAACGTCCCTTCCGTTGTGGAGGCAGAGTTGGACCCATGTTTACAACAGCTTGTATGTGTCCACTGGCACCGTTGTATTTGGACACAGATGGTTGAAATACTTCTTCAAATTCGTCATGAAGCTCGGTGAACTGGCGTCTAACCTCAGGCTTGAGAATGCTGTTCGGGTCCAGTGAGATATCCTTGTGTGTCGAGATCGCAAAGTTTTTACTTGGACTGGGAGCTTGATCATCTACGGTAGCAACATGACATGGGTCTGAAATGTGTCTCACCTGACAAAAGTGTTCATGATTTTTCAAGGTGATCTCACCTGTAGTAGTATTAGTGATCCTGATCCTGTTACCGACTGAGGTAACAACCTGACATTGTGGCCATGCTTTCTCATGTGTAACATCCTAGTTACAGGGTGAATCGAGTCGTGGTTCAAGAGCCCAATCTAGATCTGGTAGTGTATTCTTAGGGATTTCCACATCGATGAACTGGTTTGGCAAGATGGTGGTCCTGTTCGGAGCTCGAATGAGGAAAGCCTGCGTAAGTCTTGCAGTGGCGGGTCCAACATCCTGCTTGCCGTAGTAGATTGCCTTTGATCCCTGTAAGACTATTTGGTTTTTGGCGGGTCTTGTAGCAATGTCGTTCACCTTGTGGAAAGGAATTCCTGCAAGAATGTCGACATCCAGTTGTCTGACGACAAGTGCATCAAGTTGAAAAGAGTCATCATCCCTGGTGACAGTGCAGTGAACCTCTCCAATAACCTCCAGTGGTGTAACACCATCGGCCTGTCTTGCCCTCTGAGTGGCATTTGATATTGGCAGATTAATTGCCTTAGCAAATGAAGCTCGTACCATGTTTGTTGTAGCACCGGTATCCAGTGTAAGACGAACCGGGTGGTTTTCATAGAAGACATTCAGGTAGGGTGATGGTTCAACACTGACTCGTTTCACACTAGGTTCATCGAACAGCAAGCTGTGATCCTCAACGGGATCCTCACTTGATTGTAAGTCATTCTGGTCTTCGTCTTCCTCACCAATAAATCTTGAACTAACGGACATCATTCGTTTGTCATAATCCGGGAGATACCCGGATAACTTCTGAGGTAGTGTGTGTTATATGCAGGGCGTCCAGCAGTCTTGCACAACACACATAACTTACTCATATTAGGGCTGCCTTTCCTGGATGGCTGATTTCTACTCGAATGAAATTGTCTGTTCGGTGTGTTATTTGTAGTGTAGGCTCTGAATGCTTTAGTGTCTTCGATGCTACGAAGTTCGTCAAGCAAGGAAGACAAGGCCTGAGATATCTCGGGTTTAAGTGACGCTAAAGTCTTGTTACGGAGTTCCGATCCATACTTTTGCTTCACTAGTTGTGGGAGACCAGGATGAATCAACTGCAACCATAAGACGACTATCATGTTCTCCATGGTGGGTGAGATATCCTCGTCAACATTTGGTTCGATGCCGTGATGTTGAATTCCGCAACCAGTGGTGAGGAGGTTATCTTCAAAGAAAGCAACTAATCTCTGGTATAGGTCCTCAGGACGTTCATCAGTTTGCAATTTGATGTCTACTATGTCTAGGAAATGTGATCCTGTGGATTGGAATCCATAATGTTGCCTTATTTTCTGCCAAATATCACTAACAGATGTAGAGTTTTTGATGATAGAGTTCCTTGAAATAACGCAAGAATAATTTGCTATCTGACCTAACATCAAGTCTAGTTGGACATTTTTCTGAACCGCTGTTTTTCTAAGACGTTGCGGTACATCTTCACCATCATCCTCTAAGCCACGAGTAGGATTGACGGAGGTCTTTTTCTCCCATGTGAAATCTTCGGCAAGAAACGGGGCAAAATTATCATCCAGAGACAAAATGTACACCAAATTTTGTCGCCAGCTTTCAAAGGAGTTAATTGTCTCATGTTTGGTGAGTTGCCACTGTTTTGGGGCACGATTCTGGGCCATGTTTTCAGTTCAAGGTGTATAACGAAGTTACACGACCCTAACGAAATTACATGCACGTAGACTGGACACCACGAAATGTTAACTTTCTTCCTAAAGAGCGAGGTTGCTGACCGATTGGTTATGTTCGAGGGTAAAAGATATCACCTGAATCCTGTTTGTCGGATTTGTATGACGTGAGTAAGAACGCCGCTGCCACCACGCCAAATAATAACATCAGTCTCTCGACACCATGCGGTTTATTCGCAACCATAACAAGGAAGATACAAAACTGGGAATGGAGGAATACTCCTTCCGCAATACAAATTAAACGAACACGGATTACGTGTGATGGCGGTGGAGTTATGGATGTGGTCGCTTTTGAACATGCTCATAACACTAACTCTGAGTAACTCATAACAATCAGTGTGTTCATCTAGTAAGCAGCCCGACCTCATTCATCACATTTCCACACCCTCAACCTCCCAACGATCATTATATTTTCAAAGACTGATTGATGGTTTAAAGTTTCATCATATATATATATTGGTCGAAAACCGATCATGTAACAGTCAACAGAAAATGATATTGAAATATCAGAATATTTTGATGTACGAATAGGCTGTGTACTTAGTCCTTTTTTGTTTTCTTTCTTTGTAAATGAATTAGCAATGCAAATAGAAAACAACTGCACAAATGGTATCCAGCTGCATCCGGATGTGTTACATATTTTCTTTTACTGTTTGCAGATGATATTACTCTTATTTCAAGTACTATTGGCAGTCTTCAGAAGCAAATTACCGAACGATCGAACTAAATGTAAATATGAAGAAAACTAAAATAATTACTTTTTAGAAAGGGGGTAAATTGTCCCGACATGAAAAATGGTACTTTAAAGGGAAACTTATAGAATCAACCTAGGTGGTTTTTTTACAAACCATCTTTCTTGGTCAACCCACGCAAAATATACATCTATCCAAGCACGAAAAGTATTTTTAGGTATTTTGAAAAATTTAAAATTACTAGAAGATTTAAACATATCTTGTCATATCTTAGAATATTTTATGTAAACATTAGCCCAATTTTATCATACGGTGCAGAAATTTGGGTATATCGGTATTTTGATCAAATAGAAAGAGTTCATCCATTAGCATGTGGGAGGTTTCTTGGAGTAAAAATAAACACACCAAATACAATGATATAAGGGGAATGTGGGAGGTTCCCGCTTGTTATAGATGCACAAGTTAAAATGATAAAATATTGGCTGAGACTTTTATGCATGCCCTCTTACCGCTTACCAAAAACATGTTATGAAATGATGATCTTATATGACCAAAATGGACACAAAAAAGTGGATAACAGATTTGAAGAAGCTATTAGTCACAACTTGATTCAACAACGTATGGCTAGAACAAAATGTTGAGTTTCCAACAAGGTTCTTAAATTCTTTTACGCAAAGACTTAAGGATATCTACCAACAAAAATGGCTTACCAACCTTCATTTATCCACAAAATGTGACTTTTATTCAGCCTTTAAACACTACATCTATACTGAGCATTATTAGTCATTTGTTACTAAAGGAAAATTCAGAGTAAGTCTAGCATGCTTCAGACGTTTCTACATAATAAAACAATTATAAGCTGGTGATTTCCGTCAATACCTTTTTTCATAGACACGAGGGAAACAATATGGAGCTCGAACTTCGTCCTCGGTCAATATTGTTTTCCTCGGGTCTATAAAAACAGGTATTGACCTCATCATCAGTCAATCATTGTCAACTTTATCTTTCATGCCCAAACAGTTCAAGTTGTAGTAGTTTTGTTTGTTTCATAATCACCGAAAGTTGAATGAAAGGGACTTTCCTTAAGTCCAATTCGTAGGGATATCTTCTAATTGTCCAATAAGTTTCTAAAATTATAAAGTGTCTCACAAATAGTTATATGGTAAGTTAAAAACAAATACAGAATATTAATACAACCAAAACTCATGACAATGATTCAAGCTCAATGTAAATACCCTTTGACTTTTTCTAATCGTGATGATGAATCTATGAGCAAAATCTCAAGAGAGTCAACGGTTTTTCAGATATTTAACTTTGAATGTATGGATGAACACTGCCTAAACTATAATCACAATTAATGTTTTCTGGATGCGTTGTGGGGTAAACGTCACATACATTTGCTTTAGATAAATATAAACCAATTGTTAAAAAACAATGTTGTCATAACGCTCAAAATGCATGTTTCCGTTGAGGACTGTCATCATAAGATTTCTACCAACATCTTTACCCATTTAAATAGTCTATATTACCAGAAACACTAACACAAGTGTATGTTTAAAAGCAGAAAATCCCTCATTCTATTTGACATTGTCTGATGAATGATAAACGTGACTGATGAATGAAGGGACTGTAGCATCGGGACACAGGACTGTAATCCATCATTGGACAAACCTCGTCTGAACATTGATTTCTATTGGCTGTTGTACATAATCAAGCATATCATATACTAGTGATACTTGCCTGGAACATTGAAGTAACAGAGAAGGCAGGTGTTTAGGATAAACAGTATCCTGTACATCAAAATTTGTGAACTTGTTATCTTCTGTTAGTCGAGTTTTCCAGACAAATAACATCCTTATCTTAAAGAGTGAGATGGTTGAACTTGATACTTACTCTTTATATGAGCTTCATACAATTTGTGTGTTCTTAAACAAATTACCTTCCCCGACAATCACAAATAAAGTAGGATAATCAGCGAAAGCCAGACCTATAGTAAAATGAGCTGCATGCCATGTTGTCATGTTGCAAATGTCAAACATTTGCTGTTAGTTTATAGTGGTCAAACGCACGTCATACTATGTAAGAGATGTCTGTCTGTATGTCTGATGGCTGATTCTATTCTTGATAAAATTTCTACCAACATCTTAACTCGCTTTAACAGTCTATATCACAAGAAACACTAACATAAGCGTATGTTTAAAAGCAGAACGTCCCTCATTCTATTTGACATTGTCTGATGAATGATAAACGTGACTGATGAACGAAGGGACTGTAGCATCTGTACAACAGGACTGTAATCCATCATTTGACAAACCTCGTCTGAACATTGATTTCTATTTGCTGTCTCAAGCATATCAAATACTAGTGATACTTGCCTGGAACATTGAAGTAACTGAGAAGGCAGGTGCTTAGGACAAACAGTATCATGTACATCAAAACTTGTGAATCTCGTTATCTTCTGTTAGTTGACTATACCAGTGTACATGATGAAGACATAGAACGTCCTTATCGTAAACCGTGAGTTGGTTGCAATTTGATACTGAGCCTTTATATGAGCTCAATACAATTTGTGTGCTCTTGAACAAATTCACTTCCAGATAATCACAAATATTATAGGATAATCAGTGAAAGCCAGACCGATTATGTCATGTTACAAATGTCACGTATTTGATGTTAGTTCATAATAGTCAAACGCACAGCACCTATTTTCTCTGTCTGTATATCTAATGGAAGTACCCCTATTTTGTTCTTGGTAAGACGTGTTTGGGGATTTCTATATTTGCTTTTATTATCTACACATGGTCTTACATAAAAGAATTTGAGAGATGATTTTAGTGAAAAGACTTCTGCATATGGACTTATTTAGATAAAGTTCATACATGTGGGAGCAAACGCTACACTGAAATAAACATTTCTCTATAAGGATGATGTACACATTATTCTTATATATCATAATGATTAACTAAATGTGAACTCTGAAGGTCAACATTCAGTCATCAACATTAATTCGAAATAACAATTTTGTTATGATTTAATATAGTAATAGTTTATTAAATATTCGCAATACAATGCTTAAATCATGAGCTTAGATGATATTATAGTGATGATTATTTGATGATAATTAGAGCTTCACAACACAAAATTGGTTCAAGTTATTGTTTACACCATGAACTTTTAAGTAATTTGTGACTTTTCCCTTTGACCTTTAATGTGAACATGTCAATTAATTACACTAATGTATAAGCAGTATGATATGCATATGTATATGTAAAAGCTTAACTGGAAGTTCTAGCCAATGGAACATACCTTACTCGGAGCAGCTAAGCAAATGATACATACATATAAAAAGTAAATATCAACTCGTCTTGAGGTACTTTTATTATCCAATTCAAGGTGAAAAGATTCTCTTGATAATGCTAATAGAATATAATTGAAAAGAATAGGTAATTAAGAAAGTATTACCCCCGGAAGTGTCTAATATATCATATGGGGAATGGGAAAGGCAGGGGCCATTGGCCAATTCGCACATTAGGTGAAAAAATGGCCCATTAAAATTTTAAAGTTTTACTATTGGCACAAGAGCAATGGCCCTTTGGAAAAGAAGAAAATTACTAAAAACCCTGAAAATGGCCCATTGTCAAATAATATCTAACGATACTCGCTCGAGTGATACCGAATTCCATCTCTTCATCCGACACTATTCCTTGAGAAAAATCTATATATACACACAGAAAAAAAATTTTAATCCCCCCAAATAAGAGTTGAATTTTCAGCATATGCTGAAACCAAAATTTAACCCTCATTATGGCAAATCAAGGAGTGTTCTATTGGTGATAAAATAAGGTTTTAGTTCTTGAAAAAAACGTGTCTCACGAACGCTATTACATGCACGTGAATCCTGCCACCCATGTGTTGCACAAACCAAAGTTTCAAACAATCACAAGTAATAGGTATTTAAGGATTGGTTCCGACTTCTTAACCACTTGTTTCACTTCTCATTGACAATTGCACGAAGGAATATTTCAAATGCAATGACATGGCAGATCATTGGGCTTCATCAGGCAGGATTTTCTTACAAGGAAATTGCCACTTCCACTACACCGTCATAAGCGGTCTGGTTAGGAAGCATGCACAAACAATTAATGTGAGGGACCTTCCACGATCAAGAAGACCAAAAGCTACCGCGCCCCTGGAGGATAGAGCTCTGTTACGACATGTTAGACGCCTGCCATTTGCTTAAAGCACCCATCTGAAACGGGTTGGATTTCCTCATCGCCGCTTGAGCAACAAAAACTCTGAAAAAGCTGTGGATTAAGGGCCAAAAGGGTCATCAGGCGTTCAATGCTCACAAATCACCACAGATGTGAGTGTAGGTTATGGTGTGTGGACAGGCAGAGGTGGAACCTGTGATCATAGAGGAGAGTACACTGCACGGACGGAAGTCGTTTCATCCTGTACACTGTTAAGAGCCGAGCCCGCATATGGATGACCACAGACTTGCCACAAGACCCTTGTTCATGGACGACAATGCCAAACCCCATTGTTCCCTTGCTGTAAACCAACATCTGGAAAATAATGGTGTAACACGAATTCCATGGCCAGCAATGTCACCTGATTTGAACCCAATCAAGCATGTTTGGGACATTTTTGGTTGTCGGATTTAAGAAGGGATCCTCCTGTACAAAACCTGATGGAACTGGAGGCCACTCTTAACGTCCCCTAATTCCCGGATGCATTCCTAATGATTATATGTTTAATACACAGGGGTGAAGACATGTATAGATTAAATATAGACAAATTTAACATTAACATTGATTAACAGAAGATTCAATTGGATATATGAATATTTAACTTATTTTGTATGTAAGTGCTACGTTTTGATTGAACAGCTGCCAAACTAAACAAATACAGAGTCAGAATTCTCAGAACATCGATCATACTTGCCGCCCCGGTGTGTAGCCATCTCTTAAGTACTTTGAGGGAAGTACCACTTATCAGGTTTCTACACTGAACGATCAGGTACAAGGTTTGTTTTCATCCAGTAAGTATGAAGCAAGGGGTCAGCGACCCGGTCTCATTCCTTGATCCATCTTCTTGTATGAACGTTACACTAATGTTCAGAATTTCAGTAAATCCTGATGATAATAATGATAAAACACATTATACTGTGATAATTTAGCAAATAATTTCATAAGCAATTTAGAATTTTCGCTAAAGGAATACCAATGGATAGAAAAGTACTGTAGAACCCCAAAGAGTGATTGAATCGTTCTTTGTGTGTAGTCCGATTAGCAGGAAATACAGTTCTAATATTTACAGTTCAATGGGGACTGAACTGAACTGAACTGAACTTTATTACAAATCATGCCGCAGGCAGCGGCATATGATGATGCAGATTATGTTACATACATTCACATACAAACAGATAGATTTACAATATATATCTACAAGATGCGAATAACACTATTATTACAGTACATGGTATAAATAAGCAAAACAGTAAGGTATCTTGTTGAAAGATTTTTTTTTCTAGTAATTACTAGTAACGACAATTGTTAAAGGTATTAATAATAATATTACAAAACAGGGCTAATTTTCTTAAAGTACCTATCTTTTTACTGTTAAAAATTGTCTTCATTTTAAAATAGTTTGGTCTAGTATAGAAATACGGCTTGATATATTTAACTCTTGCATTTATGAAATGAGAACAAATGAATAAATAATGGAATTCGTCGCCAATTTCATAACAAATACAAAATTTACAAATTCTGTTATGCTTTTGGATATTACATCAGCGACCTGTTTCAATGGGTAAGTTATTATTTGAATTAATGAAATATAGTAATGCTCTAGAATTGCTTTCATCTAAAATATCCAAATATCTACTTAATCTTAGGTCTAAATCAGATAAGGAGCTATATATAATACCTTTTGAAGAATGCTCAACAATAGAGAGCCAAATTTGCTTATATACATCTTCAAGTTTATATTTTACTTCTCTTTTCAGATTACTGATATTTTCAAAATTTTGGGAATTCCAAATATAGCTTAATCCAATTTCGTCAAAAATGCGTTCAATATTCAATGTCCATTAATGTTTACTTTTCCCAAAAAGTTTATCATTAAAAATCAATTTAAAGATTATGAAAGATAATTTGGAAGATTTTCCTGTCAAAAGTCGACACCAAAAAGAAATCATTCTTAATTTGATAGTGTTAGCAACTGGATATCTACCAAATTCTCCATACAACATAAAATTTGGAGTACTCTTCCTAAGAGGTGCTAATTGCTTAAGAAAATTAATGTGTACTTTTTCAATAGATGTGACAAAGTATAAAGAACATATTTATCAGTCTGCAAACTTTGATACTGACTTATTTTTCAAGCTTTCTTTGTTAAATATAACATCACATTACAGGAAAATGCTCTAAAAGTTACAAAATGTGGAATATGGTTGACAGTAATGAACTAAATCAGAAAAAAATTATCTTCATGAAAAGTCTAAAGGTCTACGTCACGAAACGTGTATTGACAGATAAATCATTGTTTTCATTTTTTAGGGAAATGGTCAAAACGGCGACAAACCAAAACGACGACAAACCCAATCTAGTTAAAACTAGCTGTAATGTTTTCGTCCCCTAAGTCCTTACGTTACATCTAGCTACTAACCCACCTGGTCCGTGTCGCGCATGCGCGGAAATCAACCAATGGAAAATGAACTGGCTGATCTCTTTGAATCGGGCGTCGTTAAGATTTATATTACATTTTACACTATTACATTTTACACTATATGAGCATAAATATCAATGATTTAATGTATTACTTATTGGAAATAAGCAACACAGCTAGTTTTAACTAAATTGACCGATTCTAACAGCTTGTATTAACTAGATTGTCCGATTCAAAGGGATCAGCCTGTTTTCATTGGCTGATTTCCGCGCATGCGTGACACGGACCAGGTGGGTTAGTAGCTAGATGTAACGTAAGGCCTTAGGGGACGATAACATTACAGCTAGTTTTAACTAGATTGCGACAAACCAATACGGCAACAATTTGGTCAAAACGGCAACAAATGCATAGTCATAACGGCGAAAAACATTTATCACTGAAGTATATATCAAATTCTCTGGAGGTAACGGCGACACCATTTGGACGGAACGGCGAAAATATGTTTGTACCCATTAAAATACATTTGAAAATGACGCTGCAGCATGTTTTTTCTTCTGTTGTTTTTTTAATTTTTTTAAAAGTTTGATTAGGCATTCTTTCATGCATGTGAAATGTGAGTTTTTGTTTTGCTTGTGAGTTGTTGTTTATTTGTTTTTTAACTTCGAGAATAAGTACTTAGATATCTTATTTGAAATATAGAATTATTCTTTCACTCAGTATAACCATGAAATTTAATTGTAATGTCATTGGTACGAACCTGAAGATAATACTTTAATGACGACCATATGCATGGCTTTGTTATCAATGTTTGTCATCATATGTTGCAGTTGATCTTGACCTTTTAAACATTGCATGAATGAATGAATGAATGAATGTCTTTTTTTCCTCCAAGATTAATCGAAGATTACAAAGATAAAACATCAATTATTTACATACATGCACAGAGAATAGTTACATAGAATATTTAAGACATTGCAACACAGATTACACAATCAAAAATAGGTCGTCAAAACATCCTTCATTTCAAATACATAGTTGGAAAATGCACGTATAATAATTTCCCATGAATTGTCATTTAAGCCTGGGATGTCTAGTTTGGCTCCACAAAACAGTGCAAGAGCATCATCATCATGTAACATTTCAATATTTACAAAAGTATCTACGTCAAGTTGGTCAAGTAATACCATATAGAAAGTGTTTCGTTTATACATAAAGAATTCACAATGTAAAATGATATGGGAATCATGGTCAAAACAGTGCTTTGAACAAAATGTACATTCCTTTGAAAATTTTGCTTTTGAACCTATTTGAATAATAAGTTGTAGTTGGGCTTTACATTCTGGAAAGAGATCTATTAAACGATAAAGTCTATGAATACACAGTGTTTGGTGAATTACAGCATATCTGGACATATCTTCTCTTATGGAGAGTCTCAATTTCCACTGATACTCTTCATAAGAGAAGATATGTTTAACAACTATTCTGCGCCACACTTCCTTTGATGGAAAGATTCCAGTTTGTACATAATGTTGTATATATTTAAGCAGATCATATTTTCGTGCTGTACATAATAGCGTGTTGCAGATACTGCGTGAGTTTGTACATACATTAATGTGGGTTGTTTAAAATGCACAAAACAAGGTTTTCGTTGATGAATAGCAACAATTATTACACAGTCTTCCAAGGAATAATAGCCTACATTTATCAATGTATCCGACCATTGTCCAGAGACCGAGGTTGGCACAAGCTGAATCTGTGGACATACGTCTGTTAAATCCTTGAATACAACAGGCAAAACATCGTTGGGTATTTTCCACTAAATATAAGTCTTTACCAAACAACGTTGGCAACGTTTCACAGCCATAGAAGCTGGTAGGTAAAATCATTCGCTTCCATATATTAACACATGTAATTGGATGCAAATCATTGTTGTTAAGGCCCAGAGAACGTAGGGAATTTATGGTTTGCCTTGCCTTTTGACAGCTAGCAGTTACTCTATCTTTACAAGATAGATTTGATGATAGTAGAATACCGCCATATTTTACTGATGGACTTATAGGTATAAATGTGTTACAAAAGGAGAACGAGAGCTCGGGATAGGTTTGCCTCCCTTTTCGAAAAACTAAAACAGTGCTTTTAGATGCGTTATATGTTAACCGCCATCGGGAAGCATATTCTGAAACAATGTTTAGTGAGTTTTGAAGGCGACAAACCAATACGGCAACAATTTGGTCAAAACGGCAACAAATGCATAGTCATAACGGCGAAACACATTTATCACTAAAGTATATATCAAATTCTCTGGAGGTAACGGCGACACCATTTGGACGGAACGGCGAAAATATGTTTGTACCCATTAAAATACATTTGAAAAATGACGCTGCAGCATGTTTTTTCTTCTGTTGTTTTTTTTATTTTTTTTAAAGTTTGATTAGGCATTCTTTCATGCATGTGAAATGTGAGTTTTTGTTTTGCTTGTGAGTTGTTGTTTATTTGTTTTTTAACTTCGAGAATAAGTACTTAGATATCTTATTTGAAATATAGAATTATTCTTTCACTCAGTATAACCATGAAATTTAATTGTAATGTCATTGGTACGAACCTGAAGATAATACTTTAATGGCGACCATATGCATGGCTTTGTTATCAATGTTTGTCATCATATGTTGCAGTTGATCTTGACCTTTTAAACATTGCATGAATGAATGAATGAATGAATGTCTTTATTTCCTCCAAGATTAATCGAAGATTACAAAGATAAAACATCAATTATTTACATACATGCACAGAGAATAGTTACATAGAATATTTAAGACATTGCAACACAGATTACACAATCAAAAATAGGTCGTCAAAGCATCCTTCAATTCAAATACATAGTTGGAAAATGCACGTATAATAATTTCCCATGAATTGTCATTTAAGCCTGGGATGTCTAGTTTGGCTCCACAAAACAGTGCAAGAGCATCATCATCATGTAACATTTCAATATTTACAAAAGTATCTACGTCAAGTTGGTCAAGTAATGCCATATAGAAAGTGTTTCGTTTATACTTAAAGAATTCACAATGTAAAATGATATGGGAATCATGGTCAAAACAGTGCTTTGAACAAAATGTACATTCCTTTGAAAATTTTGCTTTTGAACCTATTTGAATAATAAGTTGTAGTTGGGCTTTACATTCTGGAAAGAGATCTATTAAACGATAAAGTCTATGAATACACAGTGTTTGGTGAATTACAGCATATCTGGACATATCTTCTCTTATGGAGAGTCTCAATTTCCACTGATACTCTTCATAAGAGAAGATATGTTTAACAACTATTCTGCGCCACACTTCCTTTGATGGAAAGATTCCAGTTTGTACATAATGTTGTATATATTTAAGCAGATCATATTTTCGTGCTGTACATAATAGCGTGTTGCAGATACTGCGTGAGTTTGTACATACATTAATGTGGGTTGTTAAAAATGCACAAAACAAGGTTTTCGTTGATGAATAGCAACAATTATTACACAGTCTTCCAAGGAATAATAGCCTACATTTATCAATGTATCCGACCATTGTCCAGAGACCGAGGTTGGCACAAGCTGAATCTGTGGACATACGTCTGTTAAATCCTTGAATACAACAGGCAAAAAATCGTTGGGTATTTTCCACTAAATATAAGTCTTTACCAAACAACGTTGGCAACGTTTCACAGCCATAGAAGCTGGTAGGCAAAATCATTCGCTTCCATATATTAACACATGTAATTGGATGCAAATCATTGTTGTTAAGGCCCAGAGAACGTAGGGAATTTATGATTTGCCTTGCCTTTTGACAGCTAGCAGTTACTCTATCTTTACAAGATAGATTTGATGATAGTAGAATACCGCCATATTTTACTGATGGACTTATAGGTATAAATGTGTTACAAAAGGAGAACGAGAGCTCTGGATAGGTTTGCCTCCCTTTTCGAAAAACTAAAACAGTGCTTTTAGATGCGTTATATGTTAACCGCCATCGGGAAGCATATTCTGAAACAATGTTTAGTGAGTTTTGAAGGCGACAAACCAATACGGCAACAATTTGGTCAAAACGGCAACAAATGCATAGTCATAACGGCGAAACACATTTATCACTAAAGTATATATCAAATTCTCTGGAGGTAACGGCGACACCATTTGGACGGAACGGCGAAAATATGTTTGCACCCATTAAAATACATTTGAAAATGACGCTGCAGCATGTTTTTTCTTCTGTTGTTTTTTTTATTTTTTTTAAAGTTTGATTAGGCATTCTTTCATGCATGTGAAATGTGAGTTTTTGTTTTGCTTGTGAGTTGTTGTTTATTTGTGTTTTAACTTCGAGAATAAGTACTTAGATATCTTATTTGAAATATAGAATTATTCTTTCACTCAGTATAACCATGAAATTTAATTGTAATGTCATTGGTACGAACCTGAAGATAATACTTTAATGGCGACCATATGTAGGTAGTTCGGATACTCACCGCGCACCTGCTACTGACAGGGAAAACTTGAGATGTGTGACGTCATGTAATGATATGCATAGTCTCATACACGTGGAAAGTGCACGAGTGTGTTCGATTCGTGAATATGCGTTTGATTCATGCTTCCCAACTTGTTCGTGCTGTTAAATTTAATAAAGAGACCCCGGGACCTCCGCTATCCTGCTTTTGTCGTCTTTTCTTGAAGCGAACTGAGCTACAGCCTTCTGAGACTGGATCGAGGGTAAGGGTTTCTATCGACAAAATATGAATTAATGAAATACCTTTTTTAATAATTGCTAAATATATTTATCATCGACTATCGATAGCATCACAGAAAATATTACATTGTTGTTATAAAGAAATTATATTATGGGATAGGGAGCAGTAATTATTCTCAAATTACCAAGGGAGGTAAGTCATGATTGAAGTAGTCGTAAAAGTGTTTGCCTGTTTCTTAGGCTGCGAACAGTTATGAAATTGTCTGACAAAGGCAATCACTACATTTCACCTCTCCCACAAACAATTATTTGTCTAATTTAACTATTTATATAGTAATATTATTATGTTTGTTTTACACAAAATATGTGTTTAGATTTTCAGCATAACATAAATTAATGTAGATATACAAAATAAGAACGCTTTTTTATATTATATATGCTTTCAACACCTACGACATCAGTGCCATACACAATGTATATGTTTTACTGAACGACTGATAAACCAGACCATTACGTGTCAATTTTTTTAGGTATTTTCAGTTACTTTTACGGGACAATATCAATGTACATTTACAATGTGTCTCCATGTCATGTGAGGCTACCTGTCATTGTCATCTCATTGCCATATGAATAAGCCTGTTGTATACACTTTGATCATTCACATAGCTAATAACAGCTAATAACTAATATACCTATTTCCATACTTAGGGCAATGTCTATCCTATGTTATATGTCGATGATGTTCATAAATTAAAATTCAAACAATAATTATGTACGATGTTATTGTAAATTCAATGCATCAGTAAACATTGTATAATATTCATGTCATAGTGCTCTTTAAGTAATGTAGCCCCTCTTATATTGAAAATAGTTTCACGTTTGTTTAATGTAATTTAACCTTTCAATGGACATTTCCAATTATGCTATTTACAGAATTAATACAAGAAACACAGCTATATTCCATAAATAAATTGTTTTATAAAAACTATGTCTGACTCAATGTCGAGCTTGGTGTGTCCGGATTTGGATAATAACAACGACTTAAAACCCTTATCTTGTGACGATACTCTATAGGGGTTACCAATACAATGGCTAAAATCAGCAACAGATAAATATTATCTTTTGAATTATGATATTGGCAACATTTTAAATATGTTTATCTAAATAACACATTACCATTACGTTACCATTATGTTATCAACCCAATGTATCATTCATACGAAAACAACCAGTACCGTATTTCTTCGAATACATGGTCGCGGCGTATATTATTTCCAATTGCCTAAAGCCCTGGCCACTATTACAAATAATGAGAAAATTTCTTAAATAAGAATTGTTTAGCTTGAATGTTTAAGCATGATAAACATTACACATATTAAAACATTTGGCGTTATTTTTTCTATTCTATATTCGGCGTCTTATTTCCAAATCGTCCATACCCCGGCGTCTATTCGATAGCCGATGTCTATTCGAAGAAATAAACTACTTCATACACCTTATAACAAATGTATAATGTTTAAATACAACCACTGTAATGAGCATTTCATTAACATATAGTGTATATACTCTGAAATATGCATTTGTGAGCTATTATTATAAAACATCAGTCTATCAAATACATTTAAATCCCAGATCCCAATCAGAACAGTTGTTTGTTAGGTACCGTTCGTGTCGTTCATTGTGCAATTCAATTAATATTTTGTTAAACAATACGGTGGAGGGTTTCTTTGGCCAAATGTGAACTATTTGAAATAATATATTTTACTCCACCAAACAGAAATGGATATTAACTTTCTGAAGAGAGCGGGGCTCTCCCATCTAAGTTTGAAGACCAAGCCCGAGGACCTGAAAAGCATCGAACCCCAGTTGCTTTGCAATGGCCTGGTTCTTCAACTGACAAGAATGAACCCCCCATGGAAACTTTTAAATCAGTGGTTGGGGAGGTTGGCTGGATATGAAGAGCCACTTATAACTGACACAAATTTAAACCACAGAGTGAAGACTGTTGAAAAGAAGAGGAAGTCTCTCTTTAAGTCTTGGAAAACTAAAAGTGTGTTGCTCCACAATCACCTTTTGGAGCCCTTTAATCTTAAGAAACCAGCAGAGAAGAAGATGAACCTTAAGCCACCCACTCCCCCCTCCAAGAGATGCGTACATCCCGGCCCGACCACCCCTCCCCAGCCCACCCGTGTACTTAACGAAAACCCCGTCTCCCCACCAGAACCTCCGTCCGGGTTTCCTTTCCTATTCTTACCCCCCGTTGCTAACTGGAACACCCCTATTTTGTACCCCCCTCCCGGTTTTGAAATGTTACCTCCTGTTCCGTTCCCTTGGCCAACTAATCCATTTGCTCCCACCCCTACTACTCTTTCTGCATCTCCTTCCCGATCTCTCCCTATCCCCCGATCTACCCCTCCTCCCCAAACTCCCCCTACTCTCCGATCTCCCCCTACTCTCCGATCTCCCCCTACTCTCCGATCTTCCCCTACTCTCCGATCTCCCCCTACTCTCCGATCTTCCCCTACTCTCCGATCTTCCCCTACTCTCCGATCTTCCCCTTCTCTGCCATCGCCCCCTACTCTGCCATCTTCCCCTACTCTCCGATCTTCCCCATATCTCCGATCTTCTGCTGCTTCCCGATCTCTAAAATCTTCTTTTCGTACTCTCCGTTCTTCTACTACTCTCCGATCTTATATTCCTTATGCTTCTCCCCCCCGACCTCCTACTCAACGACCTCTGTCCCCAAATGTGGCTGAACAATCCCACTATCAGCATCCTTTTTTTCCAACTGTGCAACCTTCTTCATCCCCTAATAAATCCTCTGGTGGTGTTAAATCGGTTTCTCCCATTGTCACTTCGCCATTAAAATCACCAAATCCCCCTAAAAAAATAGATTATGTTATTCCATCTTTGCACACCACCACTAATGACACTATTGCCGCCAATGCAACTGAATGCACCCCCTACTCTACTCAAGATTGCCACACTTCGATTCCCATGTATACATATCCTCCTAAATATTACAAAGTATTGAAGGAGAACAAGCAATACAAGGCAAAAATTAAAGCAAACACCAAAAGGCTAAAACAACTTAAAAAACAGAAAGACTCCCGTACAAAACAACACAATTCTACACATTTAATACATACACATGTTCAGACAAATACAATGACAGACTGTAATAATTGCGAAAAACTGCAAATGGACATAGACAAACTGACTGCATCCATGCATTCGATACCTGCTTTGGAGCCTTCTGGTCCCTCTTCTTCGAAATTTGATGACCTTGACTTAATGAAAGGACATGCTTATAATGACGAGACAGTTAAATGTGTTTTAAAACTTTTGGCTTTAAACGTTGGGTATAAACATGTAGGGCCTGTGATAAAGACGGTATTGAATATGGTAAGTATTGAACCCAAGAGTACACCGTCTGCATGTACAGTTGCTGAAATAGCCAAGAAAAGGGCGCCTTTGAACAACTTGTACATTGCACATAAGCTTAAAGAGACGACGGACACTACGCTTTATTCAGATGAGACTTCGAAATTTGGGCATCGGGTTCAGAATTATATTGTGACAGACGGTGACGACAATAAAGTTTTGTTAGGGATAAGAGAGATGGTTGACAAGTCTGCCAACTCTGTTCTTTCGACCTTGAGGGAAATAGTCGCAGATCTGGATAGTTTGAGTGACGACACTACGAACACTGGAAAGAGCATAGTAACCAGTATAAAAAACACTATGTCCGATCGTGCTGCAACACAGAAATCATTTAATTCTTTGTTGCAGGATTATCGGGCAACGTTGCTTTCAGATATCATCCCGGGGTGGCATGTTCTGTCCAAACATGAGCAGAAGTCTCTGGGCAACATGCATAACTTTTATTGTGGCTTGCACCTCTTGGTTAACCTGGCTGACCAATGTGCATCAACTCTAAGCCGCTATGAAAGTACTTTGATTGACACACCCCGTTCGGAAAGTGACGTCGTATGCTTGATTAGGATGTGCTGCAAGGCGTTTTCTCGTGGAGGGGATGAGAAGAGTGGTTGCTACGAACTCATGACTTTATTTTTAGAATCCAGGGGGGTCAAGAATGACCTAACAAATTTCCGTGGCAACCGCTTCAATATCCTTTTCCACAATGCGTCTGTAGTATATTATCTCCATCAGCATTTTACTTCTTTTTTCCAAACGGTAAATGCTGGTTCCAATCTTCTTTTGGCGTCTATCAAAAAATTGTTAGAAAATATTCAAAATTTAGCAGGGTGTCGAGCTTTAGGTCTGATTTCCAAATTTATCACTTCCCCTCTGTGGACTATTTTGGAGGGACGTGATCACAGCGTGCTGGACATGAGTAACATTTACAATACACTTATTCACAATCTGAAAACACTCAATTACTCACAATTCATGTTAGGACAATACAAAATTTTCACTGAAAACACATTTGACACTGACAATGCAGACGTGGAACCAACGGCGGACGAAGACGAAGACGACGGTGGTCCAGACACAACGGGTGTCCCCAGACAGACTGAAGACAAAGTACGTGCTGCTTTGACCACTAGTGGGGACACGGACGAAGACACGCAACACATCTTGGAATTTCTTATTCCCGACATGACGACCATACTTGAGAAACTACTGACGGACCAACTTCCTGGAGGCATGCACTGGTCTAAAAGTAACCCCACCCACCCCGAATGTAAATCTGTCCTTAAACATAATAAACTCCCCGAGACCGTCTTTGCCCAGCTAGATTACCTACAACATACTAAACCATCCTCCTCTTTATTTACCCAAGAAGCCCATATTTTGTTTAATTTTAATAAAGTAAGTTCCTGGATCAGTGCTATGACAAACCAAGAATGGACCACCCTCCTCGGTCGCGCCTCGAAATTATCAACAACCACATACGCAACTTTTATCACACGCAAGAAAGAAATCAAGCAGGCAAAACAAGAAAAACTTAGACAAACACAAGAACATATGGCCAAGAAGAAACAAAAGAAATTAGCCGAGCATGCACAACTTATTCAAGAAATATCCTTTGAAGGTCTTTGGCAGAGCGCGACCGAGGTAGACAACAGACTAAACACTACATATGCAAAAACATGCAAAACACAAAAAATGAATATAATCAAGAAACAAATAAAATTCAGAAAATTTGTATTAAAACAAACTGCACCTGTTGAACTATTCCAATATTCTAAATCTTCTAAGCCACTTTCCATTAACCAGCTCGTCACTAACTTAAAAAAATTAATTTCACTAAACGATTCTATGGTAACTCCGGTGCCAAATGAGGGACAATTTCTGGTGGGGCAAAAAATAAGTCATTTATTTAATTTAGAAACTGGGGGACAGGAGTACTTTACGGGGATGGTGTTGGGGCAGGTAACTGGATATCCAGAGTGGTTTAATATTAAATATGAAAATGACCAACAAATATACACGTTCCAGCTCATGGAAGATTTCCGGGCTGGAGATCTCAGCATCATTTGAAAAGCATGTAAGATTTGTTGCTTTCAAAATTCAATGAAAATTTTATGACATTATTTAATCTAAATCTCTGTTAGTTCAGAATTTTGCAGTTATTAACTAATGTACTAAATATGTTAGTGGTTTACTACTTACGTGCGCTTCAAAAAACATAAATTTACTGGGAATATTCCATTAATAAATATATGATTTGAAAATTTATGAGTCACCTAACTGGGTATTATGTTGTGGATCAATACTTTTAACAAGAAATAATTTATTTAATTGAAATGAATTGTAAAAAAGCAGTTTGATACATTTATCGTATTTCAATGACTGCTCCCTGTGAATGTAAGGGCAAGTAACTCTAAATGATCTGACCGCGCTCATTTTCATATGCAGAGCGAGGTCGGGACGAGAGGAGGCGGAGCGGGCGGGTTGGAGGGCGGTCGCTATTCGGATGTCAACAAGAGCAAGCGGGAACATCTTACGAGGGCTTAAAGTACACTTTCCAATAAACATATGACCTTATGCTTCTGGTTTTCCTCTGATTAGAACCTGCTCTACTCGATTCAACTCTTTTTTACGCGGTATCTCGGATTTCGCAATTTTAACCCGAACTACCTACCATTTGCATGGCTTTGTTATCAATGTTTGTCATCATATGTTGCAGTTGATCTTGACCTTTTAAACATTGCATGTGCACCGAAGCTGTCCAGCTAGAAACCAACATTTTTTGGCGAATGCATTTGTTCATATGTGTATATATTTACGTTTTATTGAGCGTATGTCATTTCAGATAATCTTTTGTTTAAAAAATACAACCTAGAATTTTCCATGATCGACACTCGATCAATGATCAATATGCGTTCATCGTGTGCTGTACATTATAATCTTGTAAATCTGCAGAAACAAAATAATATGTACTTACAATTTCAAATGAATAATCCAACCAAGTAAATAACGATAATATCCTCCCAATTTTAGCTCATATCCACACATTCTATCTTCAACTTACTTCAATTATGACACTTTCAAAGCAATACAACGTGGCAGTTTTGCAAACGCATGATTGACTCTAGTTGCAATGTACAAGCACGGATTTTTCATTCAATTGAGTGGCGTTCATCGTGCTTACTCTGACTTACTCTAGTCGTGTTTACCTTATTTATAGTGACACTTAACTATTTTGTCTCATCGAGGATATACGTGGGGTAGATTATCCCTCAAGATGATAATTTTCATATCAGTTTTATGTTGTGTTTGTATATACTTATCCCGCTGCGGGATACCTTTGTTTGATTTGTTCCAATACCAGAAGTACTTTTTATCAAAACAACAGGCAATGTACATAGAACCTTATTTTGAATTCATTTTTCATACCAATATTGATTCCAAGTTGACTGATATTGAACAACTGCATCAAATTGACATAAATGACTGAAACTATACAAATATTATGCCATAATTGTAGGGGCTTAAATAACAACTTAAAGCGCAAGAAGGTATTCAACTTTTTAAGAAAGAAGAAAGGTAATATATACAAGATATACATTTTACTGCCGATCAAATTCAAAAGATAAAAGAACAGTGGGGATACAATGAGTGTTATATAAGCTGTTTCAAAAGTAATGCCCGAGGAACAGCCATACTGATTAATAATAACTTCGAATTTAAACTACTAGAGAGTAATATAGATGAATTCGGAAACTATGTTGCACTCAAGATACTTGTGAACGAGGTTACTTATACTGTAATAAACATATATGGTCCTAACGAGGATAATCCAGATTTCTTTCAGAATATTATGGACATTGTCAAGAATTATGACAGTGATGAAATAAGTTTGTGCGGGGACTGGAATCTAGTTATGAATAAACAGTTGGACACATACAACTACAAACATATCAACAACCCAAAAGCAAGGGGAAAAGTTTTCGAAATGATAGATAATTTTGATCTAAAAGACCCTTGGCGTGAACTGAACTACGATTCGAAACGCTTCACCTGGCGGCAACCAACACCACTAAAACAGGCAAGATTAGATTTTTTCCTGATTTCACATGGTTTGTTATCTTCAGTCAATAGTAGTGATATTCTCCCAAGCATAAACTCTGACCACTCAGTAATAACCATGTCTTTAACATGCTCTACCCTAGCAAGAGGAAAGGGCTTTTGGAAATTTAATAATTCCCTTCTAAAAGATAGAAAATACGTAACATTAGTGAAAGAAACTATAAAATCAACGTTAGAACAACACAAAATTTCAGATACTGAATCAAACAAATATTCAATCGATGATCAGTTACTTTGGGAAACATTACTCCTCATGATCAGGGGCAAGACAATATACTATTCGTCAACTAAAAAGAAGATCATAAATAAAAAGGAAAAGACATTTGAGTCGAGACTTTTAGAATTAGAAAGAAACTAGATTTGACTGAAAACGATGACTTAAAACAGAAATTGCTTGACGAAATTAACGTTTTGAAACAGGACTTAGATGAAATTGCAAATCATAAAATAAACGGAATACTGATAAGATCAAAAGCAAATTGGATCGAAAAAGGGGAAAAAGCAACAAAATACTTTTTGAAATTAGAATCAAGAATTTTTTTGAATAAATCATTTACTGTTTTAGAAAAAAATGACGGAACCACCATAACAGAAAGTGAACAATAACTTGAAGAAACAAAACTTTTTTACGAAAGATTATACACTGCACAAGAACAAACTGATATCAATCTTAAATGATATTGAATCGAGAGTCTTGGTTAATGGATTCGCGTCTAATGATCTAATGGAATATACTGAAACTTGTCAGATACCAGGCTTACTGCTTCTAATTGATTTTGAAAAAGCCTTCGATTCAGTAGACAGAAATTACCTCAGTAAAGTCTTAAAGTTCTTTAATGTTGGACCAAGTATTACACAGTGGATAGAAACATTCTATACTGATATTGAATCGAGAGTCTTGGTTAATGGATTCGCGTCTAATCCTTTAAAAATAAGTCGGGGATGCCGCCAGGGAGACCCTATAGCGCCGTATATTTTTCTGATATGTGTCGAAATCTTGGGTATCATGATACGAAATAACAAAAACATAAAAGGAATTAAACTTGGAAATATAGAATATCTTCTTTCACAGTTTGCAGACGATACAACGCTTACACTAGATGGATCGGAAAAAAGCCTTTACTCAGCGTTAAATACTCTAGAATGTTTTTCCCGTTTTTCAGGATTGAAAGTCAATGTAGATAAAACTAAACTTATATGGATAGGTTCCAAAAAGAGAACCCGATACAAGATGTGTAAAGAATGGAATTTCAACTGGTCACAAACAAACTTTACTCTTTTAGGTATACAGTTTGATATTGATCTAGAACAAATGGTAGAACAAAACTACAATGAAAAAGCTATGTCAAATTGAAAGGCAAATGAATATTTGGTCAGCTCGTACTTTAACTCCATATGGCAGAAACACAGTGCTTAAATCACTTTTATTGCCAAAGCTTAACCACCTTTTCTCATCTTTACCAAACCCAAAAAAATGCGTTATTGAAAGATTGCAGAAAAAATGTTTTAATTTCATATGGAAAAACAAACCAGATAAGGTTAAAAGAGATGTTATGATTTTAAACCCAGAGCACGGAGGGATAAAAACTCCAAACATAAGAAATATTATATCATCACAAAAATTAAAATGGATAAAAAGATTAAGCGGAAATGACCTTAAATGGACATATCTTTTCAACAATCAACTAAAGATCAAAACTCCCTTTTTACTATTGGATAGTAGCTTCATACGAACTAGGTTGATCTCTTCTTCATCAAACCTGTTTTGGAAAAACATTCTTTTCGAATGGTCAGACTTCATATGTATGAGTAAAAAAGAAATTATAAGTGAAGAAGATTTACAATGTCAATCACTTTGGAACAACGACAATATTATAATTGATAAACATCCATTTCTGTATTATGATTGGTATAAGAAAGGTCTTATATTTGTGAATGATTTACTTCATGATGAAGGAAGACTGTTAACATATGAAGAATTTTCCAATATGTTTTCTATCAAGACTAATGTTCTGACTTATGAATCGGTGAAAAGAGCTATAATGACATATATTCGATCCTTGAATATACAAAATTCAAAAGGCAGTTGCTTGATCCTATTTATCCTTTTAATATTTCAAAGATTGACACAATTATTGGGAGCAAAACACTATATGCCACTCTATTAAACTCGAAATTTATCGAAATTTATCCGCTTGCCAAGTTATTCAAAATTGGAAAAAATTCTAAAAAATTGATCTCGAAGAGAACGATTGGAAAATTGTTAATATAATTGCCAATAAATGCTCGAAAAGTACAGATTTAAAAAGGTTGCAATTCAGAATTATACATAATATCCTTCCAACAAAACAGTTTCTTTATAAAATTGGATATGAACCATCACCATTATGTTCATTTGGTGAAATTGAAGTTGAAACAATTAATCACATTTTATGGGATTGTGAACCTATTTATAGATTATGGAACGAAATAGAATCATGGTTGAACTCAGTACAATTGAAACTTAAATTTATAAACAAAATAATCATTTTGGGAATGAAAGGAAAAAACAATAATCCTGTTAATGCAATCATTTTACTCGTCAAACAATATATTTATAGATGCAGTATGAAGGGTGTTATACCCAAGTTAGAATACATAAAGCGTGAAATTAGACGTTACTATGATATGTCAAGATATGTATTTTTGTCAACAGAATCTGAAGAAATGTTTTTTAAATATTGGTCAACATTACATTTACTACTTGGAAAATAAATCGGCCACCTTCTGAATTTGTACATATTAACTATGAATGTATATATGTGAAACTATATGTTATATGTTTCTTTTGAATGATGTAAATGCCTGTATCACAAAATATGGAAAATTAAAAAAAAAAAAAAAAAAAAGAAGCTGTCCAGCTTTTCATGAAACTAGAAGCAGACATATTTTGGAAAAACTCCTCAAATTCTCGAACATTATATCTTATAGGCAGTCTGGTGTCCGTCAGGAATGTGGTTTATCCCCCACGCTGTTATAAGTTTAAATTAATGATTAAGATCAATAGTCTAAACTGTGGTATTCAGTTACACGGCAGCATGTTAGCATAACTAACTAACTATATTATAAATACTCTGACCATCTTGTGTTACCGAATGTTCTATATCTGTTTGTATTTATATTTCATAATATATCATAATATAAGTCTCATTGTACTTTATAGTGTCTCATGGCCCTATTATGGCCGGTTATATTCTAAAAGAAATACACTTCTACGAAACCACCGTTTTGGTTTGTCACCGTTTTGACTATAATCCATTTTTTTATAACCGTCACAATTCCTAAGCAATATGATTTACACACAAAATATTTCATTTAATGTGGAAATAATTAATCTCTTCATATATAAGGGACGATTATGTCGTTTGCAGTAGACAAAGCAGACATTACCAAAAAGAAGCATTGGGTCATAATAGAGAAAAGGCATGGATTTTTATATTTTTCGTATATAACCAAATTTGGGCAAATACGTTTATATTGGTTAACGCCATGACATATATTATACCATTTAACAAACCTGTTTTAAAATTCAAATTCTAAATGAAAATGAAATGTAAGTCGTTTTGCATTTCGAAACCAGCGTCTCACTAACCAACTGTTTCAAACATATATACTTAAATATACACATTGTCTTTCTCATACATATTTTGTATATTGAAATGACAAAACTAACACCATTAACACCTTCCTGTGCATATTTGACATGCTCATTGCTGCATATTTATGAATAATTACAAAATGGATTTGTTACACTAATTTTCGGGATTCTGATTGGACGAGAGCGCTCAAAAACCTGCTGCAATTGCTCTATAAATGCAGAACAATTTGCAACCATACCATGTGCATTCATACCTTGTGACGTCACAATCACCTGACGCAATAGTCCGGTTTTGACAGTTGCGAGTTACGTCCTGTTGGAAAGACTGATATAACATATCTTATCACTTCCCACCTGCGTTTGTAACAAGTAAATAATTCTTCTCCCTAACACATTCCATACATTCACCGGAAAGACTGCATGTTAATAACTACGAGTCCTCAAGCTTGTTCGCTCCGAGCGTCTCGCAAACGGCGGACATTTTGAACGTTAAGACGAATTGGGATTGCATGGGTGTCAATGGTTGCGAAAACGAAATTAAATCTTCGGCCGTTTTAGTTTATGGAGTTCTCAATTTTGATTCAACTTTGTATTGTTTCGTGTAACAAACCACAATTTCACGACATTGATGACAGATTTTTTGAAAATAATTAGGAAAAACTTTGTTAAAATGTTGATTTTGTAATTATAAGGATTGTTTTACATGTTTTGTGCCTCTATCGATGTATAACAGCAACAGATTTTGTATAAAATCGCTTAAATGGTAATTTGAAGCTTATGCCGCACTTGAACATGCATGTTAAGCTTATTACTGAATGATTTCGTCCTAAATACCATACAAAAATAAACAGCTATCTGAGAAGCAAATAGATTCTATGTTCACTGAACAGTTTCAGCTGTAATTATGTCCCTCGCAAAGCTTTGCGAGAGACATAATGTTTTCGGTTCCGTCCGAAATTCCGCAATTCCGCAATTCCGTAATTCCGTAATTCCGTAATTCCGTAACGCTTTCGTTTCCGGACCATATCTCCAAAACTGTTCAATATTTTTTAACGAAACCTGGTATGTGGTTAGATCTAGTACTGGAGTGGTGCCTTTTGCTATTTTGGTTATTCTGAATTTTGTATTTTTCTGGTTTCCATGGAAACAATTTGAACTTAGTGCATATTTGGGGATGCTTTCGTTTCCGGACCATATCTCCAAAACCGTTCAATATCTTTTAACGAAACTTGGTATGTGGTTAGATCTAGTGGTGGAGTGGTGCCTTTTGCTATTTTGGTTATTCTGAATTTTGTATTTTTTCTGGTTTCCATGGAAACATTTTGAACTTAGTGCATATTGGGGGATGCTTTCGTTTCCTGACCATATCTTCAAAACTGCTCAATATTTTTTATAGAACCTTGGTATGTGGTTAGATCTAGTGGTGGAGTGGTGCCTTTTGCTATTTTGGTCATTCTAAATTATATAATATTCCTGGTTTCCATGGCAACAGTTTGAAAGGACCATTTCCGGGCCATATCTCAAAAACTATTCAACATGATGTTATGAAACTTGGTATGTGGTTAGACCTAGTGGTTGAGTGGTGCCTTTTTCTATTTTAGTTATTCTGAAATAGGGTCACTTTTTCTATTTTTAGTTATTCTGAAATAGGGTCACTTTCGGATTAAATGTTAGTGGGGGACATCACAGTGCATCACATGCACAGATTTTTAGTTTATATTATTTTGATTCATGTTCATAACAAAAATTTGATCAAGACGATCAGAAATATATAAGCATAGATGAATCTTTTGAGATATGTGATTATTCTGTGTCTTCACATGTTTACATCCTCACTGCATGACCTGTATAAAATGTTTAGATTTTAAACTAATAGATGCTAATAGAGCTAATATAAATACGAAATAAAAAAGACAAAACTAGGTGGGCGTATGGTTTCTAAAAGCACATTAACAACTTTGTTTTGAAGAGCATGAAAGCATGATGTGTTTTACATTGTTTTGTTGAGAATATACAATCCAATTTG
The DNA here is from genome assembly GCA_916613615.1 of Steromphala cineraria. NCBI lineage: Eukaryota > Metazoa > Mollusca > Gastropoda > Trochida > Trochidae > Steromphala > Steromphala cineraria. The sequence continues at coordinate 40,413,175 of OU744730.1, read as the reverse complement.
AATTCGACAGAAAGGATTATTTGTTTTAAAGAATTAAAACAATATTTTAAGCTTATACATCTGCTGTTAAGTGTTAATGGATCGCAAATCATGATTTGTACTATCAAAATGTACAAACTTCAAAAAATAAAGTTTTATACAGCAAATTCATGTATGGTAGATTAGGAACTGCCACAGACTAATGACCGGTTAATCTGGTATCACCTTATGAATATCATAAAGCAATTAAACAAACATCCTGGATAGCACTTGGAGAGTATCTTATATCTAATGGCTAGTCGCACATATCAGTGGTCCAACAAATTACACAGGGGATGAGTCCGTTATTTGTCCACTATCTTCTGTGAACAATTACAAATTTCAGCCAAATTTCAGTTTATAAACCATTGCTTTTATGCAAATATGTTACTCAAAGGTAAAGGTCACAAGCTATAATCAAACCGATTTGTGCAAGCATGACACGAGAGGACTTGTGTGAGATTTTAAAGTGGTTGAAGTTGCTAAAATTTAAACAGTGAACGGAAGACAAATAGCTCTAGGATTGTAAAGTCCAAAATACTCAATCCCACATAATCTAACACATTCTTACTTTTAAGTTTCAATGGCTTTGGAAATAGACATGCGATTGTTGTCATAAATGATTTTGTGTGGATGTAGATGTTTTGTTGTTAACATGATATTATTGTAGAATTATATTGATCCATCCTAATTTGCTCTTTAACAAGCGAAAATTTCAAGAATTACATTTAGATTTTTCAAGACGTAGAATGTGCATGGCACATCATTAAGCCTTGTGTACTTATTATATAGTTGTTGCCATTTGTAAGAAACATTTCGTTGGAAAAGGTTGCGTGTATTTTCAAACTTCAAAGTAAAAGGTTACACAAGACAAATGGCAAAATGTATCCTGGGTTATATAGTGGCCTTGAATGGAATTACTGGTTTTGATCTTAAGATATCCTGATTTTCATATATATGGACATTAACAGAATATCTGTGGACTTTGCATGTGCTTTCCCTTGTAACATTGTAAATGTTAATACATGGCTGTCACTTTGAAATATCAAAATAGCTAATACAAATAATAAAGATGCTTAATCAGAGCGTTATACTGTTTTTGCGCATATTTTGTGTATTTAACAATCATAGCTAACGACCAAAATAAAGAACATCATTAATAAAGACACATACAATAAACGATAGGGCATTCCAACGTCTGTTTATTGCTATAAATAGAGAGTGCCTAGTATTTGCGCGGCCATGCAAAGGAGTTTAGGTGTAAACACATTTAGATGCATGCTATAAGTTACGCAACGATCAGCAATGAGATGACGCTGCTTATGTTTTTAATGTTATGTTTTTGTTACATTGTTTATTGTTTTTGCATGTCAACTTAACTTTTTTTTAAACAAATTAATGACATAATAAAATGATGTAATGAGTTATGTATTAAATGTGAGAGAATGATAAACTAGATTGTTAAGTTTATTATAAGTAATATATGTCAAAGTACAACAAACTTTCTAACCGAAATCGTACAATCAATTTCACTTTTGCATCAGGATTTAGTTACATTGCTATAAACAAGCTATATCAAGCCAGAAAAGGTTTTGGCCTCAGAGGTGCTATTCATCGAGTATTGTGAATGACGAAGTTATGTAGCACATGCTTGTCAAGGTTAATAATTAATGATGTACAGATTATGAGAAGTCAGAGAACCCAATTCCTAATTAATTGTTGGACTTAGGTAAACAAAGGTACAAAAAACCCAGATAACCCACATTAGCATTTATTTCGCTTTAAGTATTTCCTCTGTACTGGCAGATATAATCACTGCACTTCTGGGATAATGAAATTGTTGTCATTAGAGTAAACAAGAGTCTCAACAAGGTTGGTCTGCAGACCGATTTCCTGATTTCAGTTATTACCACAGATTTATCACTTAGAGACTCGTCCATACACGGAGTAGTTAATAAGGTATCAGACAGGTATAATGTATGACGTTAATTTGTAGCAGGAAATTGTGATCATTGTCTGGACAAGAACAGTCAGTTAATTGACTTCCTGATATCTGGTTTCTAGATCGAAAACAAATATTTTATAAACCGAAACTTGATAAATCGTTTGTTTTTTTGGTTTGGTTTTTTTCAATCATAAACGAAGGAGCGGTCAAAGCTAACATTCGATAACATATACGTTCACCTCAGTGTTTAAATTTTTACAAACAACAATACTTTAAAGTTGGTATACATCTACGTTTATATGTAGGTTGCAGTTATTTGAATTTAGATGATATGGCGTCATGTGTCATGTTGATCGAAAGCCAATATTAAAAAATATGATAAAGTATTAAATATGAATGTAAGGATCTGATACAATGAAACAAACCGTTTTAAGGAGCCTGCTTTATGTAGTTAAAACAAATTGAGCACTTCGTTTGAAAATGTTTAATGCATGGCAATGTTAATGAAACATTCGCGTTCCAGTTCAGATATAATGCACTCATTACTAAGAGGCAAAAGAAAGCACACACTTCAGTTGAATTTATCATATATAAACAATTTTTTACAAATATTCCGAGTATAAGCTGTGGTATTCTCAAACTGATAAGCAAACGAGACTTTACAATACAATAATATATTTTTTCAAAAAATGAAATTTTATATTGACAAATTGTTCGACAATTGATTTTGATATAACACAACGGTAAGTTGTATGTGAAAATAAACACACGTGCCTAATTTGTTACATAATTACAACCTTCCAAACAGGTTAGGGGATACGATAACATTATTTCTAAAACAAAGATCTTTTAACAAAATATTAACCAGACACCAATTATTTTATTCAAATTACTAAAAATATGTGTCATTGTTAATGTGCCATAACTTGATACATCATATGTCTCTAAGATATTAAGTAAATGGAAACAAACTGTGGTCTCAACTTTCGTTTGCCTATTGGATTGAAAAACTTGATATATCAAATTTGTCGTGTAATTAATTTAATTTCAAGTTTCAAAATTTATACTTAATCAATTCCAAATAACCATAAAAATACTTTTCGTTTTCTATTATTCCAATACTGTTTTAAAAGCACAATACAGAATGGGGCAAGCTGCTTTTCGCTATAGGAATACCAATTGATAGAAATGTACTGTAGAACACCACAGAGTGATTGAATCCTGCTTTGTGTGTAGTCTGATTAGCAGGAAATAAATTTCTAACATTCTACAGTTCAATGGGGACAAAGTATAAAGAACATATTCATCAGTCTGAAAAATTTGATACCGACTTATGTTGCAAGCTTTAGTTGTTATATATGACATCACGTTACAGGAAAACGGTCTAAAAGTGGGAAAACAAATTGATGGAAAACATCAAGTGAATTGGATTGTCAGGAAACTGATCTTCATTAAAAGTCTAAAGGTCTGCGTCACGAAAACGTATATTCACATATAAACCAAAATTATGGAATGTACCACCAATTCAGATTCCAAAACAGGATAAATCTAGTTATTAGAGGTGTAACGATAGAAAAAACATCGAATTATCACGATAGTTGCTTTGCAGATAGAACTTTATTGATAGCATTAGTATTAATAACACATATTTCAGTCAATTCAGTTGTTAAAGGGGCAGTAGCACGTTTTAAGGGGGAACATGAGGTGATGTCAGGACAATGAAAACAAGAAGACATGGTCATCAACATCCCTCGCCAAATAAGTTTTCATCAAAGCTCCCAAAAGTTTCCTAAATGGGCTGTAACTCTGTAATAAGTAATTGTATTTATCTCATTTTTTGAACTCAATCAAGGTATTGTTTCAATGGAGACACACGGCAAGTTTGGTTAACCTATCTGAAATAGTTTCTGAGAAAAGTTGGTCCCTTTGACGACTCCCTTGAACAAAGTCCAAAATCTCGAAACAAGGGCAATTACTCCGTAAAGAATAATTTTGCGGTTCTGATTTTCGAACTCCATCAAGGTATTGATACAATGAAGACACACAGCAAGTTTGGTTAACCTATCTTAAATAGTTTCTGAGAAAAGTTGTCCCCTTTGACCACTCCCGCAAACAAAGTCTAAAATCTTGAAACAAGAGCAATAACTCCGTAAAAAATAGTTTTGCGGTTCTGATTTTCAAACTCCATCAAGGTATTGACCCCATGAAGACACACAGCAAGTTTGGTGATCTTAAATAGTTTCTGGGAAAAGTTGTCCCCTTTGACGACACCCTCGAACAGAGTTTAAAAACACAGAAAAAGGGCAATAACTTCTTTAAAAAATAATTTTGCGGTTCTGATTTTCGAACTCCATCAAGGTATTGATATCCTGAAGACACACAGCAAGTTTAGTTAGCGTATCTTAAATAGTTTCCGAGAAAAGCTGTCCCTTTAACTCTGCCGGACGGACGCACGGACGGAGCCCAAACCTATATCCCCCTTCCACTTCCGTGGCGGGGGATAATAAATGGATACAATTGAAAGATAATGTATTCAAACTAAGTGAAGCAGCAACAAATCAAATATATAATGTATTGTAAGGCATGAGATTCCTTTTTCTTACACAATATTATTTAAAGGTGTTTACACAAAAATACCCGCCATTTGAACAAATGTGAATCTTAAGAATTTGGTATCTGACTATGGATGATTGGTTTGAGTAATGAGATTTAAGACACTATCAAAATAATACATTTAGCATTTACATACAATTATCGGTGAAAAATAAAATTTTCAATAAAAGTTCTACTGCCTTTTTAAGTTCCATTTAAAAAGTTAAATTCAACAAAAAGACGTCTATTTACAACTGAAAAATACTTGAAAACATTTGCTAGATCGCTGAGAGCTAAATGTAGCAACCGGTAGATTCAACAGAAATTCTGTTTGTTGCCAATCTAAAATTACGACGTCCACCAGTGCAGCCGGGTTTGAAATTATAACAAACAAAGCAGAAAACTCTGCATTTCAAAATATTGATATACTATCGCAATAGCTTTTGCAATAGTACCCCCCCCCCCCCCCCCCCCAGACTATTGCTATTGCAATAGTTACTTACAATAGCCTCTCACTCTCGCAATAGTCCATTTGGGGTCATAGTTACCCCTACTAGTTGTATTATAAATATTATTAGCTGTCGAACGAAAGTTTGTTATTTGTCTCATTGTAAATGGATAATAATGAAAGATCATAGTTTTTTATAATCGTCACAATTTCTAAGCAATATGCTTAACACACAATATATTTCATTCAATATGTAAACAAGTCATCGCTTCACTACACATATAAGATACGATTATGTATTCTTATGTGAATATTGATATCATATTTTGGTATGCGATTGGAATAAAAGTTTTCTTCCACTTATGGAACGTTGGTAAATTTTGGACAAAAGATAGATGAATAAGTCAAGTGAACAAAAGACCACATGATTTCCTCTAAATTTGCAATCACGTTATAAACTATGTTCAGCAGCTTACAATGTGTCTGCCTGAATGCCTTTGAAAAGCAAAACTTACATGTATGAACCCATTCTTTCTCCACAGAGGTATCTAGTCATAACATTTTGATCCAAACTCTGTTCTAATAAAACCAAATCCGTGGTTTTAGGCAAATTGCGCCACAATCCGTTTGATTTTTTAGGGAAATGACAACACTTCTTTCGTGGGTGGTTCATATCACAATGCTTTTGCCACGATTAAGTAGATAAAGGGATGACTGTAGGAAAGCGTCGGTGATTGCAGAACTACCTTTGGTTGCATCCAATCAGGCATCTCCCATTGCCGCCAACCAACTCGGATAATAGGAACAGAGTCTAGATCAACATTTTTGGCTTGATTTGCCTCTGTTGGTAGAGAATGGTATGATGCTGCAGAACTTAAGGACTAGGACCGTGACTGTTAGTTTCCTGATTATCTCTTTTTGAACAGTCAGCTTATAGATCACTTAAACCTAATTTGATTGACAGACACAGGGTCATTAATGCGATGGATATAATATCGTATAGCAGAAAATCACTGGTCTGAACAAGGAAAGTCTGCAGATTGATTACCTGAAGCCCCGAGGTTAAAAGACATTTGATACATCAAATGAGAGTGTCTTCCGTCTCGTGAAAGCTGTCTGATTCACTTATTATATAGAGGTACTGAACAGTATGATGACCTTCTGCAATGAAAACCTAAATATACTATCAAAAATAGAAACGCAAAGGTGATATTGAGAATTATGGACGGATTTGAAAACAAATAAAACAAGGATATCTCCCTCCAAGATTCATAGTACAAATGATACAGATTTAACCTTATTGCGTTTTAAAAAAGCAACTGAAGACGCTTAGGGGGGGAAAATCATGTAGATGTCATAGAAAGCAAAATTAAGCTGACAATAAACCTAACGGTATGTAAGTTATGTAACGCGATAATAATAACAAATAGCGGACAATCATATTGTTGAATTTTATGTCCGTATTTTATGTCTCATCGGAGAATTGTTAAAGGGACCATTTGCATGATCAAACTTGTTTAAGGAAATATCTAATACTGTAAATGAATTATCTCTTTTATATTGAGTAGAACAGAGCAAGTAGTATTTAATTAGGTCTATTATCATTAAACACTGCTTCCCAAAGGATAGATATTTGCGATAATTAGAAGAGAGAACTGGTTAAGAAAGTCATCTGATTCGTCCTGCTGAAGAAAATTGTGTGATAATATTATTTCAAATCTGCCAGACGTCTTTCTCTAAATACAAATGATACTCAGTTATGATTTCTTAACCGACAACGTTGGCCTACGACTTTTGTTTAATAACAAGGTAACAAACCATTTGTTCTCTTTCTGCTGACCTCCACCTACAGATCACACGGCATCATCTGCTCCTATATTGACCAGCGTGTCTGATTGCTGGCAGTTCAAGTAGACACTAGTCTACATCAATATCGATGTAATGCATAAATATGAATTCAATTCTCATGTTTAACACATTAACATGACAATCGTAGCTTTCCTTAATCAATGTATTTACCTATAGTCTACCTATTTGAAAGCACGTATGCACTTTTATTGACAGAAGAATAGTTATTACAAACGACCCTGGACAAAAGAGGTCAGACTGTATTGACATTTCGCAGACGCAGAGCACAAATTTAGGTAATTTCACATGAATAACAGCTCTAATTGTTAATTTGTTATTATCATTAGCAAATATTCTCTGTTTCATTTTCATCAAGACAAAGAAAGCATTGTTAGGAATTGCATTTAAAATGGTCACCATGATCATTAGCTGGAATCTTGTTATACCATTTGTGGTATTGCCTTGAGTCACAATGTACCAAAATGTACCCAACCTATAGCATCCATGATGGTTGTTTATAATAGGTATCTAAATTCAAATCATTTCAATCCAAGCCAATCACTATGCTGAATTATTTTCTCAACTAGCCACTGCTTAAAAGAAACACAAACTTGTTGTTGTTTTGTTTTAAGTAAATACCATTACCTCCTTCTCTCCTCTCCCTATGAAGTTAGTGAAGGGAAACAATGATAATGGTTATGACACTGTCCAAATCTCATAAAGCGTTATAGATATCTAAAAACCTCGAGTAACTGATAGAGTTGACTGTGTCATCAGTATGACAATTTAGCGTAGAATATTTGGATTCATATGGCGAAATGGATTTAGTGAGCAAACGTCTCTTTTTGCATCATAATTACTAATACTGCTAGAGGACCTATTACGCCGGCAAATATCCATAATTAAAACATGTATTGCGAATTGTAAAGGATAATTAGAGTGTGTCAAAAATTATCAAGAGTCCCAAGGATAGTCTGCAGACTTATAAACACACTGACATACAGACAGTATTTTAAGATGGATATATGATCTTTTCAAGAAATTATGATCATTATATTAACAACAACAGTCTGACGATTGTCTTTTAGGTGTCCCAATCTGCAGAACAAGGTTTTCTATCAAATAATAGCTGTTTATCATAAAGTGACAGATTTCAATAAATGATCAGATGCATGATTAATCGTTTTGTCTATGTATTTGTTCCAAATAGTTTTGTACAAAATGTATATAATGGGTCGTACTATAATGACTTTTGCTTGTTCTTTTATATATGAACATAAACCTTATGCATTTCTATTCTTGGATCTCTCAAATATGAAGAGGAAGCAATCAAAACTCACATTTTTATATTTACAAGGAGACAAAATTACTATTAATGAATAATTTAGTAATAATACAAAGCAAATGGTTTCATATATATCAATCTTAGTTTCACTACCAGAGTCTGTGTCAAATTGTTATTACAACTAATTCTGAGAAAACATCATCAGTAACACATAAGGTTGTTTGGTTAGTACATTGTCACACTGGAGTGATCTCTACGCCTCATGGTGACGTTGAAATTGCATTCAGACAGGAATGGAACAACCTACCTCAACAAAACATCGTGTACCCCATCATGAGCATGCAACGGAGATGTCAATGCGTTATTAGGGCGCATGATGGCCATATCGTGTAAGCCATCCCGTGATCTAAATCAAGATGTTTCATTACATATGGTTATTATTAACTATTAACAATCGTGTTACTGTTATTGTCTTAGAAGCTTGTCACCTCCTGTTGATAAATTTGATGTGGTCAAACTACATGATCCCTTATCTGCTTTGTCCAGTTTATTTCCAGCTAAGAATATTAATGCTGAATATAATCATTATTTATCCTTTGCCAACTCTTTGTAACAGAAAGAAAAGATAAAACCTTTCCAACACAGCCATAGAACAGAAAGATTGGTAATTTGAAACCCAATTCCCAAGTTCAACCGTTTAAACTTTTCATGACTTCAGTTATCCTTTAACATTTGATATATAGATAATGCTTCAGTCTTTATTGATTACTTTTTCATGCAATTAGTTTGCAAAATATCATTGAACAAAGGGAAACAACTAAGGCACATTCATGTGTATAAAATGTTTGGTATTATTCTATTGTTATCAAACACACTTAAACGACATAAACGTGACAAGACTTTTATACCTCGCATGAAACGCTCTTTATGTTTCAAATTATTGTCAGTTTTACACTGTTGAATAACTTATGAAAAAAGTCTAAGTGGCATGACACGCTACATTCCCATTGAGAATTATCATTTTATTTTAAAAATAAATTTGAATGTAAGGAGAAGACAAAATAAAGATATTTACATATATTCGGCACATTTAAAAAATAAATATGCACTGAATCATATATGTTATGTATCTCGATAAATCTTGATCTGTCAAAGTTGTCATATTATTTAAAATCTATACTTTATCATTGCCAAAATAATCCCCATAAAGCTTATTTCGTTGTAAGTTTTCCTCTGACTCAAATATAGAGTTTAAATCACAACGCATAACACATAAAACTGTTCTTTCCCAAGTAATGTACCTTGAAAGAAAGAACTGATTTACTCCACTGTATGGCTATATTCTTATAAGATTTTATATTGAAAACAGCGTTCTTTTAATAAACATTTCAACAAAGACAATACATTTAAAATATATTGATCAGTCTGATAATCACTATGATAGTAATCTTATGTTGAGGAGGCTTTTCAACAGAAATTTTCTTTGGAAAGTATAGCTGTAAATGTTATAAATACTGATCAATGTAAACTACATTTGAATTTACAAAAGAATAATTTGAAAACAAAATGTTTCAGAAAAATTGCTAAAACAGTTCCTCCATAAATCTTGTTGCAAGAGTGTCGTGGTTTGCATGCTCGTAATCTTGACTGTTTATACTCATGTGGTAACAAGTTTCATTATTGCATTAGAATTGTTTTACCAAATTATGCATGTATTTGATACACATTTTCTTGTGTGAGCATCAATATTCCCGTTTTATTACTTCCTATGTATAATTCTTCATGTGTCACAATGAATCTTGCAACTGGTTTATGTTGGGGTTTCGTTTTATCACTAGAGGTATTCCTTTCGTCCAGAAGGAAAACACAAAGGTTAATTCATAAAAAAAGGCATTTATAGAACACGTGTTTCGTTTGTTTTTTTTTCAATGTAAGGTACTCTCGTTGATTTCCAGTCGAAATTTGAATTGTTGAAATAAAAATGATGCTGATAGAATCATTGATCTGCATGAACACACAGTCCTGCACGTGTGAAACAGACATTTGAAACGGAAGTTCCAATAAGAGGTTCTCAGTAGCGAATAACAATGGAGATAATTTTATGTTTTGCTGAAAATTTACAATATGGTAAACATAGTTTTTGATCAGAAGAAAGATATATTTTTCATCATTCACAATTATTATTTAAGAATGTTCACTGTGTTTACCTGAAAAAGCAATGTATTGCACCTTCAAAGCATTAAGACAATCTAGGGCGATCATAGCTTTATGTTTTGTATAATGCCTGTAAATAGGGGCTCGGAAATGATTTATCGTTATGAGCAGCATAAAAAAAACATTGATGAAAATAATGTAAGATAAAGAGAATCACAAGTGTCTTCTGATATCAATTATATCAACAAAAGTTGCGGTGTTAGCATTGTTACGTCATTGTGTTTATGACGCCATGCAACTGTTATGTCGTTATGTTTATACATGTACATTATGGAATTGCGGCATCATTTCTGATGATGCAAGCAATTTGTGAAGTCATGTACTTGCTGATTGCAGGGTAATTTTCAAAATCTACTGTAAAAAGGATCTCTCTTAGTAGGTATAATGCTTGATCTTTCACAAACGATTTCTGCAGTAGAACACAGTTTTATAATAAAAAATTGGATAACTAGAAAATAGATAGCCGACTATTACAAGAACATATTCGTAGGGTTTTTTTCAAGGGGCTTCGTAGGTTGTCCTTACATTTAGGATTTGTGTTACTAAACGTATTTAAGGTTTGTGATTGATACGACTTCCAGCATTGGTTACGTACGTGGTAATGGTTTTTGGTCATACGTGTCAGGTTTAATTACTGAAAAGGCCCTGGTATATATCTCTATGCAGGTTTAGTGCCATTTACTAACAAACATAGTTCGCGAATTGTGGAACAATGTATTTGCTTTAAGGCTTTGGGCAAGCAGAACCTTTCAGACCTTATAAGAACGTCTGTACAGTTCTATCAATTTCCCGACTTCCTTTGTGAAAAGTAAGTAAATAGATAACTTATTTGATTTCATTTTTTATGACTGACATAGCTTCAGTAATGTGATGGCTATAATATTGAATACCAGGAAATTGTGATTACTGGTCTGAACTGGAACTGTCGACGGATTGATTACCATAAGGCCTAAGGTTAAAACATTTTATACATCAATCAAGAGTCTTCTCTGTCTCCTGAAAGCTTCTCGCTGTCTTTCAAGATGCTCAAAGATTTACTTGTTTGGTTTGATGCACATTCATGGTAACAACTCTTTTAGTTTGATCATAGGGTTTCTGGTTATAGTAATTTGTTATCATGATTAGCTAAACTGAATCAATTAATTTAGAGGTTATCTCTGGTCATCTTTTGCTGCTCTGATTTTTTAAAGAAGCAAGTTAGGGTTGAGTTATTGATTCAAAACATAAAACGAATATTGACTTGATTTAAACTCAATCTTCTTTAAAATGCCGTTTACATTGACATATAACTGTTATCTTACCTGCTATTTCCTTTGTGTTGTAATTAATCCCATTCATTTAAGATTACCTTTTTTATCCCTTCTCAATTGTATTTGTGTCCTCTTTGATTTTTGTTATCGCTCAAGAAGATGCTGTTGTCAGGAAGTGTTTTGAAAAGCCGTCTTTTCTCTAAATGTTTTTCTCAAGGTTACATATATTACATTATGGTTATTAGTGTTGGCATTATCCTATATACCATAACATCCAACCTGGGTCGTGTTAAAGTTTTTGCTAACAGAGAAATATAATGGGATATATACATATTGCATCTGCATTCTGCCTAAGTTACAAAATAATATTATGTTAGTTACTACTAAGAATCTCTCATCTTTACAATGGCTCTTTATTTGTTTGTTCATAATGAGATGACACATGCATGTACTGAACAAAGATTTCTCAAGTAACTGAAAACAAACAATGTCTTCCTTCCTTATCGTTAACAGTGTTTGAAACAATAGAAATAATCACAAGATCGATTAGCAACTTGAACTTGAAGTATGTTTTCTGTTCCTGATACAAATTGAGGAGTGTGTGACTGGATTTGTGTTCTCTCTGTCAAATCCATCATGTCATAGGCCTAGATATCAAAGGAGAAACTGATAATATTGGAAGTCAATTAACATCAGTTCAGACAAATGTTATCATTAGGTATGAGCACACAGAATTGTATGACGGATGGTCCAGGGCTTTGTGACTAGGTTGTAAGAGACAATGGGTTTTGCGGTTAAACAGGTTATCCTATGCTAAAGTGATGTTATCCTAGATGTATTGGTCTTTCTCAAATTCACGTTAATCTCAGTGTTTTACTTTCTCTAACATGGGTGGTCAAAAACTCATCAGCAAAACATAGTTATTACAAATTTGAATAACGATAAGAGTTAATAGTGCATGAGAAAGTAAGTATAGTATGTCAAGCAATATACAATACAAAAAAGCATAATAAAAGTTCTTTAGCATTAAAGGTGCATGTATCCGAAATTCAAAGTTAGCAGGGGTCAAACCACATTATATACTCCAATTTTGATTATCTTAATACTCTGAAATCAGAACTATTTAGGAGATAAACATACTGTGTTTGGAAATCAGCGGCATATAACGCGTTCGACTTTAAATTAAATTTAGAGCTATAATAATTCTGTTATATGCCGCTGATTTCCAAACACAGTATGTTTATCTCCATTCTACCATAATAGCGATTTAAAATTGAACTATATTATTTCGCATTGACTCAGGTGTGCTGTGTCATGATGCCCGTGCACGATTACCACGGAGCGTCATTCACATAGTGTTGACGGATTTGGTTATCTCGAATGACGTTACAAATAGAAGGCCTCGGAGATTACCGACAAATATCTGAATGTTGCAAAGGGAGCTCACTCTATTCAGTAGACGTTTTATTATTTCGTGACAGTTGTTAGCGTTATGTTAAGTTCTGCGTATATTCATAAACTTGATGTCGGTATAATTGCATTGGTGTTGTAAATAAATTTAAGGTAAGTGTATGCCGCATTTCGATTCATATTCGTATGAAGTTATGGCCGGTTAAACTTTGTCGAGCCCGTTTTGGTCTTACGCTACAGAATGATTGACCGTGCGAACGGGTAATCTGAACTGTTGTCAGTGTCGTGTATTTTACCGGTTTTGACAGACTGCAAGCGTTAAGCTTGTGGAAAGTTTGAATAAATTGTATAAATAATGTACATACAACGCAATAATTGCATATTTTGTGAAAATTTTTACAGCAATATTTCAGAACTACTTGTTGCTAGGCAACAAATGAATTCTTGCGCATTAGACGAAGTAAACAGAGCACCAAAGTAAACAGAGCACCGTATAATCAAATTATACACCTTCTGATTTTTCACAGCAGCCAATCAGAAACGAATATTTTGCACATTTATGGTAGAATGTAAATTATTTATGTAATACCCAAATATGCTCAGGACTGGTGTTAACCAATAAAGAACCATTACCGTTAAGAGAATAAGGGTTATGTGACGTCATTATATGCATGGCTCTTTCAGTTTTACTATAAAACCGTAATGGAAGGCTGTTCATAAATTGGAAAATGTGGTTTGAATCAAGAATGAACGTTGTGAAAGACTAAGTGTTCTTCAATCATTGACAAGCCTAATGACCTAAACAAATACCGTTAATTTGAAATATTTAAGGTTATCTGTTTCATTGAGCATTTGCAATTATGAAAGTTTTGTGGTTCTTGCACGACCATTAAGGAATCAAATAACACTTATTTAACTTAATCCCTGGTACTGAGGCCAAGTACATAACCCAACTAGAAACTAGTTAAACAGAGTTGACATTGGTATGTTACAAGCGGTTATCGTTTATTTAACAGTTGAAATACCTCAGTATAAGGCTTGTCCAATATCTCCACATCACGTCTGTATGAGGAAAACGCAATGTCAATATAAATTCAGTTGCAAAGGCGAGTCTTCTGAAGTATGATTATTTGCAACATCCTAGCAGTATACATTTTGAAAATAGCTGTGCTTGTTTTTCTTTTTCTAATGATCAATGCAATGTGATTGTTTATTATTTAGTAGCATGTAAGATTTGTGATGAGTGATTACGTTAGATCCCCTGATAACTGTTTTTTGTGTTTTTTTTAAGTTAGAAAAAACACCAATTACATTCCAAAGAAGTAATCAAAAACAGAAACACATTCAAATCATTGCTAAGGTTTGTTTTTAGCTCATCGAGGGAATGGTAATCGTCTTTTTTGTTCATGATTTTAAGAAGAATTTGCTTGTCAAATTGGTCCCGAAGGAAAACAGTTATTTCATTGTAACCGACCTCTAAATTATAAGACAACTGATTTTCAAAATTTTCAAGATATTACCTGTGGGAATTATTTGATGTAGAGAATATTTCATTACATTCAAATTGTCCCAGAGCAGATATTGATTCTAAAACCGGCAACGTAAAAAACAACATTTCTCTATTGGCGTAGTCCTAATACTTAAAGCACGCTGAAGGAAGATCATTATCATTTCTGAAATCAAATGTATCATTAACACAAATTCATAATGAAATTGTACAAGGATGATAAATGACAGTGTACGTTCCAGTGCAAAGCCAAATAGGACTTTCAACTCACATAAAACACCACACGTCTTGAAAAAAGGCGATTGAGTCACTGGATGCAAATTAAATATCCAGATATCTGGTAGTGATGTTAAGGATTTACTTAATCAAGAAAAGTTGTAGTGCAAGATATATCTGCGTAACAATTGTTAAAAATTGGATCAAGTAGTAACTTCCTGAGGTTTAAGATTAAGGCCTGTTCATATAATGTCTGTTCTGATATAAATGACAAAAACATTAATTATTCATTGGATCAACCGAATCTGAAGTCAATAACTGTTTATTAGACAGTGTTGGCCAGGTCAATGCTTGTATGCCCGTACAGAACATAACTGTTCGATGTTGACAAAATTCAGGCATGACGCGTCTTTGTTTAGGATATTCTGGGTATTGTTTCCAGCTTTACAAATTTTACAGGCGCAGACATCAGTCATGTGGGTATATTTCAATGTGAGTTATCACTTTCAGACGATTTAAATCTATAACTACACTTGTAACTAACACCAACTGTGTGTTCTATATTTACATATATAACTTATTGATTGAGGTTTTTATTGAAATTGTTAAGTTCATGTTTGATTTCAGTAACTTAAAAGACGAACTTACCTTATTTGCTTATTTGATGTTAGTATCAAAAGTGTAACTAAGTATTTCAAATAGGACCAATCTACATTAAGTTTAATTTATTTAACCTGTGACAAATCTGAGGAAGTTATATATTTTTATCGTTAGGGTATTCACAATGACTGCTGACATTTTCTTAAGACAGAACCAATATGTTTAACATTTTGAGTCAGCTTTTATTTTTGACAGTGAGCTGATCATGTGCTAATGTGATTTTGAGCGTCATAAGGTTGTTTCCTGACTGAATAATCAATACTGGCTGTAAGAGCTTTATCCTCATCCACTTCTTACTAGGTTCAGACAGGATATTGTGTATGCCCGAAAATCTTTAAGAACACAATAACGTTGTGCCAGGATAAAAACTATTAGTTTTCAATAACAACAAACCCAAACAATAACTTCTAACAAACAAATGCAACACCTGAAAAGTCAACCTATGTTGATCGCATATAACTCTTTTACATTTTTCTTGTTTATAAAAATTGTTGGGATTTTGCCTCAAGTACTGGGCAAGAATTAATGTTCAGGTTTATTAACAATAGCAAATATGAATAACATATAATTGAAGTAGGCTGTTTTGGTATGATTTCTTCTATTGTAATCATATTTTCTATTGTGCATTCATGTGCACTTTTCATTGACCCGACTGTTGAAGGTCATAGGAAGGTAAACATTTACTTGCACAGTTTCAGTTTAATGTAGTAATGAAGTTTAATAGTTGAAGAACAAATTTTAGTTCATACAAGTTCCATTTAATAGGCAACCTCATATCAGTCCATGACGCTTGATGCAGTTTGTGAAAGTTCATATCCCATGCGATGGAATGGAAAATGTTCTTGAGAAATTCTGACATCTTGGCATCAGCCGCCCACGAACTTGAAGCTGATTATTCCTCCCAACGTATATGTTCAATCTCCTTGGACTGTCGCTTTGAGTCAGAACTTCTTATATCATTTGAAGACAACACCAGATTGAGGATTTCCTTTTTCTTTTATAATTTTTGTGTTTGAGTTAAAAATCTGCGCGATTTTGAACTTGGATGGTTATTGATGGTTTTCCGTTCAGTTCTATCAAACGGAGATAACGAGCGTATATTTTAATATCAATTTGGTCTATCTGTTGGCAGTTGGTAAGAGAAATAAGCTATTTTAGATGCAAAGAAGGTCATGGGCCTCTCCGCTGAGTATGTTTAGAGGTGATTGGTAAAAAAACTCAAATTATTACCCTTTAAGTTTCAGACCCAAAATTTTTTTTTCTGGTTTTTGTATATTCTTAAGAGTTAATAAACATAATGTATAAAAAACTAATTGCAACATTTTAGCAACATTTCTCATAAATCTTATGTCTCCTTTATTGGTTGTTGATTTATTGTGTGTGTGTTGTTAATTACTTTTTAGAAAAAATGAGCCAAGCATAGTTTTTTACAATGGATTCAAATAAAAAACGAGAAAGTTTCTATTGAAAGATATCTTCTTCATGTTTAAGTGCTTTTGGAAGTTTGCAAAGAGAAATTTATTAAATCGAATAATTTGATTTGTTGACATTAAGTTTACTAAAGTGTTCTTAATTTGTACAGTTTTAAGTTTAACTCATTTCTTGCGTGGCTTAAAATAAATAAGAAATGAGACTGCTGTCATAAGACCTGATATTGCGCTGATTTCGTATTGGTGCACATATTGGATCGTATTTTTGAGATGACTTAACAGAGCAGTTATTGATTGAACTTATTCACACATTGAAGACCTTTGTGCGACGGGACATTATTCGGTAGCAATGAAAAACTAAATAAAAAACTATTGGGGGAACGTTATGCAAATATTAAAGCTCTTTTTAGTTTCTTTTCATTCTACAGTAGAATTCACAGTTAAATCAAATCTATTTCAGAAAATGTAATCGTCTAAAAAAGGATAAAATCCTGTTTGCCCCAACGACCGACGATGCAATGTTTGTTTGTGAAAACAAAAAGTAGTCGAATTCATTAAATGGTTGATTAAAAATGAATCTTTTGAAAATTCTTGATTAAAAATGAATCTTTTGAAAATTCTTTGTTGAAGGGATTGATTTTACATTCAAATGAGCTTGGCGTCTCCAATCAAAGTCTTTAACCAGTTACAAAACAAAAGCACTATTTCCTTATACAGTTTTGAGGTAAAAAGCCTTGTCACTCTTGCATAAAAACCCTTTACACTCGCTTTCTTTTTGAGTAGGAGCATAACATAATATGTCATTAACTTTGCTATACAAAGATGCTCGAAAAGGAAACTTGAGAATTCCTGTATTAAAGGGTGGTTGCAAAAAGGAAACTCCCTTGTCTAGTGTTGAAATATTGCATTCATATTTTAAGCCCTAAGCGTTAATTCGACAAAATGCGAAATATTTGATAGTAAGGAAAATATGCGTTTATAAAATCTATAATCATGAACATTGTCAAGGTAAATGTGGATTTGAAGTTCTGGATACTTTTAAAGTTTGAACTGTAATGGTTGACTAAAATATAAATGTCATATTAATGTAAACAATGGACATCATCAAGTACGACAACAATGACTCGCAAATTAAGAAGACAAATCATAATCTCAATTGTGACTACTCAGAGTACATTTTTACATCTCTTATTTGAATCAAAATTGGTCCTTGCAGCAAAGAGAATCCTTTTCATCCTACATGCGTTTCCTTCAACTTGTATTAGAATCGGGTAACATCTATCTTGATTGGTTATTTCTATCATTAATCATTGAAGTTTAGAAAAATCAAAATTAAGTACGGAAAGTTTTGATACAATAAGCGTTTTTAAAAATGTTAAATGTATTTTATAAATCTAAACAAAATGAAAATTAAGTTGACTGTATTCTATTACAAGATTCATCCTTCTCAATTACCCGAAAATGCAAGAACTGAAGAAAACACTTTCAAAATCTCAAACACGTCATTCAATGTAAACTAGAAATATGTGCATGTGATGCACTGTGATGTCCCCTGCCCCAACTGTAAAAACAATCTCATCATCTAAGCTTTATTTGAGAGTTAAGCCAGAGACATTCCTCAAAGATGATTATTTAAGAACAAAGTAGAAATAAATAGCCTTTGGAGCCAATGAAAAAAGAACTGGCTGATCCCTTTGAATCGGACAATCTAGTTAATACAAGCTGCTAGAATCGGTCAATCTAGTTAAAACTAGCTGTTATGTGTATTTCCAATAAGTCGTACATTAAATTATTGATATTTATGCTCATAATGTGTAAAATGCAATATAAATCCTAATGACAACCGATTCAAAGAGATCAGCCAGTTCTTAATCCTTTGGTTGATTTCCGCGCATGCGTGACACGGACCAGGTGGGTTAGTAGCTAGATGTAACGTGAGGACTTAGGGTTCGTATACATTACAGCTAGTTTTAACTAGATTGTCTATTGTGTGAAATTGGATCAATTCTTGTTTCGTTAAAGGAAGTTTTGTCAAAATTCCCGTTGAAGGACACCTAAGGAAAAAGGACCCTAAATAACAAGCTTCAAAACTCCAAAAGACAAGAAACTAAGAACTAAATCCAAATTTAAGCCCATGACCTTGATTCTTTAAAATAATCCCGTTTTCAAGCCGGTGGGCTGAATTTCGCGTGGGCCTGAATTCGGGAATTCCCGGTACACAAATAACTTTATATTGTTAAGATTCGTGTGAATGTAATGAAGTCAAACTGTATAAGATGTTTACTTTATCTAAGAGTATCTGACCTTATTAGGTTTTAAAACAAAGTTGTGGAAACATTAGTATTTATGCGTCATGATATGATTTTATGGATGTCTATAATAAGTTATGTATTGTCTGTTTCCCCTCCATTAGTTTCCAACTAATGTTCAACCTCCAATAGTACTGTGTGTCGTAGTTGTGAGTTTATCGCCCAAACGCAACCGTTGTTTAATTTCATTTCAAAAGATTAATTTCATACCATGTTCATCTGAGACGAAAATAAGAACAAAACACAAATCCAAAATTTATTCAGGATGAAATGTTCACAATGGTTCCATCCATGGTCCAAATCAAGTTAAATATTCCTTTTCATCGTGGTATTCCATGACGACTGAGGTAAAGGGGCATCTAGTACTTCGCTGACACGGTCCTCCAACTCTGAAGATGTCTCTATACATCCTACTTCACATACAGATGCGTCCGAAGATACAATGCTTGCAATTGTCACATTTCAGAAACAGGCCTGAAAAGAAACGGTATTTTTAAGAATAGAAGTTTAAAGGAAAGATGATTTCCAAAACAAACATATCTTCTTCAACGTGTAAAGTGATCAATTCAATATTTAGAGAAATTCCAAGGTAACAGAAAGCAGATATAAAGTTCAAGATGTTCATGCATATCCAACTTTTTTATTCAATCGAAAACTTCGCAATTATATGAATAATAATGTATTTGGTCATAGCTAGTAAACAAAACAACATGCAAAAGCCCCGAGTAACAAATGACCACATGGTATTTTTATGAATGTGTAATCTTCATACTTTTCTGCAGATTGATTATTTGGAACTATGTTCACATCAATAGAATGAAATGTTGATGCAAACAGCATATCAATCTTGCCGTATCATTAAAGATATATTATGTAAACAAGCAAAATAAATCAAGAACGTTTTTTCCCCCAGATATACATATAGAGCAGGACCTAATTATCTAGGACTATGAAATATATTACCTGAGTAACATGTTATTTTTCTTGAGCCGTAGACTCCTTTCTGGTTGTTTTGTTTCCGTATCATTATTGCCTTCTTTGTGAATGTTCCTCTCTTTCGAAACATCCTTTGTGTACTTCAGGAATCTAGAATTTAAAGTCGATTCTTATTAGTCCATTTCAACTCATACATATTCAGCTATCGATAGTACAATATCGAGGTGAAAATTAGAGTAATTCAACAATGCGTCAATATTTTATCCAAAGACACTTGTAATCAAACTACAAAGGAAAATTCAACTTTATAGCTTTCATTAAAGGGGCAGTAGCACATTTTTAGGGGGAATATAAGGTGATGTCAGAAAAATGAAAATTAATGGTTCCAATTGATATAGACAATGGAGCAGTAATAATTCAAACTTATAATGTAAAGTATAGCCATGCTATTCCTTTTTCTTACACAAAATGAATTAAAGGTGTTCACAAAAAATGGCCGCCAATGTATTTTATGTGAATCTTCATACTTTGTCCTCTGACTATGGATGATTGGTTTGTGTAATGAGATTTTTGACACTGTCAAAATAATACATTTAATATTAACTTACAATTATCAGTGAGACATTTGAAATATGAAATTATCAAAAAACGTGCTACTGCCCCTTTAAAGGGGCAGTAGCACGTTTTTAGGGGGAATATAAGGTGATGTCAGGAAAATGAAAATTAATGGTTCCAAGTGAAAGACAATGTCCTTAAACCAAATGAAGCAGTAATAATTCAGATACATAACGTAAAGTTTAGCCATGCGATTCCTTTTCTTACAAAAAATGAATTAATGGTGTTCACACAAAAATGGCCGCACATGGATTTTATGTGAATCTTTATAATTTGTCCTCTTACTATGGATGATTGGCTTGTGTAATGAGATTTTTGACACTGTCAAAATAATACATTTAGCATTCACTTACAATTATCAGTGAGAAATTCAAAATATAAAATTATCAAAAAACGTGCTACTGCCCCTTTAAGATATGATAACTATTTTTTATTTCTGTGAATATTTTGATCAACTGCAGTTTTGTCAAAACTTCTCTTATCTAGTAAGATTGATAAACTGGTTAAACGTTAAATAAGGCTTTATGTGGGTGATTATGTTAAGTTGTTTCAATTAATCAAATCTATGTACGAAATATATAATACATTTTTAATGAATTACCTTCTAACGATTCTGAGACAATAGTAAACTGTGAGTTGGGGTCGACCCGCAGATTCCGGTTTTTGTCGTCAACCCGCAAAGCAAAGTGTACACAACATACAAAACGTTGTTCGGGGCGGTCAGTCAAATATTTAAAATCTTAATTAATATCAACATCAAATGAACTTGGAAAACTGTGTAATTAAAAGTTTATCATCTCCGCTAACCATATGTTTACCTGTCATGTGTAAATGTGAAATGCCATGTTGCACGTAAAGTTAAGGCTAATAAAGCAGGATAGCCCTCCAATAGTTTACCACGTGGAGTTGAGTTTGAGCGATACAAAAAAACAGTTTTCAAACCCTTTAAACACTCAAGCTCCAATAGTTGACAGTGACTTTGCTTTAAGTTAGATATGGTCCTCAAAGTCTCCATTAGTTTGACACGTGGGACTAGTCCACGGCCTAACGGCCTAAGACAAGTCCCTCGTGCCAAACTAATGGAGACTTTCCGGACCATATCCTACACATAATGCATATACATATATATATATAAATTTTTGAAACCAACAATATAATAACGATAATGACAGAAGTGAAATTCAAAGACCGTTTGAATCTTTGTTATGTGTTTTAAAAAATTAATTAATTAATGTTGATATGGTAAACTCATATTACAACTAATCAAAATCCAAAAAGAAGTGTTTTTGAATCGTTTTTAATCTGTAAGTGTTTATGAATTCCAGAGTTCACAAATCATTGGGAGTCTTCTTTGAATACGACTAATAAAAAGTCAAATGAAAAATCAGAATAGCTTTAAGCTAACACCATCATCTAATTAAATATATATTTGTTACCGTATGATTGTCATTGTTGCTTTAATCTTCTATGTTATTTCAAAACCTCAAAGTAATCGACCTCCTGTTCCTAAATGTCAAGAATCTAGTGTTAATAATCAACGATCGTTTATTAAAATTTATTACATCAAGTCTGATATAGAAGCCAAGTTAGAATATCAAACAGAACAATCCCTGGCGCTCCCGGTCTGTCAGGTGTTTATTAGTGTTAGAGATCTAGGTCAAACAATGTTAACTGTCATCTAGTTGCAATAATTTGTTTACAAAACATGGCTGTGCAAAAAGAGACTAAACAATTTATTCTTATATATGCAATTATGATTTAGAGAAGAAACAAGTTTAGGATTATTTCAAACACATAGGCTACTGGAATGAAAAGGAGTATTTTTGGTTTTGATAAGTATATGTTATGAAGTTAACTGCTTAAAGGGACCGTCCTATTGGGGTATTTTGTGTGGAAACAAAATTGAAGATGACGCAGTGATGCATTCTATTCTGTGTAAACTTGTTAAATCTAGAACAACCAAAATGTTATCCTTACTTACATATATGAAAAAAAAGGTTGGTTTATAGGTGAGAGGCTTACACTTTACATTCATCTCCATCTAAAAGTATACAATCCGTATGATCTAGTTTAAATTCTTATTGCCACATTTTAGAGCCATCACACAGTTTCGAATCAATCAGAGAGCAATTACCATGACTGGAGTCATATTGAACCAATGTTTGTGAAGAGACACATCAACTCGATATCTATACAAAGAACAAATATGCAGTGGAGTTATTTGCTTAACCAAGAACAGTTTAAGTGATTTAAAAGGTCATGTTGCTGTACGATTATCATGGAATAGGAGCCGGAATATAAAATGCGTATCATATTAATTGGTAATATCAGATCATATGGCTCTTTAAAGGCGAGAGGATGACACTTATTAGGCAGCTTCATCTAAAAGTACAAAGTCTGTGTGATCATGTCAAAATTCGACTCGAATCATATCAAGCTATATCAACGTCTTACAGGGTTTAAAGTAGCTTTCCTTGAGGTTAAAAAAGTTACTTTTCTGGGTGTTGAAGAAAACGAATGCCGTAAATTTTACAAGTTTAAGTCTCTTGTTGCATGACAGTTAGGACTCCCTTATGCTGTTCTGACTTCTGAGTGTAACCCAATTCAATACTTAATATGTATTGCGTATTGTTAGTTTGTGGGTTAAGTAAAAGATTATACCTTTTGATAAAAATTTCGTTTATTATTGTTGTTTTTTTAGAATTGAAAACTAATCCATGCTATTTCGTTAATGAAAAATATCACTTACAGTTTTGTTTTAGATTGAATCTTTAAATATTGATTTAATTCATCTGACATTCTTAAGTAAAGTTTGACCCTGATTTAACAACTTTTATGATCAATCGTTTGAGCAAATTCTTACCACAATCTGACACATGAGGCTACTGGAATACAGCTTAGGCAACAACAGGTTAGCAGTGACACAACATGGCTTTAGATACTGCAAACAAATCGGTGTAATATGATATACAGATAATCGTTCATCCGTACTGATATCTCCTTTCAAGTCAATTAATATAAAATCTACCAGTTTAGTTTTTGTGGGAATGTACCTAACTGGTACCTATTGTAACTAGCTACTGTTGCAAAATCGAGGGCAAAACAATCAATCAAAGTGACAAGTCGATTAGGCAGCCATTTGAATTCTTATTCTCACATGGTATTTATATTCCTTCCCAATGAAAAAGTGTTTTCTTCCGGTTTCCTTTTTCAAAGTGCGTTGCAGTTGAACTTCCCAACACATTTTAAGGAATGTTATCCGATATCATTATTGTCACAATGCCATACTCGCGTTATCGTCTGAACCCTTGAACTTTGTTTGCAATTTTTTATCTTAGATTTCCTTTTTGCAATTTAAATAAAGTTGTGAATGCCAAACTGATATCTGTTAAAACGGCAATAAGCTTTGTCAAACACATAAATCACATGTGAGCATGAAAGCCTAAAACTTAATTCATAATGTTGCAGAAAAGGTGAACAGAATTCGAACCTTAACCAAACAAGTTTTTTTTATAAACGTACATGTATAAGCTTAGTTTAAGAAGAGGAAAAAGAAGATAAGATTGTCGATAGGGATGTTCTTACAAACTTTTTAAGTATCTTGTGCATTGTTTTTTTAAATTTTTGTTTGATATCTAAAGATCGTGATTGTTTACCTATTTAATCATTACCATCACCTGACTTAAAACCAAAAAATGGTGTGGTGGGTGCTTCAGCTACGCCAAGAGCTATGCGAGCAGGAGCTCAGATGTTTCTGGTAGGGTAGCGAAGCTGGAGAGCTCGACGGGTAGAAGCCAGACTAAATATAGTCTTTATGAAACCGTGTATACCCTCACCCATCTTCCTTATAAAGCTTAAAAAGTCAGTTTCCAACACCACATCGAAAGAGAAAATCTTTTTAAAAAGTTCATATGATTTTAATTATCAATCATTTTTATTAATATGATATGAAACTCGACTTTAATATTCTGAATCTATGTAATTTCACAATACCTGTTTAACTAGGTGGCAACATGAAAAGTAAAACCTTGCAAGTTTGGTGTTTTCTTTTCCCAGCATTCTCTGTTTTTTTTAAATATTTACCAAAGCCCCACCCTCTTGCTTTCTCCCTGATATCAATAAAAGCACGTTCTAATCTAACCTTGAATAACAGATGACTGGAAATCTGTGAACAAATAACTCTTGAGATTGAAAGATAACCAACGTACTATTTACAGAAATGATAGGAAATCAGATGGATGGCTATACTAACACTATATCTTCAGTCAAATAGATATATTCTCACAGAAACAATCTATTTTGAAAGGTTTGTGTTGAAACCATGACTCCATCACCTCAGTTCCGGATGGTCGACTCATATCCAATTTACTTCGACTTAGTATTGAAACTAGTCATTATTCAAAACACGCATGTGTCCAGATACTGCTTGAGATCATGACTTTCACAAATGACATAAACCATGGCGATTGAAAGATAACACTTTTGAAAATATGCAATATCTTTTATTTCATTTACTTTTTACGTTTTTCAATTTCAAATTTCTATGGATTTGCATTACAATTATATACAACATATATACATATTCAGATTCAAGATGTATTCAGATGTTATATCCAATAATAGCTAATGGCCTGGCTAACTTCTTTCAAAACCAGAGAGCTACTGCAGTGTCCAGTAGAAATGACACAATTCGCTTCCGTTTCAATATGGCCGCCGCGAGAATATATCATGTAAGGGTCGATTGAAATGGTCACGATTTCCATGCATAATGGTAAACCAATTGCATCAATCAAACTGCTTTTGTGATCAAGAAGGCAGAGTTTACCGTTTTGTCAAAGATATGAAGGTAACCAGTTTTCCCTTTCCGATTATGAAGTGAGCTAAAGCTTGCAATGGCTTCCTTTTGACTTGGTTCGAAATATTTTTTGTCAAAATTTATTGATGCAAGGTGGTACTCTCTTAGCATTCACCTTATGAAAATTCATGTAAATTATCCCGCCACAGGCTCGGCAACATTTCTGCTGTGGAGAACTGTTCTACACGCAGTCAGGTTTGGGTGCAATGGCACACTGACTTTCAGCGCAGAACCACCCATGGTTCGCTAGTTCTCGTCGATGCTCGCAGGTTTCATTGCAATGCAATGCATAGTCACAATATTGGTGCGGGCTTTATCACTGCATTTATACTTGCAGCCGTAATATAAGTGAAATACCCTAAAAAGCATCGAAAGACCCCAAATCACCTCACCTCACCTCACCTTATCTTAAACGTTTCACATTGCTTCTCTAGTCAGTATCTGGGTACATTATCCTTACAAGCTTCCAATTTACGTAGTAATGGAAACGGTAACGAAAGTGGAATTATCGATACGGCCTCCTTTTGTCATAATATCTTTTTATATGAAATAATGTTATGAGTCGTGTTTTTTCTTGAGTTTGAAAAAACTGACAATGGAGGCAAAAGACAGTAAGTTTGATTCCTACATTAGTTGAAATAACTTTCTCCCCAAAATACTCGTAGGTCTAGTGAATGCGTCATAAAGTCTTATTTGCTTTTCATATTTCATTTTTTGGTTGAAATTAACCAAAATGTTCATATTTGAAAAACATTTGTAAACACGTTTAACTCCTTTCCTTCCATGTTTATTTCACTGTTGATAGTGAATGTAGCCTTAGTTAAAATTTACATTACAATTATTTTTACATTGACTAATTCTTATATTATGTGATAACGTCATGACAAAAGAGATGTGAGGAAGTTGTAAGTTCATTGTGAATAAGTGTGTAAGTTGGATAAATGCATAAAGGATACAATAACGGCATATATTCAGCTTAATACTGCTTAATGGAATGATATCCTCTGAAAGAATTACAGTTAGATGCGTCAATAAAAGTAGTTCTCCAGAGAGCTGTGTAAATGTTCATTTTAGATTAAAAGGTGTAGGTAGCAAAGAACTTCTTAACACTTGTCCTATCAAAATATGAATCACTGAGAAGGGAAGTAAGCAATTGGTAGATTGCCCTTTGCCTTATGAGCTCTTATAAGCTTTATCGATTTTCTTATAATCTGTTACAGTATTTACACAAATCACTAGATCAATCAAAAGATGATTCCTGGAGGCCTTCCGTTTCTACTTATATTGATAGGCTTAGAAGTTAATCTTCATAAAGTTCACCAGTGCTCTTGTCTGAAAGTGATTTCGTTATGATCTGTAGGCTTTGACTAAACATTCTAGTATTAAATTTTAAATCCTTCAAGAAATATAGTTTTAACCGTCAAAAACGTGGGAGGTTTGATTGAAATTGGACTTTATTTTTGTATTGCCAATGACAGTGCATTGTTCGAAATCTACTGTCAAACCATATCTCCTGGAGGTATCGGTTGATCTTTCACAAGCAATATCTCCCGTCCAACACATTATTAAATGATAAATTAATTTGATTTGCATTAGGCATATATGCATCTCTTACGAGTTTTCTAAGCTACTTAAATTTTTTTTAACCCGCTGGTAATTAAGAATTTTTAATCTTAGTGTTTCTCAACATATTGCAAGAACAAGATTCATTTGACTTAAATAGCATTTCTTTGCATATTGATCAAACACAATCTGTATGATTACTTTGACCTAGATAGAAGTTTAACTGTTTAACTGTCTACTTCCTGTTACGCGGTCGTTACTGTGCACAGGAGGGGAAACCAACTTGAAAGAAATATTTTTAGCACATAAGAAAAGTGTAATAATATGAAATAAGTTTCAACTGTAGAAATAAAAGATATCAATTTGGTCTATGATAAGAACCTTCATTCCATGTCCTCGGAACATTTGATTGACTCTTGTCACTCCGTATCCACTAGTTGTTTTCATGTGATTATCGACTGATTATCCTTTAGTTCAAGCATGTACAATTACATCGATTCTGAGATGTTCTGAGATCAAAAGGGCTCGGAAACGGAAAACAGAGGCAATGTTTGAAGTATATAAGATGCATAGATTATTTCATAAAAATGATGGCGTCATTAAATCAAAACTTGAAAGATTGAGGGATAAATTTACTTTCATGAGAACAATAATTTGACTGACTATATCAATAATTAATCTCGCCATGTTAACAGTCCAGTTTATGACTAATGTCTTCAAAGACAAATCGTTCAATGTTAAAGTTTGACAATGCAACGTTTGTTTAGTTGTATGGATTTTTAAAAGGACATAAGTGTCGTGTCGTGATGAACCCAGCTGAGAAACTCTTGATCTGAGTTAAAACACAACAATGACTTTCACAAATGTTAAACATACCATCGTGCAACTTAATAAAGTAACTAGTTCCTAAATTGTTTTATCCCTTTTTACATTAAAAAACAGCTACCATCAAACGATTTTGGAGTACATCTGATATTCTTCTGAGTTCATGTGATTTATCCTAATATCTCATAAATTGCTAAATAATGAGATTAACATTCAACAAATTATTTTACTGAAATCTCATCTTCTTTCTTATAATGCATTTCTACGTTGCAAAAGCATTAGAATGCCTGATGATGAAAGCTAACTTTAAAAAGCGATTGACCTAGCCATCCAATTAATTTTTTCAAAATGATCACCCACGCCACGACTCACTTTTTTATTGTGCATGTTTTTTCTCATTTGTTTTGTAAATTAATTAAACTGGCAACAATCTTTATTGTAAACAGATACATACATTTCTTGCAAAAAATTATAATCTCGAGTATCTGTCAATTCCAATTTGCTCTTTTTCGATTAATTTCCATGAGAAACATTAAACCTTTATTGATTTAAACTGATTATAGATAGTAGGCGTATTTAACATATGAAGTGTAGTGAAATGTCCTCTGTGAAGAGAAATTAGTTTTCAAAAACAAATTCATTGGGTTTATGGTCCTTAATTCATGAAGTCCAACTGATTCCAGTTTCAAGTTATAGAAACCTAGTTTGCATAACATGTTCACATATAATACCTCTCGTTCTGTGTTTATCAATGGTGGTATCTAGGATGTTATCCCGAATAACCAACTAATGGTAAGGTTATCAGATAACAACCATGTTTTGGTTATCAGGGAACAAACATGGAGGATAGCAGGTGGTATAGGTTCGCCTCAGACCTTGCCGTATCGTCCCGAGGAATAAAACTTCTCCTAGACCTGATTGCCTAACACATCTCAAAGGATTGCCCATAGTTAACAGAAAACGATCAACATTTACATTGTAAATTTTCACAAAATTGGAACGGCAATCAGTTTATAGAGCAAAAGATTGAATATACTTTACCCACCATAAAATCGTCTTGAGACCACCTTGAAACACATAATTTATAATGATAATTTGCTTGAAGCATTAGGAGGCTCCAGTTACCCAACCTCATTTAAACCATGTGATATCGATGTGCTGCACTGATGCAACATGATATTCATGAATTCCATGCATCTCAAGGTGAAATGAATAACATCCATGCATCCTCATGTAAATTGTCTTCATACTGACAGATACATTTCATAGACTGAATATGGGCTGAATTGCTTGTGACCTTTTGACAAATTGTTGCAAACATATTTCCTTTCAGCTCAAGGTGGAGACGACCTCGATCAAAAGAGTTAGTTTCTGGCTAAGAATTATTGTCTGGTTGACAACCAAGTCAACACACCTTTATTTGCACGTGAAATGCGTGTTCTCTGAGTATGTAGAAAGAATTGAAATATTGTTAAGGAGCAGAGTTCACTTACCCAGTTTAAAGTAACAACAATTTTTTTAAACCTTTCTTTATGATCAACACTTCAGATTTGTTATTAAATAAAGAACCGCCAACAACTCCCATGTGAAATTTTTCATGTTATGAATAATGCTTTGGCGTCTAGTTTTCGCCTATGAGGTTGTGTTCTGTTTGGGCCGGCTAGTTCACCTTTACTGAAAGTAGATTTTGAGTATTTTCTTTAATTTCGCAAGATACTCTGGATACTATGTTTACAACAATCGTGCCTAAATATCAGTATATCCATCGCTCTCGCTCAGGAAATACCAAACTTTAGGCATCCTGTCTAAACATAATATGTCATGTACACTAATAATATCCTCTTTATCTTATATACGTATCTCATCTGATAGTTTAGACAATAAAGAATAGGCTTTGCAGCTGCCTTCACATTTATTTGCATTAACATAAGACCTGGGATAGACCCATCATTTTATGCAGGTCCTAGTATTCCTCTGGTTTGGACAAATATTGATACACAAAAACTTGCACATTTCTACCTTTTCGTAGTTTTAGTTAGGAGTGAAAACATATATGGTAAACAAGCATGTTATTTGCTACCGCTTAGAAAACAAGGTCGAGATAATACGAATACTTTCTCTGGGATGTAATACCTGACAGATCTCAACAAGTTATATTGATCACACCTGATATCACATTTCCTATAAAATATGAAGCACAGAAATACGTTTATCTATCAAATCGTTTTATTTTTCTAATTGTAAATAGTTCCTTGCATTTGCGTTTGGTCGAGGCAATATATATACTTTTCTGTTGGATGAAATACCTTACGGATAAGATGATAAATAGATTAAGAGTAGTAAGAGAACTTAGAGAAGTAAGTTTATATTGATCACAACTAATACCACAATTTCCTGTGAAATGTGAAGCACAGAAATAAGTTGATCTATACCTTGTGGAAACCAGCTGATGAAGACAAATAGGTCGATTACTTTTCCAAGATTTATCAACTTAACAGAGAAATAAACAATATGGCAATATCAATTAATGATCAAGGACAGTAGGGTCACAGCTGTCATAAGATCTGCAAATAATAAGACCTGCAATGTAGGACGTTATAATATTCGAATTGATGAGAATGTATATATGGTTGACAGAGGATTTGTTTCTAAGTGTCTATGAAGTCGACTGAAGGATAGAAATCTCCTCATAACAACCCTTCTGTACTGGTTCAGGAATATGAGGAAAGGTTCAAGGTTAAGTAATATATTAGCATACATCTTGCTGACAAGGGGAAGTAAAATGAAACTTTTTGCAGTGCATAGCCAGCTGGAGTATAATGACACCATTACCGCGTCGACAGCGGTCTGCCAACAAATTATGACTAAAAATATCAACTGTCATTTCTTAATGGCCCAGCTTGATATGAAGAACTTTCGTGGATTGTATGCAAGTGTTTGCAGATGATCATTTTACATATCATAACCTTCAATTGAGATAAGGACAATTTTCGGGAATTTATGTTTTGTCGTTTCAATTAAAACATCACGTTTTGAACTTTTCTGATTTTAAAAGATTATATTTTGTGACAAGTAATGGGCCCGTATACTGTAATTGATCTTATAGGTACTTACAGCCTGATGCGCCAATATTTAGCAGCCCCGTCTAAGGACGGGGCTGCTATCAGTTTTTGTGAAGTTTCCATCGCCGCCGCCGCCGCCGCCGCCGCCGCCGCACTCGTACTACTAGCTATAACTTTTTCCCACTAAGCTTTCCAGAACTCTTATTCATACCTTACTATTCATACCTCGGGGGAACGATTTTGACATGTTCACTTTCAAGGTCAAAGGTCAAGGTCACGAGATATGTATTCACTCTAAGAATTCCTTGTAAACGCGATAACTTGAAAAGTTTTTGAGCTATGAAGCTCTAACTTGGTATATATCATCCTTGGAAAAGTAAAAAAATTTGAAAAGGTTTTGGCTACAATCCGTCAAAGGTCAAGCTCACAGCAAGGTCATGACGTAAGCATGTTTTAGCAAAAATGCTTTATTTTAACTATGAACACTTTTAATCAATACATGATTGTTATACTCTATAAAAAGTGTTCAATGATTGTGTGACCTTGAAGGTCAAAGGTCAAGGTCATGAGATATGAGTTATTACAAAATGCACTAAATTTGGGTATAACTTTATCCCATTTAGCTTTTCAGAACTCATGAACATGTCTAAATGTTAATACTTCCAGGGAATCATTATGACATGTTCACTTTCAAGTTCAAAGGTCAAGGTCACGAGTTATAAAATCATCGCAAAATTCTTTGTAAACACTGTAACTTGAAAAGTTTTTGTGCTATGAAGTTTAGATTTTGTAGATATTATCTCTTGAGAAGTACAAAATTTTCAAAAAGTTTTGGGTACGAACTGTCGAAGGTCAAGGTCACAGCAAGGTCAACATATATGGAGAAAAATGGATTAATTTATTTTTTAACACTTTATTTCATTACAATAATGTTATACTCAATGAAACGTGTTCATTGATTGTGTGACCTTGACTGTCAACGTCAAGGTCACGAAAAAATTCCCAATTTGGTGAGGCCTGTAAAAGGCGGAACAGGGTAAGGCGAAACCCCAAGTTCCGGGGCTGCTCTGCTTTTGCGGTATCCCGCAAACGCTAATCTAGTTTCTCAAGACACTCATTACTCTTCGGTGAATCACAATTTCTAATTTTGGTTAAGAACTATTTTGGTAGGAAAGCTGTTTCTATTAGCTGAAGAGTCTGAACAAAAAGTTTCAGTATTCTACGCATTTTGCTTCAGGGGCAGATGAGCTGAAATATATTGCAAAATTTAGTATTTCTGTGTTTTTCTTGTGGACTAAATATTTTGTTGAAGTTCCTTTTGCAATTATTGATCGTGTTTGAGGTATAAACAATGACACAAAGAATTGCTTTCGGAGGGAAAGTTGGAACACTCGCGCTTGAAACTGCACAATAAGTGCAAACCTTTTTATCGATCAACTTAACCAAGTAAAATCTAACCTATTTCTCTTCTAATCTTTCATATAAGGATATAAAGTTGGGTCACTTCCCATTACATTACAGTCTTTACATAACTAACGGCGGAAATGAGTGTTTTTAATCAGCAGTGTTATTGATCGAATTAACACATTATTTAGAGGCCTTCCTTGTTACATTGTAAGCGTATTCGTATTAATTTATTGTTTGCATTTGAAATGGTGTTTCTATATTGAATATATGTGATAAAGGTCTTGGATGGTACATCTGTTGCACATCACTAAATGAAAAATAAATAGTGAACATGAAATGAAATTTGTGATAACTATATGATCTTGTTCCTGACGTTTTGTTATGAATTATGATTTCATAATTGATAACAAGAAATTCGGTTGGAAATGCATCGTACTATTTCCCATGGTAGATGCTTTATATCATCAACTCAATTAACATATCTTCCCTAGTAGTCTCTAAGTCTTAAACAATAAGAAGAATCCTGATCGCATCTACTTTAATATCATTGCAAACTACAAAGTTGTCAAGAACATGAAATACTATTTTCAAGTTTGAGAAGTATGTTCCAACTTAAATCAGAAAAAATATATATCAGTTAGCCATTTCATTTCCCACACATTTAGTCAATAAGGTTGTTAAATACTATTGGTTTCTTCTTTTGCAACAATGACATGTCAATAGATGAATTAGAGTTGTGAGTAGTTTCTCATGGAAATTGAAAAGAAGAAAGTTTTACAGGGGAAATAATTATCTCTTATGAGCATTCTGGGTACATTGTTTTAAGGGGCAGTGGCACGTTTTATGGAAAATATACGGTGATTTCAGGAAAATGAAAATTAATAGTTCCAAGTGAAAGACAATGTATTTAAACTAAAGGAAGCAATACTAATCTAAATGAATAACGTAAAGTTTAGCCATGCGATTCCTTTTTCTTGAATTAAAGGTGTTCACAAAAAAGTGGCCGCGAATGGATTTAATGTGAATCTCCATACCTTGTCCTCTGACTATGGATGGTTGGCTTTTGTAATGTGATTTTTGACACTGTCAAATTCATACATTTAGCATCAACTTACAACTATCAGTGAAATATTTAAAATATAAAACTATCAAAAGACGTGCTACTGCCCCTTTAACCACCATACTTAGCAACATACTATATTACTTAGCAAATGTTCTATATATCTCAATACACCAGTTGATAAATGTTCATATTGTATGCAGCTATTAACAAATGTGTATCACGCAGAAAACATAAATTATATGTAGCCATTATATTCCTGTGCAAAAGCGTTAAATGTTTTCATACTCCTATTTGAAGACGATATTATTTTGATTTCAAAATAAGTTATTGGTTTGAAAAACCAGTTAAAAATCCTTGAATGTTACAGTAACCAATGGAAGTGTTCAGTTAATCTTAATAAAACAAATGTTTGATATTATGAGAATGGAGATCTTTTCATCAAAATAATTCTTTAACATGGGTAAACCCATTGATATGATGAACCACTTTAAGTATCTTGGTGTAGTATTTACACATTAAAGGGGCAGTAGCACGTTTTTTGATAATTTTATATTTTAAAAATTGCACTTATAATGGTAAGTAAATGCCTAATGTATTATATTGACAGTGTCAACAATCACATTACACAAGCCAATCAACCATAATCAGAGGACAAAGTATGAGGATTTACATAAAATCCATTGGCGGCCATTTTTGTGTGAACATCTTTAATTATTTTTTGTAAGAAAAAGGAATCGCATGGCTGAACCTTACGTTATATATTTGAATTATTACTGCTCCATTTAGTTTAAATACATTGTCTTTCATTTGGAACCATATATTTTCATTTTCCTGACATCACCTTATATTCCCCCTAAAAACGTGCTACTGCCCCTTTAAATGGACATGTAACATTGTATTAATAATTTGTATAAAGACGGTTTTTATTTCGTTTTTATCAATTTCAAATTGAGGGGTTTTATCCAGGAAATTTTCCAAAAACCAGTTAATACCCACATACAACACATTTTACAACATTGATCGGAGTTGTTGGGTTTTCAATGTTTTGACTGTCTAGAGAGACTACATTTAATGGTGTGTAAAACGCTTTTAGGTGTTGGATCAACTACTCCTAATCATATGGTTTACAGCAAATGCGGAAGATATCCCTTCTACATAAATTCCAAAATACGTTTGAAATATTGGCTTAAGATCCTCACACTGCACGAAACTCGCCTTCCGAAAGTTGCCTATAAAAGCAACCAATCTTGATAATTTGGGTAAGGGTTCTTGGGCATCAAAGATTAGAAACCTTTTATGTTCTCATTGTCATTGTTTTGTATGTTTAAACCAAGGTGTTGGGGATTTTAATGTTTATAAAGGAATTCCGTAATCGAAAAATTATATGTTTTACCAACAATGGCATTCAACCCTAAAATGAAGTTAGGGTTATGACTTGTATAAATCGTGTAAGACATTAATCAAACCAGAGTGATATTAAACAATTCTTACATTTAAAAGTACCAAAATTATCTTTTCATGATAAAGACTAGGCTTGTTGGTTATAACGATAAAAAAGGAGGAAAACTTCCATTGTAAGATATGAAATAAAATGTCAGTTATCTCATTTTGCAATCGAGGATGAAGTCCATTTAACTTTTGGCTGCCAATGTTATAAATATTTAAGAATGGAATAAATTTCGAATAACTACTAATCAAAATCCACAGTGGAAGCATTAATATCAATCATAAGTTGTAATGATGCTTCAACTATTATAAATATAGCGATGTACATCAAGTATGCACAAGATCTTCGTGGTGAAATATAATGCATTAATTTGTATCACATAATGCGAAGTTTTTATAACTATTTATAACATGAAATTGTTACTCTCCTGTATGCGAATGGGCGGCCATGAATACAATAAACATAGTCTCTCTGTCAATCGTACAAAGTGTTGTTGACCTAGACCGAACGGATTTGATGTAATTGATTAGTCAGAAAGACGGACAGAATGACCATTATATACTTAAATGTATTTCCTTGTTTTTCTTTAACCATTATCAGAATTCTGTACGATGACTTTACAATGGCATCAACAAAAAATAAGAGAAAATAGATCACTTAATTCATTTGCTGTAATACTTTAGAGCAGACAAAATAGTTTACTCTCATACAGATCCTGGTATTGGCTCCGTTGGTAAAACCTCTAAACTGGACCAGGAGACAACCACATACATGAAATGCATCTATTAACGATTGTTCTCATGGCAATCCTAATCTTTCAATCAAATTGTATTTGCTATTTGACATTTAATGTCTTTGTGAAATCCACAAAAAGGAATATCAATGGTTGATTATCCTGACATAAATACTACGTGTCATCTGAAATCCCTTTTAATCCAATTCACTATCGTTTACTTGTACTGCAACCCTGGCATTGGCGTAATCTTTCAAGTTAGTTGGTTCGCTAAAGGGCGTTTAACTAGAGGCCAGGCACTTTCACTTAAAGTTTAACTTAAAAACCCTGACATGTGGTGAAAAGTCTCTAAAAATGTGTCAGATGTGAATGAAATTAATAAGGTAAGTAGAACAAAAACTTAATCAATGAATTAATAAATGAATAATCGGAGGATGCTAAAGAGTTCTTATTGTCAACCGTTCTCTCCAAATGAATTTAATTGTAGTTCTCGTTTTTTCAATAACGATGAACTTGATAATCCTTGAGAAATTGAAAATATTTAAAAAGTCACGTCAATTGGTAATGATTTGCTATCTTCTTATCTGAAATTAAATATCCCTCTGAACTTACTTTAATGAATTCCTCTGAAGGTGTGCGTATCATGTGTCTGTACTGAGGACCTACGTGTGTAATATCTCTTCTAAAATACTTACTTGCAGCTTTCTGATTAGACAGTCAGTGATTGTTAATAAAATATTTTGTTTTGAAAAGAAAAGAATATATTTAAAGTTACTTAAAAGAGTGAATTGTTGATGAAAGATAGTGTTCAAAAGATTTTTAGAATAATTGATTACAATTCTTTTTTTCATTTTATAAGACAAAGTTTCAGATCATGAAATAAATAAGTATTCTTGTCAGATCCATGACCCTTTAAGGCGAATAGGGATGGTATACACATTTAAGCCCGGGTTAGAATCTTGATCGAGAGCTGAGGTCTCCACAGTGTAATGTTCCCTGGGAACGCACTTCATCCACTTTGCACTCAGTTTAACCAACTGATTACAGATAGTACAGACTTTTGCAGCTGCTTTGAATGAAACTATTAATTCCTGCACGGAACTACTGTTAAATGCAAAACTACTGATGCGAAATCCTGGCACTGGACAATGGCTCACTGTTATCTAGCTCGGAAATAGTGCTCCCTTAAAGGGGCAGTAGCACGTTTTTTGAGAATTTTATATTTTAAAATTTTCACTGATAATTGTATGTTAACGCTAAATGTATTACTTTGATAGTGTCAAAAATCTCATTACACAAGCCACTCATTCATAGTCAGAGAACAAAGTATGAAGATTTACCTAAAATCCATTGGCGGCCATTTTTGTGTGAACACCTTTAATTCATTTTGTGTAAGAAAAGGAATCGCATGGCTAAAGTTTACATTATATATTTGAATTATTACTGCTCCATTTCGTTTAAATACATTGCCTTTCAATTGGAACCATTTATTTTCATTTTCCTGACATCACCTTATATTCCCTCTAAAAACGTGCTACTGCCCCTTTAAAGGGGCAGTAGCACGTTTTTTGACAATTTTATATTTTCAATTTTTCACTGATAATTGCAAGTTAATGCTAAATGAATTACTTTGATAGTGTCAAAAATCTCATTACACAAACCAATCATCCATAGTCGGAGAACAAATTATGAAGATTCACATAAAATCCATTGGCAGCCATTTTTGTGTGAACACCTTTAATTCATTTTGTGTAAGAAAAGGAATCGCATGGCTTAACTTTGCATTATATATTTGATTAATTATTGCTTTATTTGGTTTTAATACATTGTCATTAGATTGGAACCATTTATTTTCAATTTCCTGACATCACCTTATATTCCCCAAAAAAACGTGCTACTGCCCCTTTAAACTATGATAGACGTGTTTTTAGATATCCCTAGAAAATGAATAACAAAAAGTTAATACCACTATTTAATATACATGTAAACCACTGCCTCGAACTGAAGCTTAATACAGATAAAACTTACACAATTTTTTGTTATGGAGGATAGCTATCAATGCATTCCATTAGTGTTAGATCAGAATTATTGAGAGCTTCCCTGACAGTCTTCTCTCAGAATTCATGAAACGTCTATACCCTTGGGAACATAAACATGCATGCTTTGCTACTTATTATGAGATATGCTCTTATATTTGCTGAGAGGGTAAAGCTCCATAGCAGTAGATTCATCAAAGCGGTTATGTTATCAGTATTACTGCCTCATTTCTGATACTCCCAAAATTGAATATGCCACAAATGATAGTTTATTGATACACAGTGATTGAATGAGCTGCTTATTACAATAAGAAGTCTGATAATATTGTTTATTGGTGTGCAATGTTCATCTCCTATCAACTTGATATCATTAATAAAAAAAATGGCATCCTGTCTTTTTCATCAATGTCAATTATTAGAAACATGTACATGTATGTCTGTTGCTTTTTAAACATGATAATCAATTTAACCATGTACAATTTACATTTACAACAAATATTCAATGTTGTAACATAGATAGGTTTGATAGATACTACCAGTATGAAACTGGTTTCCCTATTCTGAGAGATTGATCATGGAAACGGACAACACTGATATTCGGGATGAAACAAATTTTTTAACAATTAGTTGGTAGTATGTGTGCAGTTAATGTCAGTTTAAATGTTTTCCATGACAAAGCACCCAGCGCTACTTGATTCTTCGTAATCATATTTGGCATGTATCACATATAAGTAATGGTTAAGCTGATAACAATATATGTTTTCAGCTCTTCTGTTATAAAGATAACATCAACAGGTATTTTCGAGAAATATTAAAGTTTCAAATCTCATATCACATCTTCTTGAGGCAAAGTACAAGAAGCTTTTCAGAAATTGCAACTCTGACGCAAGCATGGTCTGTCTAATTAACCAGCTGTTGCACTAAACTGGGAAGTCATGTCCATTCGCAATACTTTTGATCATTTGCCCTGATCCCAAACTTCACAAACGTGACAGAACATATCTAGAAAAGCGCTTTGAATACATTCGCACTTAAATTCATATTTCAGACTAGGAGTGTTTGTAAAGTATACTAAATAAATTAAGCATTTTGACTGACCAGTTCCTTATTCTATCAGTGGTAAAAACCCGCTATCACACCACAGAAGTGGGAACACGTTGCCTATACTTACTAATTTAAGTAAAACAGTACTAACAATAGCCTGACGTAACGATTTCTTTTATGACATCACACTGTTGCCGAGGGGATGGGCTAGTCCACGTTGTCACTCAACATCATGATCATCATCATTACTGCTGCAGGGACTAACATGGATTAATGGATTTTACGTGATCATGAAATTACTATATTTTTTATTGACAAAAAAAGTAAAATGGCGTTAGTTTAAATGTAATTTGGTGATATTAAGTGGGTGAGTGAGACGGAGTTGCCCCTTGTGCACTAATACAGCCATTAGCGAAGTCTGACTATAATAAGAAAAATGTGAAATAACTTTTATGGTTTTGTAGTACAAAGTAGAACTTCTTTCAAATCAAATACACCAGAAACATGTTTGCATAACCACCTTAAATGAATTAGTTCCAGTCGTCTATACGTTGTAGAAACTAATGGATGTTATTCATCATGTTCAAAGTGGTTATTCCTGGCACAAGAAATGCAATTTCGTGCCTCAATTATTTATCCGGATCGTCTGAGAAACATAAATGTTTTTTATAAAGAGAAAATCAACAGTATTATAAAGCATATATGCACCAAAATACTTGTATATTAGACATTTCGAAATATGCCACAAATGGTCAAATGCATAAATTTACTGCTAGTAGTAACCATTCTCTCAATAAGATATTTGCAAAATTAATCTTTGTGCAAAATTTGCTGACAAACTCTCACTTGCATGTTCATGTCTAGCGGGTGATACATTTGAGTTAAAGTTGTAGTAGTGTTTCTATTGGTAGTGGTAGTTATCATTGTTGAAAGCCGTTAATTGGCAAAAACTATACCTAAGACTCCCCACATGGGTAGCTTCAGTCATGAAATATTGACCAAACCTCTGTTTGAATAAGACGAGTTCTTCTGGTTATTTGAAAAATGATTGTTATTCATATGAAAACAGAAAAAAGTATTTACAGAGCAGACTTTTCTATATCAAAGCAATAGGTAGCGTTATTATTATTTTTATTAGTTATTTGATACTGAGGATATAACCTTTGTTGCCTTCAGTAGCATATGCCTGATACCTCTGCTTCTGAACTTAGTAACTGAACTGTATTACACGTATTTTATATTTAGAAAGCAAACCATTGTCACAAGACACTCCTTATCTTAAGACTCTGTCAGTTAGTTCGATATATGACAAAAGATAAATTAATGCCTCTGTGACAGAAATTCGACAGTCAAGACTTTTGTCGCGTTCAAATTGCTGTTTTTCAAGACTTTCCTCATTCTAGCAGGGTTATTACACTTTATGCAGACTTCGGCATAGAACTTTAAAATAAACCATAAAACATGCG
This sequence comes from Steromphala cineraria, assembly GCA_916613615.1. Classification (NCBI taxonomy): domain Eukaryota; kingdom Metazoa; phylum Mollusca; class Gastropoda; order Trochida; family Trochidae; genus Steromphala; species Steromphala cineraria. The sequence goes on along the minus strand of OU744730.1, from coordinate 40,372,991 downwards.
TCTGAAGGTAAAATGCAATACATACTTAGAAAAGGTGGAAGATATAACAAGACGTTTTTATTAATTGACAATTATTAATTACATACAGTATCCTGGTGATACATAATTCACAATATCATGGCATTCTACGCTCTGCTATGCTTTACTACTTTAACACTGAAACCTGATAATAATTGATCAATCTGGTATTTAAAATGACCGCATCGGATATAATAGGAATCATTGATTTGAATAACCGATTTAAAGGTCTTATACCGCTAATGCCTGCTCTAAAATATCATTCTCACTATTTGCTAGATACTACATAATAACCTAGGCAATAACGCTTTTGTCGGATTATCATTGTTGCAAATATATCATTATCGAAATAATGTAGGCCAGAAAAACGGATCCAAACTGCCAACGAACTTTTATACCTTTGATAAACTAGAAACGTAATCTGTGTAAAAAGAGTAATTATTCATATTCGTGGAATATGGTTATAAGAAAGTAAGAAAGCAATTAAATCGGTCTGTTTTCCTTCTATTCTTTTCAAATTAGAGACGAGATATGTACAAGCAAAAACCAAGTGCTTTCTTTACGAAAAGACTGAATTAATCATGAGGGATTTTTTCAAATCTTGGAAAACCTGCACAGCAAATATTTATATCCATTTGGTAGTTTTGGAAGGAATATTAAGTTTACACAAAAGCACTCAAAATGTGATGAACTTTTCCCTAATAAATACCACATTTGCCAAAACGCAATCATGCCCACATATTTTAGAAATAAAGAAAAAAATCATAGGTGGTTGATTTTGTATTGAACCAATTGGTTACCAGCGTTTTTTCGACTCTTCTCCATAACCCCTGAGTTCAATCATTTGAAAACCCGTGTACAAATTCTTACTTATTAAATTTTGATTTGGTTACCCTTTGTCCACGCCTAAGTAAAGCATTTGTTTGTTTCCAACAGAGTGAGGATTTTAATCTTATGTATCCCTGTACACTGGACACGCCTTTTTTGCCTTCTCAAGAATCAAAAGATTCCTTTGGTAATGGCCAAACATTTTCGTGCGGACAGACCTCTTAGTTAATATGAATAATTGTTTATTGTTTAACTATCAATCGTAGGGTTGACATCAATTCTGTGTTCACCAGGATATCCATGAAACTTTTATGACTTAACATGATCATTTAACCACTGGCATATCTCGGGTAATCTTGATATTGTCCAAAATTACTTATATTCGTTTGTCTCTATGAAGATCTATGAAATGTTTATAAATATATGAGATTACATTAGATTGTTAGGATGGACAGCTTAATAACAGTCAGATAGTTCAAGTTTTTATCAAATTACATCATGTGATTAAATGGAAATGCATACACGATTTGCCAGACCATTAACCAATACATTACCGATTTCTTCAAGGAGAAGAAATATGATATCATTCTCGCTTTTAGCATCATAAACTTATAACAGAATATATATTTTGTCATCTTTTACAACTCAAACATATTAGGATTGATAGTGATACACAATTGAATCTGAAATAATGTCATTGAAACGTGAGGCACATCATCAGATTACCTGATTATTTGTAAGAAAATTGCAGATTATTTTATCAGTAACAGACTAAATATTAATTCCTATCAAAAGCAGAATTAGATATTATGGGAGCCGAGTAACACAATCTTCGAGCATCAGTGAGGACACATGGCAATAAAAGACATGAGTGGTAAATTTCAGCACGAAACACATGATTCTGATAACATACATATTATAAGATCCTCCGTTCATGTTGTTATCATGACGTTAAACAACCGTGACGAAAGAAAATAATTACTTGATTTACATATATTTTTCCAAATTTCCACTCATCAATTTCTACGATTCTTTCAACACCACCAATATTTTCTGAATCCTTATCTGCCACAAACACGCACACTTCTCGGCAAAAATGAAATCGTCAACACTGGTATTGAAAGATAATATTCCTAGTTTACGTCGAATAAAATCTTGTGGGAGTTTCCAACCCAACAATAGGTCAAAAGCAATATTTTTCCTGCTTCCAATTTACTGTTATTGTGACGAATAGAAAACTTCTTACCGCAATCCCTTTTGTTGCATTTCCAGCAATATCCGTCCTTTCTATAGCTTGTGTCTCTACATAAATAAAATATCGCTACCCCACATTTTCCACAGATTTCCCTGTCCCAATTTCCAAACAATTATTTTCTTTTTATATTCTTCAGATAAATTAAAAACATCCCACAATCACATTTTGGAAATGCATTCCTGAAAGCTGGATACTTCTAAGCTTGACCACTTCCAAACAAGGCTGTTACTTAGGTATGACGGAAGAGGAATATTGACCAATCGCTGAGTACTTACCAGTGAGAACTTTCCCACGCTCATTCATTCCGTATCCCAGAATTCCGTAGGACAAAACTTTTGAACATGAATATTTGTTAAATTTTCATTCTAAATACTTACCTGTAATTTTTAAAATCGTTGGTTAGTTGCACTCACCGGAAGTAGTCGCGACGAATCTTAATTTTGTGGTCAAAATCTATTTTGACGATTCCTTTATTTTCGCATTTTACAGTTCATGCTTCTTTATAATAGGAAGTGCACGTGCTACTGAACAATATGGCTGGTATGTATCCAGTATTCTGTAGTTAAGTGACCAGTGGCAACGTGACTGAGATATCGGCATCACTACAAGGCATATGGACAGTTCATGCACAAAGATTAAAAAGCATAACAAAATCCGTTTACAAAATTTTAAAGAAGAAGTTCTTCTTAGGCTGGCCGCACACTACGTCCGATTTTTCTTGCGATGCGTCATGCGATGTATTAACAAACGCATTCGGAGCATTTAGCATAGACCACGCACACTACATCCGATGCTGCACCTTCTGACGTCATATTTCCCACGTGTTGCAGTATCCTTTTAAACCACGTTGAACGAAAGGTAGCTATGTATCACGTTTGCATGCACATTATGATTTGTACCATAATTCTAACACCGTTATTTGATATGGTATTGAAATAATGTTGGATGTAACTGCTGTACCGACAATATCCGTGTATATTTTTATGCCCCACCCCCGCAGAAATATGGCAGGGGCATATTGGATTACCCTCGGTTCTCCGTACGTCCGTCCGTTTGTACCTCCGTTCGTACGTACGTACGTACGTACGTAACCACTATATACAGGTATTGTTTATCCACTTCTCCTCAAAAACCATTCAACAGATTTAATTGAAATCGCACACATGGCTTTTAGGCATCCTAAGGGTGTGCATCTCATTTTTTGTTTTTCAATTTTTATTTTGTTTTTTTCAAATTTCTGTCATGTTGAACATAGGTGAATTTTGGGGCAAGTGAAAGCTCATATTGGTATTATAAGGGATAAAGATATCCAAATGGCTTGTGGTACAATTTTTTCCGTAAGGGGAAACTACCAGAACCCATTGAATTCGGCGTAATAGAACAGTGGCTATATAGACATGTCATTACTTGATCTGCCTCTGTGGGGAGAGAATAACAAATTACATAACAAGACAAATACTTTAAGCTTACACGAAACGGCACACCCTGCGTATATCGCCTTACTAAACAAATTTTAACCAGGTGCATGTCACATTAATCTGTCTGTCTAGAAATGAATGTGTTTCAATTAATCAGATATGTCATGTCAAGATCTAACAGGCAACATTTAATGGTACCCTACTCTTTTAACACAGAATAGGAGTTGATATTATGATAAAAGATTAAAGTTAGAAATTTTCAATTAAGATAATACAGAATTATTAGAAATTGTTGGAAATATCAAAACGACTTTTTTTTTCTAAAATTGTTGCTGATAAACAATTAGTTCTTACATTGATATATTTTACCAACTTGTATTACTCTCGTTTTATGAAACATGTGCACAATTGTAAGACATTTGTTTTCGTAAACGTTATAGAACTTCCTCAAAATCTATTTCAACAACCATTGTCCACTAGTTGAATAAATGTAGAAGACACATATACATGTTTATCCAGTGGTGCTAAGTACAGTAGCGTTGTCAAAGTATTTGTAAATGGTCATGGGATTTTAATGAAGATTTGTTATAACATTTCATAATATACATCAGTTGTTTGGCAACATTATAAATAACTTAAGGATTAGTGACACTAAGAAGACTTCACATCTTCTGTGTATTGGCATAAACACTTTCCAAATAAGACATTTTAGTAGTGGTAAACTTCAAAGAAGAGAAGTCAAACGCACTAGCTTAGTGAACTGATTAAAGTATTCGGAAGATTTTCGCCCCCGCCGTCTCCAATTTAAGATTAAGATATAGTGAAGCAACTGTAAGACATGTAAGGTGACTCAAAGGGAAAGTAGATCCACATATAGCTTGATAAGAGAAAATGTCTCCATGACTTCCAAGTTCTCATTTTTATCAACACAACTGAACAGACATGAAACAGCCTCAGTCAGTCTGCAAAAAGAAGTTTTAAGAGAAAAGGTTGATTAGATTTAGAGCTACGGGATCTCTTATTTTATGAGACAGACATGAGATGACTGTTTTGCAAAGCTTACTTTCTGGTTGACAGCTAATTCCAATACCTCAAAACTAACTCAACAGTTTACTTCAATTACTGATATATGCCAGCACATATGTACAACAGATTGAACAGAGCCCTAACTACACCTAGCTAGATTCAGTATAGGATTATAGCGAGTATTATTTAGGCTAAGTTTATTACTTAGACTGGGTCATTAGTTTAGACGTGTTTTGTACTTATAATTAACACTATGGTGATACCCTAACTGCAATCATTTGTTTGAGATAACAGACGATACTGTTGAAAAATTTATTTCTCCAAATACATAAATACATAAGCTCATGCTTTAAACGCATCGCACGAGTTAAGACGGAGTTTCTGCATCATTGTAGGAGTTGTTTAGACCATAAAACACTTGCGATATCATTTTCAACAACTTGTCGAAGAGATATACTCAATTGAAATAAGTGGTGCTTAAGGAGGTTGGATACCTTTGTTACTGCACATCCGCAACAGTCAGCTTGTGCTATTTTAAAGTTTATGCTGTTTTGTTTATTTTTCACTGAAAGTGTGAGATAAAAAAATTTAAAAATTACATAATGATTTAGTTTCATAAAAAACAATGACTATGTTATATTTGTGAACATAAGTATTTGTTTTATGATAAAATTTATTTCACTAATTAACCTTAAGTACTAATGAAAATTTCTAAAAAAGGGTAATGTTGACAATGAAGAGTTATCTTCCCTGGATGTTAATTTTCCTTGATGTGGCTAAATTGAATGTGAATATCTCTGTTATCCCCTGGTGACATATTGTTTTTTCTTTTTAATCTTATTCTAGTGTGTATAAACTATAAAATATATAATTTTCAAAACAATCTTAATACGAGAAATCGATTTTTTTCATAAAAGAATAATATTTTACAGAATAATCATACAAAAAAAGGGTTATTTGTATGAATTTACTTCATATTATTTTCAAGTTCGTTTTTTCTGACTTAGTTTATTTCCATACTGCAATGCCTTAATAGAAAAACATTTAAATAACAATTATATTCAAAAGTTATCTTGAAAGGGAGTTTTTAAATTATTGTATTTTCATCATTAGGTGCCCTAACGGATGGGCCCTTTTTCGAACAAAAACTGTGGTGACATGGTATTTTTATGACACAATTTGATTCAAGACATATTTTTCAACAAAATAAGACCAAATTTAGCTATTTCTTAATACCTCGATATTTTGTATCCAACCTCCTTAACTTATTGTATACTTATTGTTTTAAGACACTTGGTTGAGATTCTCAATATACCCATTTATCTAGGAATAGATTTAAAAGTCAATAAAAGTTCAGTTTAAGAATGATTAGTCTACGGGAAACAATTATTTGTGACCTTTGCCAACAATGTTAGTTATTATCTCGATTAATCCCGAGAATAATAGGCACTTTATGAGTTAGGGTTGAGCCAGGGGCATCTAACACAACAATCATTAGTCTTATTATTATTATTATTATTAATTGGCGCTTACTTTGCACCTCTTATGCTGCAGTTTGCAATCTGAGTGTAAATAAAGTGCAGTCGTCAGTGGATAACTTCCTTCTTGAAAGTTTATGTCGCCAAAACTTGCATTGTTAGTTGAGGATGTGTCCATTTATCCTTTGTTTGATTTAACAAATACTAATGTGTGATGCAAATGTAAAGTCTTAAGGCATCCGTTTATGTTCGACATATTATGATTAATATTTCATACTTTGACCAACATCAGTTATTTTTTCAAAATTTTCAGAAACTGTGTAATGCAAGAGCATCCAAACCACTTATACCTTTAATTATTGTAGTAGATATAAACGCCTAAGATACTGACCAAAACGTTTCGCCTGCAAAATTATATTTTGTTGAAAAATAGACATATGTTAAAAAAATGGAAGTGTGACGTGAGAACAGTGAGAAACAAGCTGTTTTTAGAGGAATGTTGAAGGTTGTATGCCATTTGACTTTCTTATGTTCCCATAGAAAGTCCAATTTAATTAATGGAAACTAAGTTTTAGATTGTTTTAAATTTCTGATCCTTTAAAACAACCAGGACACATGAACTCTTGTTTAATAAATCTCCATATCAAAATCGTTGAGACATGTTAATTTGTATATAGTATCATTAATGATAGTACTGAGACATTCTTTATCTATGTTAATCAAAGTTTAGTAAAACGATTTATTTGAATTTGTTGCTATCAACGTTGCCTAAAAAAGTAAAAATAAGATATCGTTATTAAAAGATGACAACAGCTCTGGACATCGACATGAACAGGGTTTCTTCAAGCTGGTTTCTTCAAGCTGGTTTCCCTCTACAGAAAATACTTCTGGCGTCGGCTTATGTTTTTTCAGTGAATAGTTACTCTATTGACAATCGTTTTTCATTTACGGTATTCAAGTAGACACTAGTCTATCAATATAATGCATACATTAAGAATAACATTATTGAAGACACGTCAACATCTCAATCGTCGTGGTCTTTAATTAGATAGTACAAAATAACCCTGTTTCTGTATTTGACAACTTTGTTTGATTTCTGGTTATTGAACTAGACACAAGTCTACCTCAATTTTCATATAAATCATGTCTTAAGAATAGAACGTCTGACCATAAAGGGTACATAAACATCAAAATCGTGATTGTCTTTTAATCAATGTTGTTATCTAAAGCCTTCCTATTTACAGAACTGAGGATGCATAATGACACAGCTTAAAGGCTTGGGTTAGTATGACCTGCAAGAATCTGAATTGGAATAGTAAATTGTGATTACAGTCGATTCGATCAAAAAGGGTAGACAATAATATTATTTGTAAGAACAAGATTGGTCAATGTGTGCTTGTATTTATATATATATACATGTACATTACTTGTTAATATATGCAATGATTTTAATGCACTACGGGCCTGAGTCCGCGCCAGTACCAGGAAAGATTGATTGATGATTGTAAGGACTAAGGAAAGATATCATCACAAAAGTAATCGAGTATTTATTTTCTTTTGTCTCAAGGTCGTGGTAACAACATGAACGGAAGAGCTAATTACAAATATGTTATCAGAATCATGTGTTTCGTGCTCAAATTCACCACTCATGTCTTTTATTGCCATGTGTCCTCACTGATGCTCGAAGATTGTGTTACTCGGCTTAATGAGACTCCAATAATATCGAATTCTGCTTTAAATAGGAATTCCCTTTATCTATTTCTGATGTAATATTCTACAATTTTCTTTTCAGGTAATCTGATGATGTACCTCCTTATTTGTTTGAGATGTAAACGATAACAAAATATATATTCTGTTATAAGTTTCTAATGTTAAAAGTGATAATGGAATCATATTGTTTCTGCTTCCGCAATTTGCAATGGGCTATGTATCGGTTTTTACATGGTTAACAGTCTTGCAAATCTTGTATTCATTTAATTATCCCCCGCCGCGCGATTAGCGCGAAGCGGGGGATATAGTATTCAGCAGCGTCCGTCCGTACGTCCGTACGTCCGTACGTACGAAATGGAATAACATAAGTACTATTCTCTACATCCTTCTCATATTTTGCATATAGGTTCACCTCAGTGAGAGTAATTGTCCAAATGGGTTTCGTGACCTTGACCTTCATTTCAAGGTCACAAGGACACTTTGTCATTTTACCCTTGTTGGCGCGATATCTCAAGAACTATTTACTGGATTCTCTTCATATCTTACATATAGCTTCTCCTGATGAAGACCTTGGGCTGATTAGATTTTGGTGACCTTGACATTATTCTCAAGGTCACAGGAGGACTTTGAATTTTTGGACATGTGAACTTGCATGTTTACCCTTGTTGGCGCGATATCTCAAGAACTGTTTACTGGATTCTCTTCATATCTTACATATAGCTTCCCCTGGGGAAGACCTTGACCTTCATTTCAAGGTCATTACGAGACTTTGACATTTTACCCTTGTCAGCGGGATATCTCAAGAACCATTCACTGGATTCTCTTCATAGCTTACACAATGCATCTTATTGGGAAGGCGCCGGGTCCAGTCGATTTTGGTGACCTTCACATCATTTTCAAGGTCACAGCGAGACTTTGAAAATTTCAGAATTGAAACCTGCATTTTAGGCTTGTCAGCAGGATATCTCAAGAACCATTAACTGGATGCTCTTCATAATTTACACAAAGCATCTTATTGGGAAGGCGCCGGGCCCAGTTGATTTTGGTGACCTTCAAATTATTTTCAAGGTCACAGTTTATAGTTTTCGTGACCCTCTGACAACAAATAAGAGGTCACAGCCAATAATTGATTGATAATTTGCGGCGAGGGATTATGTCACCTCAGTGACAAACACTTGTTTTATCACATGATGTAACGTGTGAAATAAAATCCTTTTAACTCAATCTTGAACTATCTGACTTTTATGACAGAACAACACTAAGCTGTCAACCCTGACACTCTAATGTAATCTCATAATTCATGAAATATCATGGATCTTTCTTATTGACATTTGTGTCTGATAATGATTTTAAAATGTATTCTTGTAAACAAGGTACACATACAAGTTGAAGTTGGTTTTTTAGTTAAAGTTTTATACATACCCTTATTCGTTATTCATTTACCTACATGTCACAAACTTATTTTGTCAAGACTGTGAAAGAAATGGTGTAATTGGAAAGCGCTTGTTTCAATGTTACTTTGCTGACTTTTAGGAAATAATCAACCAAGTTTCAATTGATGTTTTGTAATATTGTTGATTTCTCTTTATAGAAACATTTATCTTTCTCAGAAAATCCGGATGAATAGTTGAAGCTCGTAGTTGCATTTCTTGTGCCAGGAATAACCACTTTGAACACGGTGAAATACAATCATTAGTTGTTGCAACATATAGACGACGGGAAATAATTCATTCAACCATGGTAATGCAATCATGTTTCTTGTGGATTTGATATGAAATAAGTTATATCTTGTACTGCAAAACTATTCAGGAGTTCAACATTGTTCTAAGTATCAACAGACTCCGCTTATGGGTGTAATATTGCACAAGGGGCGTCACACTCACTTACTTACTCGTTCACTTAATATCACAAGATAACATTTAAACAAATGCAATACTATTTGATCTGTCGATAACAAAATGTTTAGTAAATGCATGATCACATAAAACCCATTTATCGATGTTATTCCCTGCAGCAGAAAGATGTTAAGCACACCTTGGCCACTCAAGGAAATATCAAATTTGGTTATCTTAGGACATGAGTAACATGATATTTGTCAAGATTTGACAGGCATTCGGATTACTGTTCAATGAAATCCAAATAAGAACTATTTTGATGTTGAGCTGCCGCTCGTTACCTCGACTATTGTTTTCAACTATTTTACTTTATTCATATGACATCAAAAATGTAAATTGTTCATGCTTATGTGATGAAAAATGATTTTGGATGATAAATAGAATCTCACCCTCGTGTCTTCTGATATCAAATATATCAACACTCGTTGATAAAAGTAAAATATCCTCGGCAAGCCTCGTATATTTGTTACTTTTATCAACTTGTGTTGATATATTTGATATCAGAAGACACTTGGGTGAGATTCTCTATTTATTCATATGACATCGTATGGCATGATAGCGGGTTGATTTCTCAATGTAATAAGCAGCTCATTCAATCACCTTGGATCAATAAACTATCATGTGTGGCTTGTTCAATTTTGGAAGTATCAGAAATGCGACAGTTATACTGATAACGAAACCGCTTTGGTGAATCTACTGCTATGGAGCTTGGCCAATTTCAGCCAAATCGGTAAATGTAAGAGGATATCTCATAACAAGTTCCAACGCATGCATGTTTATGTACCCTAGGGTATAGCTTTTCCTGAATTCTTAAGGGAACTATAAGGGAACTCTCTCTAATTCTGGCTAACACTAATGGAATGCACTGATAGCAATCTTCCATTACAAAAAAAAAATCTGAAATATCAGTGTAAGAATTATTTGTATTAAGGTTTCTACCGGGCAGTGGCTAACATGTATAATGAACAGTGGTATAAGCTATACATTTTCTAGGGATATCTAAAAACACGTCTGTCATAGTTTAGTGGAGCACTATATCCAAGCTAGAAAGGCTTAATATCCGTGGCCAGGATTTCGCATTTGCTTAACAGTAGTTTCGTGAAGGAATGAATATTCATCTTTAAAAGGAGCTGCATAAGTCTGTACTCTCTGTAATCAGTTGGTTAAACTGAGTGCAGAGTGGATGAAGTGCCCTACCAAGGAACATTACACGGTGGAGACCCGAGCTCTCGATCTGGTTTCTAACTCAAGCTTTAATGTGTACACCATCACCGTTCTCCACCAAGGATTAAGGATCTGACCAGATTACTTATTTATTTCATGATTTGAAACTTAGTCTTACTAAATGAAAAGAAGTAAAATGAATTTGCTTCAAGGGTAATCTTTTGAATATAATCTTTCATCAACAATTCACAGTTGTAAGTAACTTTTAAGTATAGTATTCTTTTATTTCCAAATCTAATATTTTATTAACAATTACTGAATGTCTAATCAAAAAGCTGTAAGTAGATATTTTAGAAGTAATATTGGATGCTCAGTACAGACACATGATACGCACTTCTTCAGTGGAATTCATTAAAGTAAACTCAGAGGGATATTTACTCTCAGATTATCTTTAAGTAAACAAATCATTTCCAATTGACGTAAACTTTTAAATATTTTAAATTTCTTACCAGGATTATCAAGTTCATCCGTAATGAGAAACGAGAACACCAATAACATTTATTTCGAGAGAACAGATTTTAATAAGACATCTATAGCATCTTCCTATTATTCATGTTTATTTGTTTATATTTTATTTGGTCCTTCTTACCTTATTACTTTCACTTAAATCTGACAATTTCTATAGAGAATCTTCTTCAGCTGTCACGGTTTGTTTGTCGAATATTCTGAGAGCACCCGGCCCCCACATTTGACTACTGTAAGCTCCCTTTAGCGATTTAAGTAATCCGAAAGATCACGCCAACGCCAGGGTTGCAGTAGTAAACGATATTGAACTTGAATCAAAAGGGATTTCAGATGTCACTAAGTATTTATTTAAGGATAATCAACCGTTGATACTCCTTTCCGGGGATTTCACAGACAGGACATATCAAATAGCAAATACTGTGTGATTGAAAGATCACATGAGAACAATAGTTCATAGATGAATATGATGTATGTTGTAGAATGTCTCCTGGTCATGTTTTACCAACAGAGACAAATGCAGGGCTCTGTATGAGACTCAACTATTTTGTCTGCCAACTCAAAAATATTACAACAAAGTTATCAAGTGGTACCTGTTGGTCTTATCACTCATTTTTGTTTCAGACATTGATATTTCTGTCAAAGAATTATTCTGATAATTGTTAGCAAAGAAAAAAGAAATAATTTATACCGCCGCTCCGAAGTAAACAGGAGAGTTAGGATACCATGTAAAAAGTAGTAATACATATATTTTAGTGTAATATAGACTAGAATTCACCATAATGTGCATGCTTTATGTACATCGCTAGATTAACAATAGCTGAAGTATCATTACAAATCATGATATATACCGCCAGACACAAGAAAGTACACACTACAGTTTGTGTAAATTTGCTAAATATTTAAGAGATATGGGTTTGCTGGGTTATTTAATGTTAACAATAGCACATATTTGCAGTGAACAAAATATTTGGTGTCTGGTTAATGTTTTGGTACAAGAAATAGAATATTCATTTTCAGGACCCCTAACATGTTTAGAATGTGGTCAATATGTTAAAAACTAGGCACGTTTATTTTCAGATAGACTGTGTTTATTTATTGCTTCCGAAAATGATATCATCATTTTTGACACTTTGAATTATGTGTCACTATATCTTTACAAAATACCCTATAGTAACCAATTTTAAACTTCATCATATCTGCACAGATATGTTGCATGCCAGATACAATTCTGGCATTCTCCAATAGAGGCATGGGTTCAAACTTTAAAAATCCTGATTTTGCGATAAGCCGTAATATTCAAAGGCCAATTAAAACCAATGTAAAGGCGTCCTTGTTAAGAGGTAAGAGGTGAGCACCGTGTGGCAAGTTCAATGTAGTTTTGAGTATTAATTCACTGAGACTTTTTCCAGAAATTCAAATCATTGTGTTGTCGTTTTGTCTTATTCGTTCAATGATTGCAAAACAACAAACAATACTTCACTTTTTGCTTACTAACAGGATGGAAAATATATCAAGTGTTATTAAGTTGACAAACGCAAAATTTAAGTTTCCCCTTTTTCGATATAGTTCTAGATAATTTAAAGTATTACACTGTTCGTTATGTTATAAGTAAGGCGAATAAATATTATCTGCAAAAGAATTAGCATATATTAAAGAACATACCTATTCGCTTTCATTTGTACGAAAGTTTGTTCAGATCAATTTTATTCCTATGAGTAATGTGGACTAGTTTTGGTTTGTTCATCTACCTTTGTTAATAATAGTATAGATCACTGACGTGACAGTTTGTGTGTCAATTTAATCCAGAGGTTATTTGTGCACAATTAGGGTGTTTTTTTACATTTTTGATATTTGAAAATCTCGCAGTTGCTATTGTTTCTGTTTTTTCCAGTTTATAAAAACCCATTTGTTACTCAATTAGTCTGTGAATCCCTAGCCTTCGATCTATGTCGCACACGTCCCTGCATGATAATGTCAATACTGCACTCATCAGTCTTACATGCAAAATTATGTGTTTCTGTGTTTACCAGTATACAAGTGGCATTGAGCTATAAGTAAGTGAATGAGTAAATGTAATATACAGTATACTATAAATATAGTATAGTACATATATAAGACAATAGTGATTTTCAATGCTGATAGATACAAATCCGAAAAAGTGCTAGATGAAAAAAAACAAGTTTACAACCTCCTTGACATTTAGATATAAAAATTACCAATCATATGATAATTTGATTCTTAAAAAAGGATTGTGAAGTGAAGAGGTAAGAATCTTCAAGCAAGGTAACGATATCAGAGTGAACATTTTATAATGTTAAAATGAAACAGTTAAAATATGAGAGGAGCGGTTTCCTAAACCATGTGTGTTTAAACTGGCAGCGTGGAACAGGCTCCTACTCTAAATATTGCATCACAAACAATATATATAAACCAATCTTTTATGTAATTGATCTTAACGTTCCACTGAACAAGTGTAAGACCAAAAGGGTTGTTTTTCAAGAATATGTATCCCTACACTTCTTAGCTGTAAAATTGGTATTTCACTTCATTTTATGTCACAACATGGCGATTATTAGTGATAATTTTTAAATTTGCAGATATAACTGCCGATGTGACTTAATTGTTTGTTCGTCTTCATTTGCTGGTCCATTTGGTGACCAATTGTGACAACCCCTTTTTTATTAATTGTGATTACTATGAGCCTACTTTTAAAGATCTGCTCAACAGGTTTAACTCAATTCTTTTATCCGATAGATAGTTATTATTTTGACCTTGATCTCATTATGTAAAAAAGCTGGTTAGAATTTACGTTTCACTTAAGCTTAAACTCTTAACAAACAAAACAGTACAAGAAGATGTCTATATGCTCATGAGTATAAATATATATATAAGTATAAATTGTACCTTATTTAGATGTGCCTTTTTCAAGTGATTTTGATAGTAGATTTTGAACACTATCGGTTAGTACATGTGCAGAATATCACAACTGTTTTACATAATACATTAATTACATTTAGCGATCTTCGCTAGATGGGGTTATGGGGAGCTTTACCGCAACACGCAACGGACATAAACAATCACAACACAACTTCCGACCTGCCTCACTTTCACAACCTGACGTCACTTCCTCCACGTCACTTCCTCTTCTCTCTTCTCAACCTCTCTTTTCGCACGTGTTTCTTACAGCTCTCTTTTTTCGTAGCACTCTTTCTCTCTTTTCCCTTGCTAATTTCCTTCATCTGTCGTAGGTCTTTTTCGCTAGTCTTTACTCTTCTTTCCGATTCATCATGCCACCTAAAAGGACCGCTGCCCTCAACCATAAGCTTGTCAACAAGCGTGCCAGGTCGGCTCAACCACGAGGGGAGACATCGACGGCGGGGGGTAGGGTCGTGGAACAGCCCGTTCCTGCGGCGCTGCCTCCCCCAAATCTTTCAGGTAATAATTTCAATTCATTACCAATCGTTGATTTCCCAGCAATTGATATTCAATCCCAAGCTTTGCTTAACCATAACTTTCCTTCGCAGATACAAGACACAGGGCTTAATGTCTTAATGTCAACACCAATCCATAACAATAACATCCAATCGCAGACGGAAAAACTAGGCGATTCGGTCAAAACAAGCCTAAGAGAAAAAATACTAAAAGGGGAATTTGTTGAATTTAGATCTCTCCTCCCAATCGAAGGTGAACAAGGCACAGAAAATGTCAATTTTTCCATGGAGTTAGATCCTTCAGGCCAGGTAGTATTCAAGCCTACCACTCAAGATACAAAACCCCTCAGCATAGGCCAATGGACATCATCGTTTCACACCTACATGAGTGTTTACCTTGAAGCTCACCCAAACAAAGTGCAAGACATGCTCACATATGCAGAGACCATTAGGGGTGCGGCTTCTCGATTTGGGGGTAATGCTTGGTCACAGTACGACACACAGTTCAGGCGTCGGATGGAGAGGTACCCGACAAGGTCATGGGGCGTGATCGACAGCCATTTATGGTTACAGCTTATGTTGCCAAATCAATTAAAAACTTCGGCAAGTAAAACTACACAAGGGCCGACATATGCCACACAAAGTTACAGGCAAAGTCAACAGCGCGATCTCCCCTGTTGGGACTTCAACACCAAGGGATGCCACAGGCAGAACTGCCTTTATACACATAAATGTACGACATGTAATCGTATAGGCCACAGCTCCATTACTTGCTTTCGAGCAAAAGGGGGAAACCCCCCCCCTAAAACAACTCAGGGTGACGCAAGACAATCCCAACGTGGCCACTATGGCAACAACACCAATTAATCTTCCACAGTTGAAAAAATGGTTACATCGCTACAAGCAAACTCAACCTAGGGATAGCAGCATAATTTTCCACGGCTTTGCACAAGGTTTTAATTTACAGTATAATGGCCCACAAGGTCCAAGAGAATCAAGAAACTTAAAGTCAGCAATAGCACAGCCACAAGTGGTCCAAAGCAAGCTAAACAAGGAGATTCAAGCTGGTCGCATGGCAGGACCTTTCAAGCAACTACCTATCAAGAACCTAATCACATCACCAATTGGCCTAGTCCCAAAAAAGCTTTCACAAGACGGTGTGGCTGATTTCCGCCTGATACACCATTTGTCTTATCCAGAGGGACAGTCAATTAACCACTATATCCCTTCAGAGCATTGTTCAGTTCATTACAGCACATTCGATGAGGCAGTACAAATGATACAAAGCCTGGGTAACGCTACAGTCATTGCCAAGTTCGACATAAAATCAGCCTTTAGACTACTACCAGTCTCACCACAACAATTCCAGCTCCTGGGCATCAAATTTCAAGGTGACTACTATATAGACAAGTGTCTTCCCTTTGGCTGTTCAATATCCTGTGCGCTGTTCGAAAAGTTCAGTACATTCTTGGAATGGGCAATAAAAACAATAACAGCCTCAAACTCAGTCTCTCATTACTTGGACGATTTCATAATGGCCGCAACAAGCTATCAGCAATGTGAGAACATCCTTGCCAAATCACTCGCTTTGATGTCACAACTAGGCGTCCCCGTTGCACAGGAAAAAACTGTCAGACCCACGACATGTTTAGATTATCTTGGCCTCACCATTGATACAAGTAAAGGAGAGATCAGAGTTCCAGACGACAAACTTACAGACTTACAGGAACAGCTTAAGGAACTATTATCAACAACAAGTAAAAAGACTACACTAAAAACACTTCAATCAATAGTGGGCAAACTCAATTTCATTTGCAAGGCAATACCTATGGGCAGGCCCTTCCTGCGTAGGTTAATAGATGCGCAATGTGGGGCTACAAGACCAAACCACAGAATAAGGCTAACTCAAGGCATTCGCAAAGATATTGAAACATGGCTCCAATTTTTTCAACACTTTAACGGCAAGTCCATTTTCAGAAAAACCAACTGGCTCAGTACAGAAACAGTACAGCTTTACTCGGACGCAGCAGGAAGCAAAGGATTTGCAGCATATTTCCAAGGACATTGGACAAATGGAGAATGGCCAGCAGCATGGGCTGAAAAAGGTTGGCTCAGAGACATTACCTTGTTGGAGATTTTCCCAATCACCCTCGCCATACAGATATGGGGGCATCAGCTGGCCAACAATAACATTCTTTTCTACTGCGACAACCAGGCAGTGGTCACCATAATAAACAAACAAACAGCCAAAGGTAAAGAGGTAATGGTTTTGCTCCGCCGTTTAGTATTATTATGCTTAAACTTTAACATATTGTTTAAAGCAAAATACATTCCCACACATGACAACATTATAGCTGACACACTTTCGAGATTTCAGTGGACCAGATTCAGAGGGGCGGCACCGGCGGCAGACCTACTGGCTACACCAATCCTGCAGGAGGCCTGGGACATTTAATGGCAGAAGCGGACAGGCTGATAGAGGCATCAATGGCGGCCAGCACATGGAGGACATATGCGACAGCGGTAGAGGCTTTAAAACAGTTTCGCACTACATACGGTTTGGCCGGGTTGTGGCCGGTACCAATCGACCAACTTTTACAATTTATTGGTCACATGTCAGTTACGGGTAAGTCCCCTGCCACAGCAAAAACTTATATATCAGCAATAACAACTTACCATAACCTCAATAATTTACATGCTAATACAAACCATTTTCTTGTTCAGAAAGCCTTGTCAGGGATGACGCGTCTCTCACCACGGCAGGACGTCAGACAACCAATTACAGTTCAAATGCTTGCAGACATCACATCCGTCTTGGGTACAGTATGCACTAATGATTATGAAAAATTGCTTTTCAGGGCAGCATACTTGCTAACATTTTTTGGGTTTTTCAGAGTGGGTGAAATCGTGGCCTCCTCTAATAAGGACAGCTCTAATCGGGCCTGTCTGCTGTCGGACATTAGACTACCCACTAACAAAGCAAGCATCATGATCAACTTGAGGCAGTCCAAAACAGATCAGCTTGGCAAGGGGACAAACATCATAATCCAAGCAGCCCCAAACTCTACACTCTGTCCGGTCAAGGCACTCCACGCTTACCTTGAGGCTAGGCCACAGGGCTCTCCCTTATTGTTTGTGCATTTTAATGGTTCACCACTAACTAGATTTCAGTTTCAGGCGGTACTTAAGCGGTCCATAGCATCACTGCCAGGTCGCTTGCACATTAATAACTACTCTTCTCATTCCTTTCGTATAGGGGCGGCAACCACAGCGGCAATGCGTGGTATCAGCGACGAGCAGATCCAACAGATGGGCAGATGGAAGTCTAGCGCTTATTTGTCATATATTCGCATTCCTCAAGTAATCTAACTCATGCACATACTCATTTATTTCTCTATGCTTCAGCCTGGTTCCTCGGGGACAGCTACTTGGCCCGACTCCAGCAGTCCAGCAAGGCAGATGGAGGCAGAACAGCGATTACCTGGTCGGCAAAAGGCGGGATGAGGTGGTCCGGATTGCGTCAGCGGGTCGATCAACTGGTGGCAGCAGAGGGAAATTCGCCCAAGTTCATCCTCATCCATCTGGGATCGAACGACCTCTGCACCACCAACTCCAGGGACCTGTTCGACACGGTAAACCTGGACCTCCTCTACATCAGACTGCGATGCCCGAAATCAGTGCTGGTCTGGTCATCGATGCTGCCTCGGCTGGTCTGGAGAGGGGCCGACAACCACGCCGCTATAGACAACAAGCGGAAGAAGTTGAATAGAAGGATTTTAAACCTTGTGCGAAGCTTGGGGGGCAAGGTGGTCTCCTATGATATACCTTTGGACATGTACAGCAGGGACGGGGTCCATCTCAACAGCAGCGGCATGTCAGTTTTTTGGCAGAGGATTGCCCGTGTTGTATGTTGACTTCCGCATACACAGCATGAATCTCCAAGCATGTCGCTCACCTGTTCCTGTTGTACAGACGCTACTTAAACCAATTATCATCCTTAACCAATCTCAGCTGATCATATCAATAATATTTATGCGTCTCAATGCCAATGAACTCTACAGTATTATGGCATATTTGCTATTCAAACTCATCTTATATCAATCCATGTTAAATCTGAGCTAAAGGACATCCAATATTGGCCATAATCATCACCTACATGTGTTTCTGTGAAGAGTCAAAGTGCTAATGGCTATGTGACATGTATAAATAATATAACTGTGTATAAGTGACTGCCTGTGATACTCTCCGTCCAGGGCGTGAAGAGTCAAAGTGCTAATGGCTATGCGTCGTGTATAAATAATATAACTGTATAAGTGACTGCCTGTGATACTCTCCGTCCAGGGCAAGTGATGCCTCACAACCTACTTCAGGACATCATCTCCTTCACGTTGATTCCGCGTAAAGGACACCATCATCACCTATACGTATCTGTGAAGAGTCAAAGTGCTAATTTCTATGTGATGTGTATAAATCATATAACTGTGTATAACTCTGCCTGTGATACTCTGCTCCGTCCAAGGCAAGCGATGCTTCACAACCAACTCAGGACTTCATCTTCTTTACGTTGATTCCGCGTAAAGGACATCTAATATAGCTCATAATCATTACCTATACAAGTAGCTGTGAAGAGTCAAAGTACTTATTGCTATGTGACATGTATAAATCATATATTTCATATAACTGTGTATACCTTATGCCTGTGATATTCTCTCCTCCAAGGCATGATGCTTCACAACCAATTTTTATGATGTGTCTATCCCACTTTCCTCGGGTAATATATATAAACTGTGTAGTCTTATTCACCCCCTGAAGAGCATTGTATCCTTAGTTGGTGATGCAACATTAATAGTGCTTTATCCAAAACGTGACTTTACTATTCTATTCCAAAGTTTGGAAAAGCTGTCAATCTGGCGAGGGAAGGAAATGCTTCTTAATCTGAATCTCATTAATATTCTTCCATCAGCCAACTCAATTTAATTTATCCTTACATCCTCTCATTCAAAAATGTAAGTTCATCCTTAACAATACCACCCCATCCAATTTACTTCAAATATTTCAAATGTCAAACACAATACCCTTTATTCCAATTGCTCATTCCATATCCCAAATTTTATGCAATTTTCATGTATGATTCCTTTTCCATGCTGCTTTGACCCAATATCCTTCTTCTTTCTTCTGCTTCAGCTCCATTTCAACATAAACCCCCTCTTTTCCATAACTAAATCCATTACACACACACACACTTCTTTTAATCACTGCCCTCCATACATCTTATCATTCATACTGCACTTCATACCTTCCATAACTAAACATTCCACAAACATAATACATACTTTCATTAACCGCACAGTGTGGCTGACGGGCCTGCCTCGCCAACAAATAGCGGCGAGGGTGGCCCGTTTGGCTTGGCATTGACGAGGTCTCACGATAGGCAGCCGGCCTTGGTATGGTTTTTGGGGCAACCCACTAGCCCAAAGCTGCCCCTGCTGATATCCGTTGGGGTCGTGAAATATATCTTGGCTTGCTCTCGCCCGCGTTTGGGCAAATGCTTCGGCACGCTGCTACCTCCCATGCTTCGGGAATAGGCTGTTTAGCGTGGGACCTCGACACTGTCACCCTCACTGTGCCCTTTTAATCCACAATTCATCTTCTTCTTTATTTCCTGGATACCTGCCCCTCCGACTCGGGGCGGCGGGTGGCGGCGACTCACGGTTCCCAGACTAAGTAACGTCACATCATTTATCATATAAGGTCTGGGTTCCGTGCGCCGCTGCCGCCTGCCGCCCTGCGCCGGTGGGGCCCCTCTATAAACACTTCAGGTACGTCTCCACATAATTACATTTAGCGATCTTCGCTAGATGGGGTTATGGGGAGCTTTACCGCAACACGCAACGGACATAAACAATCACAACACAACTTCCGACCTGCCTCACTTTCACAACCTGACGTCACTTCCTCCACGTCACTTCCTCTTCTCTCTTCTCAACCTCTCTTTTCGCACGTGTTTCTTACAGCTCTTTCCCACCCGCCCTCCCCATTTTTCTTTCAGGTCGCTTTGCAAATTTTTAATAAAATTAGGTACGGTGGCTTGGCATTGACGAGGTCTCACGATAGGCAGCCGGCCTTGGTATGGTTTTTGGGGCAACCCACTAGCCCAAAGCTGCCCCTGCTGATATCCGTTGGGGTCGTGAAATATATCTTGGCTTGCTCTCGCCCGCGTTTGGGCAAATGCTTCGGCACGCTGCTACCTCCCATGCTTCGGGAATAGGCTGTTTAGCGTGGGACCTCGACACTGTCACCCTCACTGTGCCCTTTTAATCCACAATTCATCTTCTTCTTTATTTCCTGGATACCTGCCCCTCCGACTCGGGGCGGCGGGTGGCGGCGACTCACGGTTCCCAGACTAAGTAACGTCACATCATTTATCATATAAGGTCTGGGTTCCGTGCGCCGCTGCCGCCTGCCGCCCTGCGCCGGTGGGGCCCCTCTATAAACACTTCAGGTACGTCTCCACATAATGACATCGAAGTGCTAAGACGCCATAAACAAGATGACACCATAATACTTTGGTATCACGGCTTTGACTGCAAATGTGAGTGCAGTTATCAAAATTAGGCTATTATGGATAAAGTCGAACCTCGTTTATCCGGACGTTTTGGTAACACACGAACATCGTCCATATAGCGAGTCGTCCGGTTACTGGAATCAAAATGTTATGTATATATAGTGTTACTCTTTAAAATCGTCCGGAAAGTGAGGTTTCCAGATATCCGAGGTCAAGTTATTTATTACTGAATTTTGAAAATGAGTTATGAATGATAAATGGAATCCCCCGTTCGTGTCTTCTGATATTTGTAACGTTGATAAACTCGTGTTGATATTACAAGACACTTTGTTTCAGATGATCTATCTCTACAGACTAATTTAAATGTAATATACCAAACCTTGAGTCATCAATCTTGAAGCTGGTGATGAGAAAACTAAAATTGACTGAGGAGGAAGTTCGTGGAGGCAATTGTTTTGCTCTGTTCTAAAGCAAGTTTTGATCATATTTACCAGCACACATTTGTTTCATCAGGCCTCGCATAAAAAAGGAAGACAATAAACTACAATCATGAAGGTCATTTTGGTCAGATTATAGGCAAAACTGTATGACGTCATTCTGTCTATTTTATTAACTTGAGTCAGTTTTGGTTCGACTTTGGGGTCAAGACACACTCACTTTCTATCGACGACTACCACATGACCGATCTTTGACCAATTTGATTGCCAGTTAACTAAACTAACATAATTATTGTTTTCACAGTTAAAGTTGTACATCATGATATGACTGTTCTGACATAACAGTACTTTTAGAATGAAAACATGCGGGATTTTAAGTTAAAATTGAATGATAGGTAAGTTATATTACGTTCCTTTGCATGAAGATATTCAGTAAATTTCAAAAAGTGATGGGAACGATAAAAGTTAAATTCTCGAAAATTGGCCTTTACTCAAGTGAAGGTTATGAAACGTTATTGCAACAATTGCACGCAATTGCACACAATCCAAAAAGTTCCTCATTTCAATCAAGGTCCTTAATGTAATGGCAGTTGATATTTTTGCTGATTTGTTGATGACGTGGTAATGGTGTCATTATACAACATGTGGGTAAGCACTGCCAAGCATTTTCTTTTTATTTCCCTAAACTTTAAATTGAATATTTTCTCATTTTCTTGAAACAGTGTTAGTACAGAATGGTTGTTTTGATGGGATTTCTATCGTTCAGTTGACCTCTTGCACTCGTGCTCGTCTTAGCAAGATATCCTCTGTCAACCATACATACAATCTCGCCTTATTATTTGCAGATCTTATGACACTTGTGGCACTTATGTCCTTGATCATAAATATGTATTGTGATATCCTTTCTTTCTTTGTTAAGTTAATAAATCTTGGAAAAGTAATAAACCTAATTGTCCTCATCAGCTGGTTTCCATAACGTGGCGTTTTGATAGATAAACGTCCTTCTTTGCTTCACATTTCACAGGAAATTGTGGTAGAAGTGGAACTTACTTGTTGAGATCTATTTATCATCTTTCGCCAAAGGTATTTTATCCTGCAGAAAAGTATATCTATTATCTCGACCTTCATTTCAAAGCGCAAATGCAGGGAACAAGCTTATTAACCATTTGAAAATAAACCGTTTTGATAGAGAAATGTATTTCTGTGATTCATTTTATAGGAAATGTGATATTAGGTGTGATCAATATTCCTTGATGAGAACGTCAGGTATTACATCCCAGAGAAAGTAAACGTATTATCTCGACCTTTTGTTAAGGGGTAGTAAATAACATGCTTGTTTACCATATATGTTTTCATTCCAGTTAAAACTACGATAAACCGATTGGTCTATTTACAAGTCTTCTGTTAACGTAAAAGAAATGACAGCAGCTGCAAAGCCTATTCTTTATTGTCTAAACAAACAGATGAGATACATATATAAGATAAAAAGGGTGTTATAAGTGTCCATGACATAAAATGTTTACGACATGATGCATAAGTGTTAGTAATTCCTGAGGGAGAGCGATGCATATACTGATATTTAGACAGGAGTGTTGTAAACATAGTATCTCGCAAAAATTAAAGAAAATACTCAAAATCTCCTTTCATTAAAGGCAAACAAGCCAGCCAAAACAGAACGCAACGTCATAGGCGAAAACTAGACGTCAAAGCATTATTCATAACATGAAAACGTGTCACTTGGGTGTGGTTGATGGCTCTTTTTTAATAACAAATATGAAGTGGTTATCATAAAGAAAGGTTTTTAAATTGTTGTTACTTTATAATGGTTAAGTGAACTCTGCTCCTTAACAATATTTCAATTCTGTCTACATACTCAGAGAACACGCTTTTCACGTGCAAATATAGGTGTCTTGACTTGGTTGTCAATCAGACAATTCTTAGACAGAAACCAACTCTTTTGATCGAGGTCGTCTCCATCTTGAACTGAAAGGAAATATATTTGTAACAATTTGTCAACAGGTCAAGAAGTTTTATTTATGCAAATAATGTTTGATGTTCTAACTTCAGCCGATATTCAGTCTATGAAATATATCTGTCAGTATCAAGCCAATTTACATGAGAATGCGTGGATGTTGTTCATTTCACCTTAAGATGCATGGAATTTATGAATATCATGTTGCATCAGTGCAGCACATCGATATCACATGGTTTAAATGAGGTTGGGAAACTGGAGCCCCCTAATGCTTCAAGCAAATTATATATGTGTTTCAAGGTAGTCTCAAGACGATTTTATGGTGGGTAAAGTATATTCAATCTTTCGCTCTATATATGATGGCGTTACAATTTTGTGAATTGGACTGAACCTGCTATACCACCTGCTATCCTCCATGGTTGTTATCTGATAACCTTTCCATGGGTTGGTTATCCAGGATGACAACCTAGATACCACCATTGATAAACACAGAACATTTTTTAGCAATTTAAGAGATATTAGGATAATAAAATATGTGTTTTAATGTTAAAAGGGATAAAACAATTCAGGAACTAGTTACTTCATTATGTTTTTAATTTGTGATAGTCATTGTTGTGTTTTTACTCAGATCTAGAGTTTCTCAGCTGGTTTCATCACGATGAAGACACTTATGTCATTTTAAAGATCCATACAACTAAACGAACGTCACATTGTTAAACTTTAAAGGGGCAGTAGCACGTTTTTAGGGGGAATATAAGGTGATGTCATGAAAATGAAAATTAATGGTTCCAAATGAAAGGCAATGTATTTAAACTAAATGGAGCAGTAATATTTCAAATATAAAATGTAAAGTTCAGCCATGCGATTCCTTTTTCTTACACAAAATGAATTAAAGGTGTTCACACAAAAATGGCCGCCAATGGATTTTGAGTAAGTCTTCATACTTTGTCCTCTGACTAGGGGTGATTGACTTGTGTGATGAGATTTTTTACACTGTCAAAATAATACATTTAACATTAACTTACAATTATCAGTGAAAACTTTAAAATATAAAATTATCGAAAAAACGTGCTACTGCCCCTTTAATGTGAACGATTTGTCTTTGAAGACATTAGTCATAAAGTGAACTGTTAACATGTCGAGATTAATTACTGATAAAGTATTGTTCTCATGAAAGTAAATTTATCCTTCGATTTTTCAAGTTTTGATTTATAGACGCCGTCATCTCTGATAGCTTTTATGAAATAATCTATGCATCTTATACACTTCAAACATTGCCTCGGTTTTCCGTTTCCGAATCCTTTGGATTTCAGAAGGTCTCAGAATCGATGTAATTGCAATATCAAACAGTATCACAAGGTAACAAAATATCAACCAACTGCACAACGTTCTTGTTTGAGTTTTAGGATAATAGGCTTCAAAAGATAGCGAGTGACAAGAGTCAATAGAATGTCCCGAAGAATATGGGATGAAGGTACTTATCATGGATCAAATTGACATGTTTTCTCTTTTTCAAATTGAAGTAGGTGATGGCTTGGTTTTCCCTCCTGTGCACAATGCAACCTATTCCGCCAACGACTAAGTTACACGAAATGGACTCTTAAACAGGTACACTTCTATCAAGGCCAAAGTTATAATAGAGATTGTGTATGATAATATCGAAACAAATGCCTCTTAAGTCTTAGGATTCTTGTTCTGGCAATATGTTGAGAACACTAAGATTACAAATACTGAAGTACCAGCTGTTAAACGAGTATTAAACGAGACCATAAGGGTAAGATTTTATCAAACCACTTGAAACAGGAATATTTTCGTAACAGGTGCATAAATGCCTAATGCAAACCAAAGTAGTTTATCATCCAAAACTATGTTCAACGAAAAATATTGCTTGTGAAAGATCAAACGACACCGCCAGGAGATTTGTTTTGACCGTAGATTTCGGTCATTGGCAATAGCAAAATAAAGCACAATTGCAATTAAATCTCACACGGTTTTAGCGGTTAATATCCTAATACTTCTTGGAGGGTTTTTACATTTAATACTAGAATGTTAAGTCAAAGCCTAAAGATCATGAAGAAATCATTTTCAGACTAGAGCACTTGTGAAATTGATAGAGATTAACTACTAAGCCTATCAATATAAGTAGAAACGGAAGCCCTCCGGGTCTCATCTTATGATTGATCTAGTGATTTGTGGCAGTTATAACAGGCTATAAGAAAATCGATTAAACTTATTAGTGTTCATTAGGTAAAGGTCAATCTACCAATTGCTTGATTACCTACTCAGTGATTTTCATTGTGATAAGACATTAATATTTAAAGTAATTCTTTGTTACCTTATTTCACACCTTTTTATCTAAAAAATCTAAAATTTACAAAGCTTTGAAGAATCATACTATTAGTGACGCAAGTAACTGTAACTGTTTTGACATCTATCGGAGGATATATTTCCATTAAGCAGTATTAAGCTTAATACATGCCGTTATTGTACCTTTAATGCACTTATCCAACTTTAACAATGAACTTACAAGTTTATCACATCACTTTTTGTCAAACACAAACACAATACGGTTTTATCACACATGGTCACTGGTCAGGTTTACAAAAATCATCAACGTGTGCCTACATCAATTTCATTTTTTCATGATGTTTTCTTACATCAATTTCATTATTTGTTTATATTATTTAACTTTAAATACGATGTCTGTACAACTGAACGATTATCTCTATATCAATTTACACCAATTTGTATGCAGGTATCTCAAGCCATGTTGTGTTTGATATCGATCTGTCATTCGATACACCTGCTAACCTGTAGTTACCTAAACTGTATTCCAAACGAAAATATGCATGGATAAGTCTTAAATTTTAAATAACAACGCTAAAACGATTTTACTTAAGAATATTTTTACTAAACAATACTCCATACATGTATTATGTAGTAAATATAATGGGGTCACACCAAAAAGAGAGTCCAAACGGTCATGCTTACAAAATACTTTTATTTGTAAAATTTACAGCATTCGTTGTTTCACAACACCCAAATAAGCTTTTTTAAATCCTGTAAGACGTTGATATGACTTACAAAAAGTTTATCAGGACTGCACAAATTGGCAAGTTCATATTTGATTGCAGAAAAATGTGTCATGTCTATATAAGGGAAAATCAAAAACGGTTACTGAAATACAACGGGCTGTGAAACTGCAAATGTTATAATTATTGGGTGTGACCATTTGTTTCCTCTTTCTAATACATATATATAGTAGAGTGAGTAATACGATTTATCTTGGCTGAACCTAAACGTCTGAGTAGGAATCAAGCATTTCCATAAAATAGCTTTTGCTATATGTGCTCTTGTAAGATATTCCATTTTTAACAGAAAGAAGTTGATCCAGGGAAGGTCCCCCAGGGCCTACATTCTCCTTGTACATGTGTAATTACAGCCTTAGATGGTAATACGTATTAAATATGCCGCTTTAGTCAGGAAGTGACAACTAATTTGCGAGCGATTCTTGTGTTTAACCCCTTCACCTGAATATACATGTTTAAATCATGTAAATTGTTTGATAAAAAAAACTACAATACATGTTATGTATAAAAAGTTGAAAACTTCTATAATGTTGTGGATTGACGGTTTGTTACCTTACGATATTTGGCGGGAGACTGGATCTATAGCTACATAACACAATGATTTCCTTCTTAATCAATTTAAGCCATTAAACAGAGCACTGTATACAGATTTTTTTCTCTTGATATGAATACAAATAGTAAGAAGGACCATTTCCATATTTGATGTAGAAATAAAGTTTTGATGTTGAGAAAAAGTGCCACGTAACCACACCACGTCCGTACAGCAAAGGGTCAGGTACCTATCCATCTGGTTTGACCTAATGATTGTGTAGTGAAAGACAATCTAAACAAGTAAAGCCTTTAAAAAGGCATGCTTGGTGCCACATAGGCAGATGAAGGAGATTGTGATTTGTCGAACAATGTGGGTGATAATATATACAACACTGGATAACAGCAGTAATATTAACACGAGTATTACTCAAAGTTAATTTCACAAAATTAATTTCTATCAACACGAATTGTTGAAAGTAATGAATATTTTTTACATTCATCAACGATTGTTGGTATATTTCAAATCAAAACACACGAGGGTGATATTCTATTTATCATTCAAATTCACTCTTTTTGAGATCTCAGAGAAAAAATGTAAATCTCTGAACACAACAACACTAGATTTTCAAGACAGTGATGTGACAGTGACAGTTTATAATGTTATGGCATTGTGATGTTGTTACTTGAAGTAAAAGCACTGCATGGGTTGCCATGTAGCGTTGACAATGACAGGAAATTGTGCAAAACGTACTGCCAAAACCATATCTCCTTGTCATGCTGGTTAATTATTAACTGTAGTATTACAGATAATAAACAAAATACCCAGCTCCGCTGAGCTAAGCCGCAAGTAACCGAATGGAACCAGCGATGTAGGACATATTCTAAATATAGCACGAGTCAATTTCAGTAGCTCTGATAATAAATACATGTTTTCAACGTAAACATTTAGTGACATTAGTATGACTTGTCACGTGGTCGTAAGTGATCTACCTATTAGTAAACATAAGTCTTTTTTCGATGGCACCATCGTTCTTACACAAACATTACTTTTAAATCGCCAGGCGAGCCCAGCGTGAAATTAAATCGCGTGGGTTATAAAAAAGTGAATTCTGCGATTATTGAATGCGAAATAATGCTCTTATCTGGAACAAATGCAGACTCTTCATCAAATGAAGATGTTTTTGATTGAGTTTGTTAACAATTATCAGCGTCTTTAATAGAAAATATTGTTTCTCTTTTAACATGACATTTAAAGCGAAATCATATTCCAAAGTTTAATGTGCCAAATATTTTGTATTACCCACATGGTGATGTAATGCGTTTTTTGCTACAGCTCTGTTCATTGGTCTTTTGATTTGGATACAACACATGTGATTGGCGCGGCTTCCCTTTGAAAATATCAAGAGTAATATAGAGAGAATTCAGAAAAGTTTTAGGAGAATCAAATCATAATACTTGGTGCCCTTTGGGGCACCAGGCAATAAGAGAGCTGTCCAGGTAATAAATCAGGAAAGTGGTATTGAAGAGTTATGAAGGTGCAGGCCTCCAGTGTCAGTAGACAAGGGTTTGTCAAAAGGATCGGATCACAAAGCTATGAGAAGCACTTATTTCAAGGTCGTGGAACATTTACCCAAAACATCATTGTTTCAGATAGATACAGTAATGAACTCTGTGTAGATGGAAGGCGACCTCTTTGACAGATATAACCTATTGATAAGACACATGCAGGCAAAAGTGATATGAAGGTTTCATGACAAGACATTCAGACGTTCAAGTAACAATTGACAAGAAAAGTATACATCTGTTGTTCCGGACTGTTTATGCAAGATCACACAGAATTTGTACTTTTAATTGAAGCTATCTGTTAAGTGTCATCCTCTCACCTTTAAGGAGCTATATGACCTGATATCACCAATTAATATTATACATATTTTATATTCCGGCTTCTATTCCAGGATAATCCTACAGCAACATGACCTTATAAAATACTTAAACTGTTCTTGGTTCAGCAATTAACTCCACTGCATATTTGTTCTTGTGTATACATATCGAGTAGATGTGTCTCTTCACAAATATCACAAAATACTCGTGTCATGTTAATTCCTCTCTGATTTGTATTCAGAACTGTTTATTTGCTCTAAAATTCACAAATATCGGTACAATATGACTCGTGTCATGTTATTTCCTCTCTGATTTGTATTCGGAACTATTTATTGACTGTAAGATTTTTCGATAAGAATTTGAACAAGATCATACAGATTGTGTACTTTTAGATGAAGATGAATTTTAAGTGTCAGCCTCTCACCTATAAACCAACATTTATATTGGCTGATATCACTAGGTATTATTCGTTTTAATTGTTCTGGGTTTCAATTCTTTCCTAAAATAACAAAGCAGTGTCATGAATACGATAAGTAACTTACGCTGTATTTGGTTTAAAGGGACAGTCCTATCAGGGTATGTTATGTCGAAACAGAGTGCATGTACTTCCCTGTTAATATTTGTATATGAATATTACAAGATTATTCACACCTTTTTTCATAATTGTAAGTGAGTGTAACATTTAAGTTGTTCTAGATTTGACAAAGAATAGAATGCATCACTTCTTGAATTTTGGTTCTACAAAAATATCCGATATGACTTCCCTTGAAGCAGTTAACTTTATTACATACTTGTTAAACACCATCCTTTTCATACTATTTACCAACATGTACATGTATGTATTAGAACAAAATTATATACTTCTCTTCTCTTAATGAAAATTGTGTGTATATATAAGAAAATATGTTTAGTCCTTTTTTGCACTGCCAAGTTTTGTAAACAAACTATTGCAACCAGATGACACCAGAAACGCCAGGGAGTGCGCCAGTGATTGTTCTGTATCATATTCTAACTTGGCTTCAAAATCAGACTTGATGTAATAAATTTGAATCGACGATCGTTGGTTATTATTATTAACACTAGCTTCTTGACATTTAGGAACAAGAGATTGATTGATTTTAGGTTTTGAAATTACGTAGAAGATAAAAGCACAATGACAATCATACGGTCACAGGTATATATTTAATCAAATTTAATGATGGTGTTAGGTTAAAGCTTTCCCTAAGTTTCATTTGTCTGTTTGTAAGTTGAATTCAATGACGACGCTCAATGATTGTGAACTCTGGATTTCATAAATACTTACAGAATTAAAACGTTTCAAATACATTTTTTTTCGATTTTGATTAGTATCAATATGCGTTTAACATAGCAAACTTAAACTAATCGAACAAAATTCACTTTTAAAAAAACATATAACAAACATTCAAACGTAATTGACTTTTACTTCTTTTATTATCGTTATTTCACATATTGTTGGTTTCAAATTTTAAAAAGAAACAAAATACGGAATCCAACATTGCTTGCGAAAGCTGTAGAGATTTATCAAAAGCCCTCGAGATTTATCACAGGGTAAAAAGTTTATGAAAGATGACATGCGAAATTTTCAAGGATGGTGTACATATGTTTATTTAATAAAATCCACAAAGTTTAGATATTTATGTACATATGTATAATTAGCTCAGTAACTCTTGAAAAAGGTACACATCTTATTCAGTTTGATTTATTATAATATATAATAATAATAATAATTAGGGTATTTATATAGCGCACATATCCACACCGAATGCATGCTCAAGGCGCTCCCTGAATTATTACCCTGGTCTAACCCAAGCTGCCGATTAAGCGCTTGATGGGTCCCCCTCCAACACAACTTTCACCAGGTACCCATTTCCTGCTGGGTGAACAGAGGCACGTTTTGAATAAAGTCTCTTGCCTAAGGCGACACCACAAGTTATACAACTCGTGTCTCAGTGTGGGGCAGGGAATTACCCTTCAAACTCTCAGTTCATTCAGCAATGAATCGGGTAACCCACCCATCCGGCGAGCCACGCCAGATGTTGCTTAACTACACTGATAGCACAGGACCACATTACATTCACACGAATCTTAACTGTATAAAGTACTTTGTGTACTGGGAATTCCATTACTTATGCCCACGCGAAATTAGGCCCATTGGCTTAAAAACGAGATGATTTTCCGATATTAAGGACATGGGCTTAAATTGGGATTTAGTTTTTTGGTGTCTGGTCTTTTGACGTTTTTAAGCTTGTTATTTAGGGTACTTTTTCCTTCAAGGGGAATTTTAACAAAACTTCGTCATACAAGTTTTCACCCTTTTCTTGGCAATTACATTTTCTGAAACGCAAATGACTTGACTTAATAATGTCCCGTCACATAAAGAGATTATTTTATCTGGTGTTAAATACGTGAATCAGTTCAATACATTACTACTCTGACAAGTCATTTAAAAAAGGAATGTGTGCACCAGTACGCAATCCTCACAAACTAGTTTTATGACAGCAACTTCCTAACTAATTAATTTAAAGCCATGGCAAGAACCGACATTTGAAAACTATACAAATAATGAATAATTGAGTCAGGAAGACAAGGAGTTTTATGGATTATCAACTTCTTTTATTGTAGAATGTATTGTGGAAGCCTAACCCCCTCCCCTAATTGGCTTCTATTATCTCCCTGCACCTAATTAGCTCACTCACAAACTGATATCCCACTCATTTCATCATGTTGTCTTAGCCTCTTTGATGTTAAGTTAGATACATTGTTATCTCATCCTGTTGTTACTGTTATTGTAATCTCATCATCATCATGTCCATATGTATAAATTGCTGTACTCCCATTTTCCTATATGCTTGAAAACGGTATAAGAATCTATACCGAAACGTCGATACATTCTATAATAAAAGAAGTTGATAATCCATAAAACTCCTTGTCTTCTTGATACTCCAACTTCTAAAATGCCTCTCAAACAACTTACTTGAGTCAGATTAATATCAACAAATCAAATAATTTGATTTTCATTTCTTTCTGCAAACTGTTTAAACAACGTAAACGTGAAGAGGAAATGTTTTGATAGGTACATTGTCGTATCTTTTGGGAATCCATGCTACAAAACGATGTTTAGCTCTTATTTCTAAAAAGTAAATAACGGAATAAATCAACAACCCTTTGTGTTTCAAATCAAGGAGACCGATGATGTGTGTGACATATTGCCAAATCATTTTCACCATTAGTTTTCCTAATATGTGAATTAATTCATAGTAAGAAGAGATGTTTGGCTTATATTTCTAAAGAATAATTACACAACACACAAAATAAAATCAACAACCATTTTATTTCTTTGATTTTCGAATCAAGGAAAAGACTCATATGACATGTTGCCAACTAGTTATCCTCATTAGTGTTCTTATATTATATGAACTACTCTAAGAATACATTGAATATTTTGTGTCTAAAAAAGGCTTAAAAGTAATGATTTGAGATTTTTACTTAGCCCGTTTGAAATAACTTATTATTGACTGTATTTTGTAATATTTAATGGAGCGGCACTTATATAAGCTTAAAACTTGTTGTGCCAATCCATATTCATGTAAATGCTTTAATTTCATGAATAAAATATATTTAAATCAAATTACTTACTATAGATAGAGGCCTAAAATATCCTTTACATCTGAAATAGTTTATGTTTTTTAGCAACTGCCAACTGAAAGACCAAATTGATATTAAAATCTGAACCAAAAAAAAAACATAAAAAAACATCCAATTTCAAAAATCGCGCAAGTCTTTAACTCGGACAAAACCAAGCTGACAGAAATGCAATCATGATTCTTGTGTTGTATTCGAATGACACAACGAAATTATGACTTGACGCGATAGTCTGGGGAGGTTTCTATTGTGATATTGAACTGATATGTGGGGAGGAATAATCAGCTTCACGTTCGTGGACAGCCGATGTCAAGATGTCAGGATGTACATTTTGACTTTTTTTTTAAGTGTCTCAAGAAATTTGTCAATTCCTTCGCATGAAATATGTACTTTCACATGTCGCCTTGTCAAGTACTAGCCACATACTGCATCAAGCTTAAGCGTTGTGAACTTGTATAAGATTGCCTGTTAAACGGAACTACCAAGATGTGTCCTAGTTTACAAATTATTCAAATTCATAACAATTTTAGATTAAAATGATTCAAGTAAATATTAATCCTGATAAACATTAACGTAAAGAGTACATGAGTGCATGCTAGGATATATGGTTACAATAAAAGCAATCTTATCAAACAGCCTACTTCAATACCAAAAATACTAAAATATTAATATCTGCAATTGTACATTAATCAAAGGATTAATTCCTGCAATCCCAACAATTCTGAACAAGGCAAATGGAAAAGAATGATTTTATCAATCACCATATGTAGTCTAGTACTTTTCGGGTAAACTGCACATTAATGTCTAATACCTGAGAGTCATGGGAGTTGTACTTGTTTGACTGAAGTTATTGTTTAGGTTTGTTGTTAATTGAATACTAACACGACGTTTTTGTGTTGTTAAGACTTTCAGGCATCTAACAAATCCTGTCTGAACCTAGCAAAAAGTGGATGAGGATAAAGCCTTTACAGTCAGTGTTGTTTATTCAGTAAGGCAACAACCTTAAGACGCTCACAATCACCTTAGCACATGATCAGCTCACTGTCTAACGCAGAAGCTGACTCCGATTGTTAAACATATTGGTCCTGTCAAGAAAATGTCAGTAGCCATATAAAAACCCTAATGATGAATACAACTTCCTCAGGTTTGTCACAGGGTTTTCCAGTTAAATAAAGTTAATGTAAATTTGGTCCTATTTAAAATACTAACATGTACATGTAGGTAAACTTTTGAAACTGATATCAAATAAAGAAATGGGTAAGTTGTCCAAATCAATATAATTTTAACAATTTCAATCAATACATCAATCAAACCATTATATATTTTAATACATAACACAGTTTGAGATAGATACAAGTATATAATAGATTTAACTCGTCTGAAGGTCATAGCTCACATTGAAGTATAC
Organism: Steromphala cineraria; assembly: GCA_916613615.1. Taxonomy (NCBI): domain Eukaryota; kingdom Metazoa; phylum Mollusca; class Gastropoda; order Trochida; family Trochidae; genus Steromphala; species Steromphala cineraria. The sequence continues at coordinate 40,338,697 of OU744730.1, read as the reverse complement.
CTGCATGACTGATGTTTTCGCCTGTAATATCTGTAAAGCTGACGATGACTTAAAGAGACACAGAGTATGTTGATAGGATCACATATGTCAAATTTTGAAATCGATGTTATTACATCGGGAACCGCTAACTGTTACTGAAATTAACAAGTAAAAGGTCAATCAGTACATTAGAGCGAAAATACGGCCATTCAAAGTCGGGATTTTGATCGAAAACCGGACATTGTGGCTCGAGCGGAGCGAGCAAATTCGCCAAACGTAATTTTGAAAACTTGTCATAAGCTGACAGGAAGATACATTCGATTCGAAAGTGTTTATCAGGTATTGTTACTAATAGGTAGATTAATTGGATGCATAATTTCGAATATTTAACGTATTTGAGATGTTTTCTCGATTTTTCCATAAAATCAAGCATTTCAGAGATATTATGAATAAATTGATATATTTGCAAGTCCAGTGATGAGATATGAACTTCAATCAAAATATGAGATATTTTTTAGCTTATCAAAGCCAAATAAAATTTTAAGAAAGATACTCTGTGTCATTTTCAAACAATACCCAGAATTTCCTTTAAACAAGACATGTCATGCCTGAATGTTGTCAGCATTGAACATCTATATTATCTACAATGGGCATACGGGCATTGACCTGACCAACAGTGTCCCTTTGAAAAATAACCTAATAAACAGTTATTTAATCCAATGATTTGTCGACTTGGCGTTGCCTCGGTGAATATCATCTGTCAAAGGTCGACAAATCATTGGATCAACCGAATCTGAAGTCTATAATTGTTTTATTTATGAAATATGTTCTTGATTTTTCTTCTTTGCAACAGTAACTGTAACTTCTCTTTTAAGGATTTATTCTGTGTACAACTAAAAACATTTCAAACTAGATCAACAGAGCAACACATTCATATGAGACACACTATTAGAAACTACTTAAATACAACATATTCATATATGTTACTGATTACCTTGAGACGGGAACATTTCCATGTAAATCGGCGTAGCGTAACATAGTTATGATAGAAAATGTAAGTTGGGCTACTGAAGTCACTGTGAGACATGATATGTTCAGATACCGCCTCACCCACACTACCTTTGGTATTCACTGACTATTTCGTCTGATGTATGTCTATCCACAATACAGGTATATTTTATTATTTTGTGTACAAATCAACTCAAGGGCACAGTTATAAAAAAAATTTGAATCATGTAACAGACACTGTTACGATTTTGACTGTCATATTATTCTACACTGTGAACATAATGTGTACAACAGAAATCATTTCTTTTCCAAACTCCTAGATCTTTTTGATGTTTACACAACTACTAAATATCTGGATATATAATTCAATCGCTTTTTTTCAAGACGTTTGATGTTTAATGTGAGCTGAAAGTCTAGTTTGGCTTTGAAATAGAACGTACATTATCTTTTATAATCTTGATACTTTTCCAGTATGAATGTTTGTTAATGATACAATTGATTTAAGAAGTGATAATGATCTCCCTTCAGCGTGCTCGAGTATTAGGACTACGCCAATAGAGAAATCTATTAAGGTTTTTTTTATGTTGCGGCTTTTAGAATCGATATCTGCTCTGGGGCAATTCAAATGTAAAAACATATTCACTTCATCAAATAATTTCCCACAGGTAATATCTTTTTCAAAGTGTTTAAATAAATCAGTTGTCTTATAATTTAGAGGTCGGAAACAATGAAATAACCGTTTTCCTTTGGGACCAATTTGACAAACAAATTCTTCTTAAAAACAAAAACAAAAAAGACGATTACCATTCCCTCGATGTGTTAAAATCAAACCTTAGCAATGATTTGATTGTGTTTCTGTATTTGATTTCTTCGTTTGAATGAATTGTTGCTTTTTTAACTTCAAGAAACAAAATACCGTTTGGTGGATCTAACAAAATTACTCATCACAAATCTTACATGCTACTAAATAATAAACAGTCACATTGCATTGATCATTAGAAAAAGAAAAACAAGCACGCCTATTTTTAAAATGTATAATGTTACGATGTTGCACAGAAACATACTTCAGAAGACTGTAACTGAATTTATATTGACATTGCTTTTCCTCATACAGACGTGATATGGAGATATTGGACAAGCCTTATACTAAGGTATCTCAACTGTTTAATAAACGATAACCGCTTGTAATATACCAGTGTCATCTCTATTTAACAGTGGCGTCATTGACGTCAAATGCTTTGGTCTTAATTGTTTTCCCCGCAAAACTTTGCCAGTTTTGCCGGATATTTACAAAGCTTCAAGAAATGCCTTTGTTTACGGGGCATATCTCTGGTAAGATCTATTGGTGAAGTGGTGCATTTTGCTTCTTTGGTCATTGGTCAATGGGAACAATTAGAACTAAGTGAAAATGGGGTGTAAGGTCCTTTTCCGGCTTCTATTTCAAAATCTTTTGGTATAATTTTATGAGAATAAGATTGTAGTTAGACCCATAGATGAAAGAGTCAGTGTTAATCTGTAAGCTACTTCTTTTTTTATCTCAATATTTTTAGAAAATACTTATGTTTGATGATTGTCTCTATCTTAACTGGATAATAAGGCAAAGATGTTGAGGTGTGATTAACAGTTGCGACGAGGGACATTACAGTTTATCACATGCACACGTTTCTAGTTGGGTTATGTACTTGGCCTCAGTACCAGGGATAAAGTTAAATAAGTGTTATTTGATTCAATAATGGCCGTGCAAGAACCATAAAACTTTCATAATTGCAAATGCCTATTGAAAGGAATAACCTTAAATTTTTCAGATTAACGGTATTTGTTTAGATCATTAGGCTTGTCACTGATTGAAGAACACTTCGTCTTCCACAACGCTCATTCTTGATTCAAACCACATCATCCAATTTATGATCATGGTTTTATGTTAAACTGAAAGAGCTATATAATGACGTCACAAAACCCTAATTCTCTTAAAGGTAACGGTTATTTATGTCTTTACACCAGTCTTGAGCATATTTGGGTAGTAATAAATGATTCACAATATTTTTGATTTCAGCGTATAAAGAAAATCAAAATTAGATTATGTAATTTTGGTTTTTGACCCCTGCTAACTCTGAATTTCGGAAACGGGCACCTTTAATGCTAAAGAACTTTTATTGCTGTTTTTTGTTTGTATTGTATATTGCTTGACATACTATACTTTCTTTATCATGCACTTTTAACGATTTTCATTATTCAAATTTGTAATAACTGTCTCTTGCCGATGAGTTTATGATCATCCAAGTTAGAGAAAGTAAAAAACTGTTTTAACGTGAATTATGCAAAAGACAAATACATCTAGGATATCATCAATATAGCACAGGATAACCTGTTTTACCGCAAAACTCATTGTCGCTCACTACCTAGTCACAATAACCTTGGATCACCCGTCATAAAAGTTCGTCTGTTCATATCTAATGATAACATTTGTCTGAGCAGATGTTATTTGACTACAATGATAGCATTTTCTCCTTTGATATCTTAGCTTATGACATGATAGATATGACAGAGACGTATTGAGAACACAAATCCAGTCAAACAAGCCTCAGAAACAGATAACATAGTTAAAGGCTCTACTTCACGATCAAGCCAATTACTAACAATTTCTGGTATTTCCTCCTTCTGACCTAACAATTTCTAGTTGTTAATTGATTTTGTGATTATTGCTTTGTTTCAAACACTGCTAACGAAAAGGTAACAGAAATGTGTCTGCTTTTCATTTCTTGAGAAATCTTTGTTCAGTACATGCATGTTTCCTCACATTCTAAAAAACACATATAGAGAGCCATTGTAAAGATGAGAGATTCTTAGTACTAACTTAAATTGATTTTTTTTGTCACTGAGGCTGAATACAAATGCAATAAGAAAATATCGCGTTATATTTCTCTGTTAGCATTAACTTTTTAAACACCCCCAAGTCGGATGTTATTGTATATAGGATAAAGCCAACACTAATACCCATAAATGAAGAAATATATATGACCTTGAGAAAAACATTTAGAGAAAATACCGCTTTTCATTAACCCTTTTCAAAACACTTCCTGACAACAGCAACTTCTTGAGCTATCAAAAAAATCAAATACACACATAGAATGGAGAAAGGTTAAACTATGAATCTGAAATCAACACAATGGGATTAATTAGAAAAAAAGGACAAAGTAGGTCAGATAAAAGTTATCTATCAATGTAAATTGCATAATTAAAGATATTTAGGTTCAATACAGGCCAGTATTATTTGTTTTCTGTATCAAATGCTTGAATCAATAACTCCACTCTAGCTTGCTTCCTTAAAAAATCAGAGCAGATAAAGAAGACTAGAGGTAACCTTTAAATAAATTGATTCAGTTTAGCGAATCATGATGTCAAATTAATATAACGTAAAACCCAACAATAAAAATAAACCATGAACGTGCATCAAACCAAACAAGTAAATCTGTGAGCATCTTGAAAGACAAAGACAGCGAGAAGCTTTCAGGAGACAGAGAACACTCTTGATTGATGTATAAAATGTTTTAACCTTAGGCCTTATGGTAATCAATCTGCAGACAGTCCCAGTTCAGATCAGTAATCACAATTTCCTGGTATTCAACATTATAGCCATCACATTACTGACGCTATGGCTGTCATAAAAATGAAATCATGTAAGCGATCTATTAACTTACTGTTCACAAAGGAAGTCGGTCAATTGAGAGACGTTGTACAGACGTTCTTATTAACTCTGATAGCTTCTGCTTGTCAAAAGCCTTAAAGCAAATACATTGTTAAACAATTCGCTAACATCTCTGAACTGAACCTGCAAAGAGATATACCATGACATTTTCAGTAGTTGTACTCGACACTCATGACCAAACTCATTACAATGTACGTAACCAATACTTACTGTATCACAATTTTTTGATGAATTAACCTTTGATTTCTCCTTTGGGACAATAGAGAAGAATTATATATAGGAAGTAATAAAATGGGAATATTGATGCACACGCAAGAAAAGGTTATCTCATACAGGTATAAGTTGGTAAAACAATTCTAATTCCATAATGAAACTTGTTTCCTCATGAGTATGAACAGTCAAATGACGAGCACGCATGATACTCTTGTAACACGATTTATGGCGGAACTATTTTAGCCCTTTTTCTGGAACATTTTGTTTGCAAACTTTCTTTTGTAAATTCAAATTTTCTTTTTCAAGGAGAATTTCTTTTGAACAGACACTTGAACATTAGATTAAAATCAAAGTCATCAGACTGATCAATACATTTTTATTATATTGTCCTTGTTGTACTGTGTATTGTAAGAACGATATTCCCAATATAAAATATAGAGGCATATACCCATACAGTGGTGTATTTCAATTCTTTCTTTCAATGTACATTACTGAATAAAGAACAGTTTTATGTGTTCTGTGTTGTGCTTTTAACTCAATATTTGTGTCCGGGGGTTATTTTAATAACCCCGGAATAAGCTTAATAGGATAATTTTGGGAATGATAAAGTATAGATTTTAAAAGTTGCTAATCAAAATCAATAATATGACAACTTTGACAGATCAAGACTTATCAAGATGCATAACATATACGAATCAGTGCATAATTTAAGAAAGACTGAAACATTTACTATATATCAAATGTTAGATGCACAATGGAAGTGATGAAAGTTATGACGGTTGAACATGGGAATATTTTTTTAATTAAGCACTCTATCTGATTTATGGTTGTGTTGGGAAAGTTTTACAAAGACTTGGCAAAGGATAAATAACGATTATGATAATCATAAATATTCATAGCTGGAAATAAACAAAACAAATTAGGGATCATGTAGTTTGACCACTTCGAATCTGTCGATCACAACGAGATGGCAAGTTTCTAAGACAATAACAATAACACCATTGTTGGGCTTACAGTGTATCGCCATCATGCGCCCTAATAACGGATTGACATCTTCGTTGCCTGCTCATGATGAGGTACACAATGTTTTGTTGAGGTAGGTTGTTCCGTTCTTGTCTGACTGTATTTTCAACATCACAATGAGGCATAGAGATCACTTCAGTGTGGCAGTGTTCTCAATTAACAACGTTATGTGTTACTGTTGATGTTTGCTGTTGTATGTTACTGTTGATGTTTGCTGTTGTGTGTTACTATTGATGTTTGCTCAGAATTAGTTGTAATAACAATTTGACACAGACTCTGGTAGTGAAACTAAGATTGATATATATGAAACCATTTGCTTTGTATTATTACTAAATTATTTATTAAGAGTAATTTTGTCTTCTTGTAAATAAAAACATGTGAGTTTTTATTGCTTACTGTTCATATTTGAGAGATCCAAGAATAGAAATGCATAATGTTTATGTTTATGTATAAAACAACAAGTAAAGGTCATACATTTTGTACAAACCTATTTGGAAAAGATACATAGACAAAACGATTGATCATGTGTCTGAAAATATATTGAAAGCTGTCACTTTATGATGAACAGCTAATATTTGATAGAAAACATTGATCTGAAGATAGGGACACCTGAATCGTCAGACTGTTGATGTCAATATAATAAATCCTTTAAAAGATCATGTATCCGTCTTAAAATACTGGCTGTATGTCAGTGTGTTTATAAGTCTGCAGACTATCCTTGTTGGGACTCTTGATCATTTTTTGACACACACTAATTATCCTTTACAACTCGCTATCAATATGTTTGTTTATTATGGATAATTGCCAGCGTAGTAGATTCTCTAGCAATCTCACTCATCATAATGCAAAAAAGAGAAGTTTGCTCACTAAATCTTTTTCGTCATATGAATCCAAATATTCTGTGCTGAATTGTCATACTGATGACACTGTCAACTCTATTAGTTACTCAAGTTTTTTAGATATCTATAACCCTTAATGAGATTTGGACAGTGTGATAACCATTTTCATGTTTTGTCCTTCACTAAATTCATAGAGAGAGGAGAGAAGGAAGTAATGTTTTTAATCGAAAACAAAACAACAACTTTTTATTTCTTTTCAGCAGTGGCTAGTTAAGAAAATAAATCAGCGTATTGATTGGCGTTTTGGCTTGGTTTGAAATGATTTGAACTGGATACCTATTATAAATTATTATTATTAAAACTTCTGTTTCATTTGAGAGATATCTCACTATTATTCCTGTACAGAAATTCGGTGCTCTAATCACCGTCTTATGATTGAATACGGTCGCCGATTAGGACTGCCAAAAGACCAGCGACTTCGTCCTCTTCGTGTCATTCCTGTGATAGAAACTGACATTTGAGAGATATCTCACTATTATTCCTGTACAGCCATGCAGAACTTCGGTGCTCTAGTCACCGTCTTATGATTATATAGGGTCGCCGATTAGGACTGCCAAAAGACCAGCGACTTCGTCCTCTTTGTGTCATTCCTGTGATAGAAACTGAATTCCACTCTATAATACAATGTCCATTTTATAATAATCTCAGAAATAATCTTATTCAAAAATGTTTTTGGGTATTTCCATCTCTCGATAAGTTCATCCATTTACTCGTTTCTGATGACAATGTGATAATTAACAATCTTGGAAAATACACATTTCTTGCATTTGTACTGCGGAATAAGTTTCTATCACAATAATCATTGCATTTGACTAGGATTATTTCCTTCAGCAACTTATGTTATTTACTGCCTTATGTCTTCCAGGCGCTTCATGATGTGCTTTACTTTTGTTGGTACTCATTGCATTGTATAATGGACCTGTGGCTCCTTTACCGAATAAACCATCTATCTATAAAGAGTTGACCATCATGAATGCTTTACGGTCTGGGTACATTGTGACTCAAGGCTATACCACAAATGGTATAAAACAATTCCAGCTAATGATGACCAGTTGAACTGCACTTCCTTGTAATGCTTGTCTTATATCGATGATAATGTAGCATAGAATAATTGATAAAGGTAATAAAAAGGAACAATTTCAGACCTGCGATTCATTTGAAATTACCTAAATTTCTGCACTGCGTCTGCGAAATGTCAATACAGTCTGGGTCCCGTTGCACAAAATAGTAAGGTTGCCTTAAGTCACTAAGTTAACCTTAGTGCACTGTTAAAGGATGGCACTAAGGTGAACCTTAGTGTAAAGTTGTTTCGTGCAACAGTCCCCTGCCCTCTTTTGTCCAGGATCGTTTGTTATAACTTTTCTTCTGTCAATAAAGGTGCATCAGTGCTTTCAAATAGGTAGACTATAGGTTAATACATTGGTTAAGGAAAGCTACGATTGTCATGTGTTAAACATGAGAAATTGCATTCATACATATTATTCATTTCATCGATATTGGTGTAGACTAGTGTCTACTTGAATTACCAGTCACTAGACACGATTGTCAATATAGGAGCTTATCACTTATCCAACAGCAAATGGTGACCCGTGTGATCTGTAGGTGGAGGTCAGCAGAAAGGGAACAACTGGTTTATTACCTTGATCTTTAACTAACTGTAGTATTCAGATGTTTAGAAGTTAGTCACTGCGGTATTGGTTTGCCAAATGGTGACCACTTTAATCTGCGGGTCGATGTCAACAGAAAGGAAACAAATGTTTTCATACCTACACCGGCAGTGAACTTAAGCATGACTTTTTGTCAGACAAATCAGAGAAATTACAATATTATTACACTTGAATGAGACTTCTATGGTCCATATAAATTGAAAGTTAAGAAAAAGTTTGTATTATATTGAAATAATATCTAGTAGGCAGCCTCAACAACAAACGCATTAACGTTTCATTTACAATGTACATCCCGTGATTCTAGTGAATCAGACTTTAGTAATTCATTTATTTCATTTATCATTTGTGATTATTCTATAAACAATTAATTTACAATATATATCTCAGGATGACTTTGTTTGAGACAGGATAAAAGGATTAAGAGTGCTTAACATATAGGTACATGTACCAGCAATCTTTTGTCATTTAATCTAGTGCCTCTACTTCGAAATTGTTATTTACAATACCTTTTCTAAAGCGTTCAATTTTATCTTATTAAACGAAAATATCTAGTTGCTAAGATATCCAAGACCTTTCTCGTCTAGAAAATTTATGCTTATTAAAATAACAAGTTAAAACAAAAAAAGTTCTGTAAACTTTAACAAGAATATTGGCTTCATATTTATTCTCCTATATCCTCATGTTCAGTTTCAATCTGAATCTATTTATATCTATTTTGCTTAATGACCTGTTTGATATTATGTTATATTTGGAAACAAAACAAAAACATAAAATACGAACATGTTTGAATATACAAGTCAAATATAGGAATAAGAGCTGTGAACGGAAATTATCGACATGGTGAAGTTGAAACGAAGCACATTTTGATTGAATTTCAGCCTACTGTGTAATTTACAGCGATAGATATGCTGTTAAAAAACCCTGAAAACTTAGCTTACTAACGACTCATGTTTTAAGTAATAGTTATATGACGAGTATTGGTCGTCTAGTCCACGACATGGTTGGTTATACGACGAGCCGCGGAGCGGCGAGTCGTATAACCAACCATGTCGTGGACTAGACGACCAATACGAGTCGTATAACTTACTTATACCACGACCAACACAACGATATTTATAAATATATTCTCTAAAATATGCTCTATAGTAACCTTATCCTTCGTGTCTTTAAAAAACTATATATTGAGCAGCACTTGTGTAGAAAACTACGGTAACAACAGCAGCGCGTGGGTCATGCTTTGCACGTGCACTCCATGATGAAAACGACGTGGGTTTTCGGAGAAGGCGACATTGTCACTGTGTACAGGTGTACAATGGAAGGTGAGGACGAAGGCAACATTTCTCTACAAACATGGATGATGCGCCCAAATGACAGGTGATTACTTTCCTCTCGATGAATTTAACATACAAATTTAGAATTTGGAAGTGTTTCTACCGAAAAGAGTGCAATATTGACGTAAATACTATATACGATATGACAAAAGACTCCCATTACATATTTAGTTATACACGGTTGATCTAAATTCATTGAATTTTCTTGTCTCTTGAAATACCAATCAACGTGGACTGAATTTACATACTTTAATATTTCCATACATAATCGCTGATGCAATTCATTTCTTTAATTCTATTTAAAGGCTGTTTATGTAAAGAATGCGTTTGAAGGTTGCATATTAGGCACATTTGTCTTTTTGTGTTCATTATCATTGTTGTATTGACTAGAGCATTAAATAGAACTACAATTAGTTTGCAAGTTTGTCTCTTCATTTCATATGTTTTCGTGTCAGATACACTTGACGAAGAAGACAGGAATTAATTTAATGAGATGTTTTAGTTCTTACCTATGAAAAAGTTAACTACTGTCTTAAGAACAGTCTATATTGACTAATCATAAATTCTTGATATTCAAAGAATGCATTAATTTGATGTTCAATTACATTTTCAGGAAGAAAACTAACATCTTTTCTTTTACCTTATTTTGGCATTCGAATGAACATGCGAGATGTTTTGAATGAATTACCATAATTATTACGGACTGTCTGTTTAACAGTACAGTTGTCAAAATGATTTAGTGCAACTTTAAATGACCCTGGTCTGTCATGGCTAGATAATGAGGTTTCTGTCACTGATCATTTAATTAGATTTAAATACAAATTTGCAGTAAATACTGTTATCCGAATTATGGAAAAAATCGAAATATCAAAATTAAGAATTTTCTTCCAAAAAAATAATACAATGTAGTTATTGATAGGGCTGAGGGTTAAGAATGGTTTTTGTCGAATTATGGAAGAAGTCACAGTTAATGATTAAACTATAGCATATAAGTCATCAAAGGGATGACGGGAATGACAAAATCTTACAATGAAAAAATGTTCAGTTCATTATGTGTTAAGGCTTCTGAAAATATTCTCCATCTCTATTCTCTACATGATTCAGTTTAACATAACAATCTTAACTCTTTTCAGGTCTTTTATGGAACGACACACATGACGCCTTTCCAGGAGAAAAGAAATTTCCCCTAAAACGGAAAAGATTCATACGGGTGACTCGTTTGTGTGAAGAGATGAGACTTGTTGGTCTCAACTTCGCCAATACTAAGAAATGGTCAGCCAAAACGACGTCCTCCGACTGTAACGACTACCTCAAACGATGACAAGGCTCCCGACAGAACAATTAACAAAATATCAAAAATGTACAAAAACCCTAATAAAAGTTTCCCATGGTTGTTTGTCGTTATTTGAAATTGAAGGTATTTGTTACATTCTGTGTTTAGTCTGCCATGAGAAGGGTTAAATGAAAGTAGTTCCGGCTGATTCACTGGTGTAGTATAACTAACATTTTGGTTAGTTATACCACGGGTCCAAACAATAGAGTCGTGGTATAAATCATATTAAACGTTTATCGTAGGGCCACTACTTGAAGAGGCGTGGATATTGTATTGAATAATACAATGTATGACCAACATAATTATGTTTCCTGATTCTATTCATGCAAATGCTTTTATATGGTAATTGTCCATCAGAAATTGATTCGATAAAATATATTTATAAGTCAACTAAATTTACAGGTTTAAGGACATATGTTATCATACAGTTGCATGTTTCCAGCTTCGGAGTATCTAGTTAATTGCCGATGAACTGGTAACGGTTTTCCGATTGTAAGGATCTGGTTGGTCAAGTATATTTTAAAGTTGTGTCGTTTGCGCATAGCGCACGTGAGCCCAGTCAGGGGCAGTTAATTCCAGGTGATTGTCTGATTGTCACATGTTACCAAGTGAAGCTCGTGGTGTGACGATGTCATGTCACCAAGTCAAGTCCAAGTCAAGTTTTAGAGCGCATATAAAACGGTAAGATAAGCAATAAACTGTATTAAATGTATTAACTTATCAATATGTTTAAATGACTTATAATATACAAGCCTTTTCATTGTAATGAACATGGAGTTTGTAAGTTCGGCTGCATGTACATGTATGAATGTAAACATACCTATTGACTGATGCATTTAAACTATATAAGTTTTGTTTATTGTTTTCAGTCAATCTCTCTCAACTATTCTGTCAGGAATAAAGATGTGACGTCGCTCTACATTCGTTCGTTCGTTCGTTCGTTTCATCATTGACGTTTTATGCATCGTTGGATATCGTCGCCTCGTCCGTGCTGCACGTGCTACAGTTCGACCGCCCGTTAGAGACGTTCTCTGCCCGGCTCGGCTGTCGCTGTGAAGACCAAGTACAGTACAACCACGTTCGTATGGACACAATGTTATGAATTCGCTCTAGTGAATATTGTGACTTTGAAAACATATTTTAGAAGTTGACATTGCCAGTTTAATGAAATGGACTTAGCCTAAGGAAGAAGTTTGTGAAATTGACATTGCAAGTACCCCTAATGAAGTAACTCCGGCTATAAACTCGAAATTCTGAGATTGCAAGTAGGCTTAAATTAGTAACTGAAGTTTTGTGAAATATTGACATTAGAAATATGTCTGAAAGAGACACGGAATCACATTGGAGTGCACATACAGTTGAATCCAGAGTTAGAACAATGACTGGTAAAGGACTTTTGTATACATTTGACACCAAGACTAAAAACTTAAAGCGTTTGAAATCTTTATTGCTGAAGACACAAGGTCAAATTGTTTCATCCATGTCAGACATTACTAACTATGAAGGAGTTAGGACTCAGTACACTCAGTGGATGATAAAACTTGAGGACTTTATGAAACTAACTGATGATTTAAGTGGTCTTGTGCATTCATCAGTGGAAGTTCCTTCTGTGTACTTAGACTTACTCACAGACTTTAGTGATGATGTCAAGGCATTTCAGCAGTTTAAGGAAACAGTTGATGGTTGGATTCAGGAACGAGAGGAACAGCGTCAGAAGAATGCTAAAGAAAGTGACAAATGTATGAGTAAGTCAAATAGAAGTTCTCGTCATCCATCTTCAACCAAGTCATCGGTGTCTGCTGCAAGACTTAAGGAGCAACAGTTAAAGGCAGAGTTACTTACCAAGGCTGCAGTGCTAGAACAGAAGGAATTGCTGGAAATGGAAAAGTTGAAGCTAAAGTTAAAAGAAGAGAAGTTCGCCTTGCATACCGAAATGGCTATATCTGATGCAAGAAGTAAAGTGCTTGCAGATTTTGAAAAGGACGTGAGTGTATCATCTTGCTGCTTTGATGTTGCTGATGAGAAAGAGGAGACTGGTGATAAAGTTGCTCAACCTAGTCCGTTCATGTCGGGTGATGTTAAGAAGAAAATACTCTACGATTTTCTCAATGATTCCCAGGGTTTTGAGACCCAGACTCAAGATGTGAAGAAGGTTGTCGTTGATTTCCTTCATGATCCTAATGAAGAAGACGACGGTCCTGTACAAGGAAAGGACAGGAAGAACAGTTCTGACCAACGAGGAGACACAAGTGATGACATACCTACCTCAGGTGACTCTCGTTTTCCTGGGGATGACGGACAAAAGCATTGCCCTGAAAATATAAAGACTAACACTGATAATGATTCTGACATTTTAACTTCTGTTGTTCAACACTTGAGCAAACCTGTGCCAGAAATAAGCGTTTTCAGTGGCAATCCCATGGACTATCATAAGTTTATGAGACAATTTAAGACCAAGGTTCTGAACAATACATGTGATCCTGATGAGCGTATGACTTACTTAGAACAATTTACATCAGGTGAAGCCAAGAAAATTGTCAGTAGTTATGTATGTTTAGATGCTCGTAAAGGGTTTCCAGCTGCCATGCATGATCTTGAAGAAAAGTATGGTAATGAGAATGTTGTAGTTAACTCTTTCATTAGCAAAGCACTTAATTGGCCTGTCATTAGAGCTGATTCTCCCAAGGGTTTAGAGGAATATGCTGTGTTTTTGAATGAGTGTAACAATGCTGTAGGTTCTTCTGGTGTGCTGAACAACATTGATAACATTAGAAGGATTATTGCTAAGATTCCTTACACATACCAAGAAAGGTTCAGGTCTCATGCTCAATATTTGAATGATTCTGGTAAGTCACTCGGGTTTCAGGATGTAGTATATTTTCTAAAAAGGGAGGCTAGGAAGGCAAATGACCCGGTGTTTGGAAAGGATGCCCTGAACAGTTTGAAGCCTAGACTATCACCCAAGCAAGGACAAGGAAAGGGTAAAGGTACTTTTTCAAAATTGAGTCTTGCTACTGATGTTCAGTCATCAACAAAGTTAAATACTGAGGGACCTCCAAGAGACAAATGTTTGTATTGTGAAGATAAAGGTCATAGTGTCATGAAGTGTGGGAAATTTGGTTCATTGTCTTATGCTAAGAAGTGGCAGATTGTCATGGATAAGAGGTTGTGTTTCAGGTGTCTACAGTCTGGTCACAGGAGCAAGGAGTGCTGTACCGACATTGTGTGTTCTGTGTGTCAAGGTCGTCACAACAGTTACTTCCACATGGATCGTCCTCCATCCCAGAGTCAACAGTTCATTCCAAGGGTTACAAGTGCATCAAATTCCTGCTTCTCATCGGATACAGGGGTTGGTCAGGAAGAGGAGATGTGCACCATGGTTATCATACCTGTAAAGGTAAAGATGAGAAACTGTTCACATTATGTAGAGACTTATGCATTTTTGGATCCCGGTAGTAGCTCTACCTTTTGTACTGAATCCCTAATGAGAAAGTTGGGAGTAAACGGTAAACACATGAAAGTGAACATTACAAGCATGGGAGAACCCCGTACTATTAACACTTGTGCACTACATGGTTTACAGGTGTTTAATCTTGCTATGGACAATAATGTTGACTTGCCTAATGTGTTCACAGTGGATAGACTTCCAGTCAACAAGGCGCATATACCAACTGCCTCGGACGTTTCAAAGTGGTCTCACCTCAAGGATCTGCATATTCCAGAAATTGAAGCAGACATTGGGCTTCTTATTGGAAACAACGTTGCTGATGCCTACTCGCCCCTGGAAGTGATCGTTGGTACAGATCATACGCCGCACGCCACCAAGACAAGACTTGGATGGGCTGTTTGGAATCTTACTCGTCCAATTGACACATGGCCTGAAGTTCAAGAATGCATGATGAACAGGATAGAGGTGACTGCAATACAGGAGTTTGAGAGTTTGAATAAGCTTGACCGAATGATAAGACATTCCTACAACTCTGACTTCCCTGAGAGACTCATTGATGATGAAAGACAGTACTCACAGGAGGACAAGCTGTTCATGAAGAAAGTTGAAGACTCCATTACACTTGAAAATGGGCATTACAATATTGCATTGCCGTTTAGGAACTCATAAGTTGTTTTCCCAAACAACTACAGTACAGCTCACCGTCTGCTGCAAAGGTTAAAGAAAAGACTTGAAGGTGACGACAAGTTCAAGCAGCAGTACACTGACTTCATGGACAATCTTTTCGAGAAAGGTTATGCAGAAACCATACCTAGTGATGAGGAGGAGCCAGTTGATGGATCCGTGTGGTATATTCCGCATCATGGCGTGTTCCATCCCCAAAAGAAGAAGATAAGAGTTGTCTTCAATTGTGCATTTGTCTATGACGGCGTCAGTTTGAATCAACAGCTACTGTCTGGACCTGATTTAACTAGTAGTCTACTTGGAGTTCTTATGAAGTTCAGACAAGAACCATATGCAGCGATGGGGGACATAGAGAGCATGTTTTATCAAGTTCGAGTGATGAAGAAGCATTGGAATTACCAACGGTTCCTGTGGTGGCCTCATGGAGACTGCACTCAAGATCCGATCAAGTGTCGCATGAAGGTTCATATGTTTGGCGCAACATCCTCGCCAAGCTGCGCTAACTCTGCCCTCCTACAGACAGCAAAGGATAATGAATCTGTCTTCAGTCCAGGTGTCTCTGATGTTATGAGAAACAATTTTTATGTTGACGACTGTCTCGCGTCTCAACACTCTGCTGAAGAGGCAGCCAAGCAAGTTCATGAAGTGACTGAAATGTGCAGCAAAGGAGGATTCAACTTGAGAAAGTGGATTTCTAATAGCAGTGCTGTGTTGGATGACGTACCCGTCCAAGATAGAGGAGAAGCAGCTAGGGATTTCAACCTAGAAGAGATAAAGGGAGAACAGGTTGTTGAGCGGGCTTTAGGGGTCAAGTGGAAAGTTCAGGATGATTTGTTTGGATTTCAAGTAAAAGTCAAGAACAAGGGTCTTACAAGGAGAATGATATTATCTGTGGTGAGTTCTGTGTATGATCCTCTGGGACTTGGATCTCCATTTGTCCTTAAAGCTAAGATTTTGCTCCAGGAAATATGTCGTTCTGGGATTGGATGGGATGAAGAGATCGCAGGAGAACAACTCAAGTTTTGGCAAAAGTGGTTAACAGACCTTCCTAGGTTGGAGGATCTATGTGTACCAAGGTGTTTCAAGCCAGCTGACTTTGGAACTGTACTTGACTGTCAACTTCATGTGTTTGCAGATGCCAGCGAACTGGGATATGGCGTTGTGTCATACATCAGGCTTGTAAATGAGGAAGGAAACATTCATTGTTCTTTCGTTTTGTCGAAAGCTAGAGTTACACCCCTCAAGAAGATTTCCATTCCCAGACTGGAACTTACTGCAGCATGCGTGGCTGTTCGTCTCTCGCTTCTGGTAAAGAAACTTGTCCAGTACAAGATGCATCAAGTATTCTTTTGGACAGATAGCATGACTGTTTTGCGATACCTGGCAAATGAAAAGACACGTTTCAAGACCTTCGTAGCAAATAGGATTGCTGTTATCCGCGATGGGTCTGATATTGACCATTGGAAATACATATCTACCAAAGAAAACCCTGCAGATCCAGCTTCAAGAGGGATGAACATGAAAGAGTTCTTAAACTATGCACCTACCTGGTTTCAAGGACCTTCCTTCTTGGCCAATCCTGAAACAGAATGGCCAAATATTGAAGTTGGAGAACTACCAGAAGATGAACCTGAAACAAAAACTGTTAATACAACCCAATTGCATGTTCCTCTTGAGAATCCATTCAGCAAGCTTGTCAGCTATTGCTCTTCATGGTTCAAACTGAAAAGGTTTGTTGGATACTATCTTCTCTTCTGCAGTTATCTGAAGTGGAAATCAAGTGAAAGAAAGGAAAACAAGACAAAGTCAACCACAAAAACAAAGCTCGACGTAGAGATCATGGAGAAGGCTGAAAATGTAATACTGACTCAAGTTCAACAATCTCACTTTCAAGAAATATATGATGCTCTAGACAAACAAAGATTGTCAAGTATGAACAAGTCGGTTAGGAAACTGGATCCCATTGTTGTAGATGGCGTGCTACGTGTTGGAGGAAGATTAAGTCGTTCAAGTTTGGACTTTGAAGCTAAGCACCCCGTCCTACTACCTAAGGAGTCACGTGTTACTTACCTCATCGTACAGGATGCCCATCAAGCTGTTGGCCATTTAGGAAAAGCTTCTATGACAAGTTACTTAAGGCAAAAATACTGGATCTTAGGACTTGGTTACCTCATCAAGAACGTAACCTCCAAGTGTGTCATCTGCAGATCGTACAGGGCGAAGCAAAAGGAACAGAAGATGGCTGACCTTCCGTTGGATAGGGTAACATGTGACGAAGCTCCCTTCACCAGAGTTGGAGTGGACTTCTTTGGTCCATTTACAGTTAAGAGAGGACGGAGTAATGTCAAACGTTACGGTGTTGTTTTTACCTGTTTGGCATCAAGAGCCATTCATCTTGAAGTTGCATCTCAACTTGACACTTCATCATGCGTTAATGCAATTCGTCGTTTTATTGCAAGACGTGGATGTCCCAAAAAGATGTTGTCTGACAATGGTACCAACTTTATTGGAAGCAAGCGAGAGATTAAAGAAGCAATAGACTCTTGGAATATTCACTATATTCACCAGGAAATGTTACAGAGAGGAATATCATGGGAGTTTAACCCGCCCATGGGTTCTCATTTTGGAGGAGCATGGGAAAGAATGATAAGAACTATCAGGAAAATCATGTACTCTCTGTTGAGATCACAAGTCATCAAGATGGATGATGAAGGAATTCATACTCTGTTCTGCGAAATTGAGTCTATTGTTAACAACAGGCCCATCACAACAGTTTCAAGTGACATACATGATTTGACTCCATTGACGCCAAACCACATTCTCCTGTTTAGAAGTGGAGAACAACTACCTCCAGGTCTGTACGTAGAAAATGACTGCTACACACGTCGTCGCTGGAGACAGATACAGTATCTCGCAGACATCTTTTGGAAAAGATGGTCACAAGAATATTTGACATCCTTACAGGAGCGTCAGAAATGGACAAGTCCTCATCGAAATGTTGATGTCAACGATATCGTTCTGGTTAAAGACAATCTACCCAGAAACTCTTGGAGTCTTGGACGAGTTACCAATGTATTTACAGACAAAAGGGGGTTTGTACGAACAGTTGAGCTTAAGACTGCAACTTCTACTCTAACAAGACCAATTGACAAGCTGTGTGTCATCCTTGAGGCCAAGGATGAATGAGTGAATTGGACATTGAGTTGGTATATCTGACTAATGATGAGTTTTGTGATGGTGACTAGTTTGGAATAGGGTTCCATGTTTCTTTTGATAAGTTTAAAGGAAGTTTTTCGTATTTCTTTGTTGATATATTTCAAGGAAGGTTATATTTTTCACAGAAGTAGAACTAGGTTTATCTCTTTAGCTATTTTGTTGGTAATTGTTCCATTTAATTCCACAATTAAGGGGTCGGAATGTAAGGATCTGGTTGGTCAAGTATATTTTAAAGTTGTGTCGTTTGCGCATAGCGCACGTGAGCCCAGTCAGGGGCAGTTAATTCCAGGTGATTGTCTGATTGTCACATGTTACCAAGTGAAGCTCGTGGTGTGACGATGTCATGTCACCAAGTCAAGTCCAAGTCAAACTTTAGAGCGCATATAAAACGGTAAGATAAGCAATAAACTGTATTAAATGTATTAACTTATCAATATGTTTAAATGACTTATAATATACAAGCCTTTTCATTGTAATGAACATGGAGTTTGTAAGTTCGGCTGCATGTACATGTATGAATGTAAACATACCTATTGACTGATGCATTTAAACTATATAAGTTTTGTTTATTGTTTTCAGTCAATCTCTCTCAACTATTCTGTCAGGAATAAAGATGTGACGTCGCTCTACATTCGTTCGTTCGTTCGTTCGTTCGTTTCACCGATAACTGATGAATGTGTTTTGTGAGATGCCCCTGGCTTCATTCTTACGCACAAAACGCCTATTTTCTTAGATCAATCAGGGATAACAACTATCCAACGTAGCAAATGCCACAACTAATGCTTTCTAGGTCGGAATCATGATTGCATTCGACTTTAAGATTTTTTTTTTTAGTTTATTTGATTTTAAGAATTATGTCAGTAAATCAACATGAGATGAGCAAATGTTGATACAAATGCCTTCAAATATGTTATAAATGTACATGTAGTTAGGAACTAATTTATTTAAGAGCGTGTTGTTAAGTAGCTTTATATAGTACCTCGGTTACATTCATACATGTAGCTAATTTCTGTCGGTTGAGAAATAGTAACAGAGTATCATTTGTATTTAGAGAAAGACGTCTGGCAGATTTGAGATAATATTATCACACAATTTTCTTCAGCAGGGCGAATCAGATGACTTTCTTAACCAGTTCTCTCTTCTCATTATCGCAAATATCTATCCTTTGGGAAGCAGTGTTTAAGGATAATAGACCTAATTAAATACTACCTGCTTTGTCCTACTCAATATAAAAGAGATAATTCATTTACAGTACTAGATATTTCCTTAAACAAGTTTGAATCATGCAAATGGTCCCTTTAACAGTTCTCTGAGGAGACATAAAATACGGACATAAAATTTCAACAATAATCTGTATTGTAATCTTTATCATTTGTCCTATGAATCTTGGAGGGAGATATCATTGTTTTATTTGTTTTCAAATCCGTCCATAATTCTCAATATCACGTATGCGTTGCTCTTTTAGATAGTATATTTAGGCTTTCATTGCAGAAGCATAAAACTGTTCAGTACCTCAAAGGACAAGTGAATCAGACAGCTTTCAAGAGGCGGAAGACACTCTCATTTGATGTATCAATTGTCTTTTAACCTCGGGGCTTCAAGTAATCAATCCGCAGACTGCCCTTGTTCAGACCAGTGATTTTCTGCTGTACGATATTATATACATCGCATTACTGACCCTGTGTCTGTCAATCAAATTAAATTAAGTGATCTATTAGCTGACTGTTCAAAAAAAGATAATCAGGAAACTCGCGGTCACTGTCCTAATCCTTATGTCCCAGCATAATACCATTCTCTCCCTACAGAGGCAGATCAAGTTATGAAATGTTGATCTAGCCTCTGTTCCTATTAGCCGAGTTTGTGGACAATGAAAGATGCTTGATTGGATGCAATCAAAGTTCCTTGTGCAATCAGCAACGTTGTAATCATCCGTTTTGCAACTGAATTTTGCAACTGAATCGTGCCAAAGGTATTGTGATTTGTCATTTGCTTTAAAAAATCAAATGGATTGTGGTGCAATTTTTTTCCGCCAGGGGCAAGTGCCGGAAACAACGGATTTGGCCGTATTGGAACAGAGTTCGGATCACCATTGTATGACTTGATACCTCTGTGGGGAAAGAATGGCATCATACATATAGGTTCTGCTTTTCAAAGGCCTTCAGGCAGACACATTGTAGGCTGCTGAACAAAGTTTATAACGTGATTAGTTTGAGGAAATCATGTTATTATTTGTTCACTTGATTTCGACTTATTCTTCCATTTTTTGCCTAGAACTTACCAAAGTTTGATGAGTGAATGAAAACTTTTGTTCTAATCGCATATCACAATGTGATATCAATATTCACAGTTTAATACACTTTGAGTTGGTAAGTAAGATTCTGCTTTCGAAATGCAAAAATGCAAAAATGCAAAAATGACGTTAAACAAAATATACTTATTGGCCCAAATTTGGTTATATGTATTGAAGAATATAAAAACTAATGCTTTTTCTCTATTATGACCAAATGCTTCTTTTGGGTAATATCTACTTTGTCTTCTGCAAACCACATAATCGTACCGTATATTTGTAGCGAAGAGATGAATTATTTCCGCATTAAATGAAATATATTGTGTGGTAATCATATTGCTTAGAAATTGTGACGATTATTTTAAAAAATGAAACAATGATTTTACATTATTATTCATTTACAATGAAATGAATAACAAACGTTTGTTCGGCAGCTACAGAAATAACGACATTTGTCAATAATCAAATGATTTAATACTTAAAGGCAGTGAGATCGTTGATAAAAAAATTCACATCTGACATACATGTATACCCTATGAACATTTGTTTAAACTAACATGTATAATTTAACTACTACTAGATGTATCCTTTTAAGGAATCTGAAATTGATGGTACCTTCAATAATTTTTGTTTATATGTTAATACACGTTTTGTGACGGAGACCTTTAGACATTTCTTATGAAGATCAGTTGCGTGATTATCCAATTCACTCGATGTTTTCCATAATTTTTTTCTGATGTAGTTCATTACTGTCCACCATATTCCACATTTTTTCAACTTTTAGAGCATTTTCATGTAACGTGATGTTATATATAACAAACAAAGCTTGCAAAATAAGTCAGTATCAAAGTTTTCAGACTGATAAATATGTTCTTTATACTTTGTCCCCATTGAACTGTAGAATGTTAGAAATCTATTTCCTGTAAATCGGACTACACACTGGGAAGGATTCAATCATTCCGTGGTGTTCTACAGTACTTTTCCATCAATTGGCATTCCTTTAGCGAGAAGCAGCTTGCCCCATTCTGTATTGTGCTTTTAACTAAATATTTGAGTTTTTCAGCTAACATGTAAAAATCATCATTAGATATATTTGGAACTGATTTAGTATAGATTTTGATATTTGAAATTGCTCAACCAAATAAAAGTCATAATGCGACAACTTTAATAATCAAGATTTTCAAACCGCCAGGAGGAAGAAAGTAGACACCAAAGTTTGTTTCAATTTACTTAATATCTTAGAAACATATGATGTATCAAGTTATAGCACATTAACAATTACGCATAATTGAAGTAGTCTAAATAAAACAATTGGTGTCTGGTTAATGTTTTGTTAAAAGGTCTTTGTTTTATGTAGGCAGGGGTACGAAATAGAAACAATGCTATCGTTTCCCCTACCGTGTTTGAAAGGTTTTGAAGATGAAACGTTTGTTGATTTTTATTGTTGATTTCATGAATCTGGTAATATGCCAGTGTCCATTGCTCTATTGAACAGTCTACTAATGAACGGTTATAAAAATGAAACACTTTTTTTGTAAACTCCAACTGGAATACCATCGTCACCGGGAGATTTCCCTTATTCCAAGCTTTTTACTGGCATAATATCTCATCATCGGATATAAAATCGCCAAGGTATTCATCATAAAACAAATATTATTGTATTGTATAATCCTTTGAACGATAAATGATCATGAACTCTTGTGCTTATCAGTTTGAAAATAAAATTTTTTAAACTCAACATATTTGCAATGAACATTTTTACATATGATAAATTTCACTGAAGTGTGTGCTTTCTTTTGCCTGTCAGTTACGAGTGCAATGTGTTGCCTTAATTGGTAGGTGAACGGTACATTTACATTGCCATGCATAAAACATTTGGTTAAAAAATATAAATTCAAGGGAAGAGTCTACGCAATGTTGTTTTTAGATAAATGGATATTGGCATTTGAAAGTCAATCTAAATTTTTCAAACGAACTGCTTAGTTTGGTTTAACCACGTAGAACAGGTTCCTTAAAAGGGTCTGTGTCATGTTTATCAGGTCCTTAGATTCATATTTAATACCATATCATATTGTTTAGTATATTATGCTTAATGGGCTTTTGATCAACATGACACATGACGCCATATCATCTAAATTCACAAATAGCTGCAACTTACATATAAACATAGATGTTAATAATATATAAGTATTGTTGTTTGTAACCACTTAAACACTGAGGTGAAAGTATACGTTTCGAATGTTAGCTTTGGTCGCTCAATCGTTTATGTTAGAAAAAAAAAGAAAGACAAAACGATTTATCAAGTTTCTCTTTATATACATGTATATTTGTTACAATCTACATGTAGAAACTAGAAATCAGGAAGTCAATTAGCTGACCGTTCTTGTCCAGACAATGATTACAATTTCCTGCTACAAAATATCGTGATACATTATACCTGTCTAATGCCTTATTAACTACTGTCTGTATGTCAGTGGACGAGTCTCTAAGTGATAAATCTGTGGTAATAACTGAAATCAGGAAATCAGTCTGCAGACCATCCTTGTTGGGACTCTTGCTTACTCTAATGACAACAATTTCATTATGCCTGAAATTCAGTGATTATATCTGCCAGTATGGAGGAAATACTTAAAGCGAAATTAATGATAATGTGGGTTATCTCTGTTATATTGTCAGACTTTGTTTACCTAAATCAAACATTTACTTATGAATTGGGTTCTCATAGTCAGTACATCGTTAAGTATTTACTTGGACAAAAATGTGCTACATAACTTTGTTATCCATAATCTTCGATGAATATCACCTCGAGGCAAAAACTTTGTTCCAAGCAATGTTACTGATTCCCGATGCAAAAGTGTAACTGATTTTTCAATTTCGGCTAGAACGTTTGTTGTTCTTTAACAAATGTGCCAAACTTTATTGTATGTGTCTTTATTAATGATATTTTTGTTTTGGTCGGTAGCTATTGATTGTTAGATATACAAAATATACCACAAAACCAGTATTACACTCTGCATCTTTAAATTTATTATTTGTATTTGCTATTTTGATATTTAAAAGTGACAACCATGAATTAGCATTGTACAATATTACAAGGGAAAGCACATGCAAAGTTCACAGATATTCTAGTAATGCCCATATATATGAAAATCAGAATATCGTTTAATCAAAACCAGTATATAATTCCATTCAAGGCCAGTGTCTAAAACAGGATACATTTTGCCATTTGTCTTGTGTAACTTTTTACTTTGAAGTTTGAAAATACACGCAGCCTTTTTCATCTAAATGTTTCTTACAAATGCCAACAAGTTATATAATAAGTACACAAAGATGTGATGTGCCATGCCATGCCATGCCATGCATAATTTAAGTATTAAAATTCTTGGAATGTTCTCTTGTTAAAGTGGGAATTAGAAAGGAATCAGGGTTTTTCTACATAAATATTCTGTTAACAACAAAACATCTACACCCACACAAAATCCTTTATGACAACTACCGCATGACTATGTTTAAAGTCGTTGAAACTTAAAAGTAAGAATTTTTAAGATTATGTAGGATTGATTTTTTTGGGACTTTACATCCTAAAGCTATTTATCTTCCGTTCACTTGTTAAATTTGGCATTTTCAACCACTTAGATAATGCTATTAAAACTCACGCACAAGTACTCTCATGTCATGCTTGCACAAATCGGAATAAAAATGTTTTCTAATCATTTTGATGCTTGTGACATATAAGTAATAGTTATATGACGAGAATTGGTCGTCTAGTCCACGACATGGTTGGTTATACGACGAGCCGCGGAGCGGCGAGTCGTATAACCAACCATGTCGTGGACTAGACGACCAATACGAGTCGTATAACTTACTTATACCACGACCAACACAACGACATCTATAAACAAAACATATCTTGTAAAATACCATACGCAGATTGTAAAAATGCGTTGAACTATGTTTTCTATACCAGACAATATGCCTCATCACGCTTTTAGAAGCTACCAAATATTCTCATAAATATGCTCTTTAGTTATCTTATCCTTCCTGTCTATTGAGCAGCACTTAAGTAGAAAACTACGGTAACAACAACAGCGCGTGGGTCATGCTTTGCACGTGCACTCCATAATGAAAACGACACGGACTTTCGGAGAAGGCGACATTGTCACTGTGTACAATGGAAGGTGAAGACGTAGGCAACATTTCTCTACAAACATGGATGATGAGCCCAAATGACAGGTGATTACTTTCCTCTCGATGAATTTAACATGCAAATTTAGAATTTGACTAGAGCATTAAATGGTCTTTTGAAGGAACTACAATTAGTTTGCAACTTTGTCTCTTCACTGCATATGTTTTCGTGTCCGATACACTTGACGAAGAAGGCAGGAGTTCATTTACTTGATCAGTCTATATTGACCCTGTGATAGATTCTTGATATTCAATTAGTGCATTAATTTGATGTTCAATAACTTTTTCAAAAAGAAAATTAACATCTATTCTTTTATCTTATTTTGGCTTTCGAATGAAATTGAATGAATTACCATAATTATCACGCACTGTCTGTTTAACTGTACATTTGTCTAAGTGGTGCAATGCCCTGGTCTGTCATGGCTAGATAATGAGGTTTCTGTCACTGATCATTTCTTTAAATTTAGATATCAATTTGCAGTAATTATTGTTATCCGAATTATGGAACAATCTCTCAAAAAATCATAATTAAGAATTTCCTCCCAAAAAAATACAATGTTGTTTATTGATAGGGCTGCGGGTTAAGAATTGTTGTTTTTTTAACTATGGAAGAAGTCACAGTTAATGATTAAAATATAGCATACAAGTTATCAAAAGGATGACGGGAACTACAACATAGTACAATGAAGAAATTGTTCAGTTCGTTATGTATTTAAGCTTCTGAAACTATTCTCTAGTATCTGTATTCTCTAGATGATTCAGTTAAACATAACAATCTTAACTCTTTGCAGGTCTATTATGGAACGACAAACATGACGCCTGTCCAGGAGAAAAGAAACTGAAGTCCCTAAAACGGAAAAGATTCATATTGGTGAATCGTTAGTGTGAAGAGAAGAGAGACGTGTTGGTCTGCACTCTCAGCCAAAAAGGTAGAATTGGTCAGCAGTATTTCTCGGGTCAAAACGACGTCCTCCGGCTATAACGACTACCTTTAAAAGATGACCAGGTTCCCAACAGAACCCTTTAAATTAACAAAATATGAAAAATGTAAAGAAACACCTAATAAAAGTTGTCCCAAGGTTGTTTGTTGTTATTTGAAATTGAAGGCATTTTTCAAACCGTTGCAGTTACATAGATCGTGATACATTCTGTTTTAGTCTGTCATGAGAAGGGTTAAATGAAAGTAGTTCCGGCTGATTCTTTGGTGTAGTATAACTAACATTTTGGTTAGTTATACGACGGGTCCAAACAATAGAGTCGTGGTATAACTATTAGTAACACGCTTGCATCAAAGCAATGGCTCATATACTGACATTTGGCTGAAACTTGTAATTGTACACAGAAGATAGTGGACAAATATTGGACGTGTCCCCTGTGTAATTTGCTGTGCCATTAGATATCAGATACTCTCCAAGTGCTATCCACGATGTTTGTTTAATTGCTTTATGCTATTCATGAGGTGATATCAGATAAACCGATCATTAGTAAACCATGTTAATGTCCGTAGCAGTTCAGCGTCAGGCCCAATCTACAGTAATATGGATTTGCTGCAGAACTTGATTTGAATAAGGCCCCAATAGAGATGATAGTTGTGAGTTAAATATTCAGATAGAATATTGGAGTATGATATGTCATTTTATGCCTCCTTTAAATTATCAACAAAACGAATGATGTACATCAAACATTATGGTTAGAAACAAATAATTTCATTTATTGTTGTAAAAGAATAATTATATCGAATTACCAAATTATTGATCTTAAATATCCAGAAATCGCGGGTCATGATGACGAATTGTATAGTTATCATCCTAAAAATTGGATTGTTAATGCTTGTATTTCCGAACTGGACATGGACAATTTTAGTTTTAACATTACATTTACATTTTCTCATTAAATCCTTGTTTGTTGAATGGTTATTCAAGGGCAAGAGCTGCATTTAGGACACTGGATATTTAATTTGGAGGATTTGGGAGTTCCCAGAACGATAGAAGTTTTAGCTAATTTGAGACTCTTTCATGTCTTTTCAGTTGTGTTTATGTAAAAGTGCAACTGCATTTTTTCATGGAGTAATTTTTTATAAGTATTATTTCCGTCTACTTCAATATCAACTGTACAACACCTAAACTTTTATTGGAGATGATGAAAGAATGAGTCTCTGGAAGACTTTAATAGTTTTACCAAACTAATTCTTTGATTGACCTTCTTTAAAGGGATTGATTTAAATGGTGTTTCAAAAGCACTGTTTACGTAACATGTAGACCGATTTCATAAATATTTTATGAAAAATCTATATTTTCGTAAGATAGTCAACATGAAAAAGTTTATCATGTTAAAACTCTCATTTCCTTATTTAAAACAAGACAAACTATAATAAGATGATAACTGATTAACACTGAACAAGTTTTCACAATGTCACAATTTAGAAATGTATACACTCTAAAGTGTTAAATTGTTTTGAATTTCAAGAAAACAAACTCTCCTCATTAACCCTTTAACCGACATTGGACATTTAAACCATTCAACAAAAACATAACTTATGTCTAACCAAAGGCAAATGTGTAACTATGTTTGACCAGATATAATTATCTACATGTATAGTTTGTGGAGAAGAGTCATTACCTGAGTAACCTCTTTGGTGACAGAATGATGTATAATAATAATAACAGAACAATTTGAAATAAGTTATTAGACTATTATGTGTAGCAGGACGATGTGGATGATATCAGTCACCAGCTCTATCAACAACCTATTCTCATATCTTAATCCCTTTTTAAGCAGTGACAAAAGAATAGTCTTGTCAGTGTATATTTCACAATATGGAAAATGTCTTAAAGATTGTTAAAGCTTAAGTTAAAGTAAAACGATATCAATATATATTGCGTTAACAGGTAATAACGTCTTAGTGA
This sequence comes from Steromphala cineraria, assembly GCA_916613615.1. Taxonomy (NCBI): domain Eukaryota; kingdom Metazoa; phylum Mollusca; class Gastropoda; order Trochida; family Trochidae; genus Steromphala; species Steromphala cineraria. The sequence goes on along the minus strand of OU744730.1, from coordinate 40,310,812 downwards.
ACAATGAACAGACTTTTCTTTATCGTCAAAACCAAAGCAATATTAACAAACAAACAAACAAACAAACACCAGTGTGGTAATTAGATTTTTGAAGGTTATTTGATCCAAATATTAGATTGGGACTGAACTGAATCTTTGCCTGCTTGAGTCAACTGCCCTTGCTGTGGAGGATACCTTCTTTGTTAAACACAGGTTTAAACATATCAAACTTGGTGTCTCTGTTGTGGCAAGAATAATTGATTACTAATTGATTTCTGCAAAACTTTATTTTTCAAGTGTGTAATTCTTTTAAATACAAAGCATAGGATTTTCTTCACTCAGTAATATAAGCCTAAAATATTGTTTTAATTTTTTAAAACAAAAAATCCTTTCTGTCGAATTCAAATTTGCTTGCAAATTCTGAACAAACAATGTAAAAACATATCATGCTTTCATGCACTTAAAAACAAAGTGGTTAATGTGCTGCTAGAAACATAACGCCCACCAATTTGTCTTTTTTAATTTCGTATTTACATTAGCTTGTGAAAGCCTTTTAGTTTAAAATCTAGATCAAATGCATTTCCACGAAAAACATTTTATACGGGTCATGCAGTTAGGTTGTAAACATTTGAAGAAACAAAATAATCTCAGATCTCAAAAGACTCATCTTTGCCTATATATTTCTGAACTTCTTAAACACAAGTTTGTAATGTACATGAATGAAATCGATATGTTATACTTTCTAAATCTCAAATCTCAAAAGTCTAATATTTGCTTATATATTTCTAAATATCTTAATCGCTGGTTTTTAATGTTCATGAATCAAATGATATTTTTACACTCTCTAAATCTCATATCTCAAAAGATTTCATCTTTCATTTTTGAACATCTCAACCATAAGTTTGCAATGTACATGAATCAAATTGATATTTTTATACTCTCTAAATTACAACTGAAATTGTTCAGTGAACATATAATCTATTTGTTTCTCAGATAGCTGTTTATTTTCTGTATCGTATTGAAGACGAAATCATTAAGTGATAGGCTGAACATAAAGTAAATGCCTGTTTAAGTTCGACTTAAGCTCCAAATTACCATTCATAAATATATAGCTATTGAAATCGAGTACAGTCTCATTAGAAATGAGCATGGCAAATATGACACAGAAAAGGCTGACGTGGTGTTCATTTTGTCATTTTAATGTACAAAGGTTGGTTTCAAAAAAACATTGTGTACATTTTTGTACACATCATGTTTGAAAAAGATTTTTTTGTCAGCAAACATTTCAAAGAGTTATATTTTACATATTGAAATGCCTTGATGAATTGATCACAACCAACAAGAAAACATAAATTGATAACATGATTATTGATTCTGAAACATTTTGCAGTCTAATTATAAACGTAACATGTATACTTAAACACAGCGCAGCAAAACATTTTTTGTTTGCACCAGTCCCTTACATGTACATGTATATCAAAACATAGTGCAGCTAGCATATTTTGGTTGTACCAGTCCCTCGTTAACTAACTACTAAGCCTAGTTATTCTAGCCAATCATTCATATTTTAAGAAACTTTGTAATTGATAAAACCGAAAGAAACTGTTATCTAATAGTAACGTACGATATTGCGGCTGATAAAACGGTTCTCAATACATTGTCCCTGTTAATAAGTCAGAACACCTTTTTCGGGTGTATCATGATACACCGTAGAAGAGATTATTGTCATCCAGTCGTGGGCTTCATTACTTGCTATGTAATTGAATGTAATATTTGAATTAGTCCGTGAAAAGGGTGAACAGAAACTTATAAATGTACAAGCATCTTGAAAAGACTAAAAGTTTTTTAAATTGTTTTTCTAAATAAAAAAACCATTTTGTTTTAAGAACAATGGTTGATATACATAAAGGGATACATCAAAGACACTGAGCACGTTTTAAGGTAAATTAAGCGATCTCGCTTTAAGGAAAACAAATACTTAAAGTTGCACAGCAATCTTTAGTTTTCAATAAAACAAGTTTTCAGTTTAACCCTGCAAATCCATTTTCCATACGTCAAAGATTCAAAATGATTTACCGTTGTTTACATAAAAAAGTTAATGATGTTGGACGTGTTACATGTATGCTTGATTTCAGTGTGAATAATAATATAATTATTTTTATCGATTCTTTCCAAAAGGTTGCAAGGGGAAAGGTATTTTTTAAAATCCCCATCAGCACTCTATTTAAAATTTCAGCTACCACATTTGAGAATGGTGAATAGAGCTTAATAAACGAGGAAGTGTGTCAAATCACTTTTATGAAACGAGTGCGATCTCGTGTATTACCCGAGCGAGAATACACAACTGTGCACAAGTTTAGTAAAAGTCACAAAACACTTTCCCCGGGATGATAATTTCTTTATGGCTGATTCTATTCCATTCTGCTATCTTTAAAAAAAAATCAGAAAACGGCCTGCTTCCCTTGCCGCGGTCGGCTACATCACCAGCATGAACACTGGTTTTATTACGTCACAGACGTAAATATATGGGACGTCGCGCTAAAACAAACGCTGCTAGGCATAAGTGCACATATTGCAAATATGCCACAGGTTATATCTCAGCATATAGGTTATAAATAAATTTATCATTGAATCATGATAAATAATTGAAATAAAGGTTCGGTATTGATGCCATTCAACATGAGAGTCAAATCAAACATCCATGTCTCTTTAATTCCAGGACTGAACCATGAATAAACAATGATAAACAAGGAAGGGTTAATATTTAAGCTATATTCTCGTTGGATATTCTAACATTTTTAACCCAGAAACAAATCTAAAGTCTTGCTGGCTTGCTTGTTTTAACCTTAAGAAGATTTCATTCGACATTTCCGTTTTTCGAACGTTTGACATGACAGGCACTTTTAGCAAATTATTTATGTTTCTCTATGTCAGTATTCATTTATGTTTGACACATAAACACAACTCATATCATTTGGATTTGGAACAGCCACACACATGATGTTTAATTCATTCTTGTAGTCGTCCATGGCAACAATCAAGGCGTATCAGTGAATAGTGGATAGTTTAGTCTGTGAGGAAAATGGTACATCCGGTAGTTGAAAATCTGAAGAGAAGGACGGTGCTCATTCTCTCCCCACAGAGGCAGCTCAGACATACCCGCGTTAGCCTCTGTTCTATTACGCCAAGATCCTGGGGTTCCGGCAGATTGCCCTAGGGGCAAAAAGTTCTAACTTGAGATATCTCCCTTATGAAAACACCTTTTGGATATCCACGAGTTAAGGAATTCTTAACGGTCATATAGTGACATTGAAGTATCATGCCTTTATGTTTATTTTTCATTAACAGTGTGAGAGGGAAAATATTTGAAAATCAGATATGGATAGGGTTTTTAATTAGAAAGATACTGTTTTATAATTGTTTGAATTAATATTTGTTTTATGATAAATGTTATTTTACTAATTTACCAAATAAAAACTAATGAGAAGGTAAAAAGCAATGTTTTGTAGAAGGAAGGATGTTACATTTCAACGAAAGCTTTGCCGAACGACACGGAAATAGCCGAAGTTTTGCGAATGAACACTTTTGAAACGGCGTCGTTGATTGCACAACTAACTTCGATTGCCTCCAATCAGACTTCTACCTTTCTATCCCATGTATTAGCCGTAATAGAACAGAGGCTAACTCGGGTATGACTGGGCTGCCTCTGTGTGGAGAGAATGGACGGTGCTGTGATCCGAATAAACTTTCAGCCCCAGCATCCTGTGTGATGCGTTCACCTGAGGCGTTTCTTAAAGGAGAAGTATCCATCCCATTCTGTTGTCACTAAATCTTGGTTTTAAATATCCATTGAAACTTAGTGTAAGATTGCTTAACCACGGTCATTTATTGGAACTAACGATAAGGATTATCAAAGAGAACATTTAAAAGGCAGAGGTGTTCCCAAAGATAGAGAAATATGCAATGACATTTCATTAAAACAGTTATATATTGGTTTTATATTTATTTTCATTTTGCTGACATCACGTAATATTCCCCCGTAACACGTGCTACTGTCACTTTAAATCGAAGACCTACATGTACAGTTTTAAGTAGGATATTGCCCACTTAATTTTGGAGTTTGCAGAAACTTTTTTTGTAGTAACATTTCGAATAACTATAAAGTTCATGTATAAGCTTTTTATAGATATGTAAGTAATGAGTACCAGAATATGATTTTGTAAGGCCTTGTAAGGTCTATGTAAAGTTTAGTTTTAGTGTATAATCATATCCCTCTGCTGCTTTTGGTTTTCTGAATCTAAAATGGCCTAGCTTAAACTGGAATAAAGGTTTTCAGTGTTTCGAAGAATAACTATTTGATATACTGACATTAACATTTCCTCAGTGAATTTTATTACAAACAAAATCATCATTCCTGATGATGTATCTTTTTTGGTCAATTGTATATGACTTCGCCTTTAAAAAACGTCCATTTTCTATAACACAAAACTATGTTTGAGAATCCTGACAAGTAGTATTTTGCTCACGTTGCTCCTCATTTGTGTCAAGGACAGTGTATCAGAATAATACAAAACAGAAAAGGAAGGCATAAATACGTTTTTATATTGGATGCTCCTTTCTAACGTTGACCGTGTAAAATGGGTTTTGATGATTCTCTAACTTGGTGTCAGCTTTCATGGAAATCGGGGACGTTTTTGGTTAATACCATGAATACACTCAGGGGCAAAAGAAACGATACCCTATGAAATATATGATAGGTTAAGCTACCAGTGATAGTTACGACTGAAACAGGGTTATATCATGTCTTCAAGAGTCAACTGAACTGGAAGTTTGTAAGTTCAAAGCAATAGCTGTTAACGCTTTTGAAATAAATGCCTTTCAAAAAACGCCGTTAAGAAATCTCCTTAACTAGCCGAGATAGGATAGTGAAAATGGCCCTTTTGCGTGTTTTAAACCAATTTACAGACAAAATGGATGAACAAATTAATTTAGTTTTAATTTATCGTAATCGCATTTCATTTACAACATGATTTTATTTTGTACTCTTTTGAAAAGTTGGTAACGCCCCTGAGTGTATGTTTCAGACATTTGAATCACAAGTAAATCAACAATAACATTTTCAACACTCAATTAAAAGCTGGCGCATCTCATATAAGATCTATCAATTTTTAATAACATGTCCAATATCACTGGAATTTTACGAAACTTGTTTTTAAAATTCGCCCAGCATAAAGAAACACACTTTAATTTATGCTCTCTCACTCTTTTTTGTTAGTTGTTAAAAGTCTAATGGAAAACTTAGTTTTATAATTATTTTTTCTCTGAAAGTCCTTTTCACTGGACTTACTTACTCAAAGATAAGAGCTTTGATTTAATTTTGGTTAAGAATATGAGACTTAAGTCCAAGGAAGACTCGCGTGTCACTATGACGATTCAACCAGGACACAGATGAAGAATGAATTTTACACTTTCATGTCTTTCATTTTGCTACTCATACACAGATTAATTTTGTTATTTGAAGACATGTGTGGACTGGATACATCAAAGCCACCTTGCTCAGTTCCTTCACGACACCTTTACAGTTACAACGACGGGAAGCATGACTCACCGGAAGACTTTATTCATGTGACCATACTGGTTTCTTTGATTAATCTTAAAGTAGTGGAAGCTCTTCACTGGCAATTATTTAACAACTAGGCAGGGCAGAGTTGTAATTAGATGTATTTTTTTTAACATTGCGAATAAATGAAGATGTTATTCAGTCTATCAAAAGCCCGGCTTACGGACCTTGTTTGGAGACATGTTCCTTATTAGCAAAGTGCACTATAGGGGAAAATATCTTTTTAGACAAAAATAGCAGGAGATACAGTCAACGCATAAAGAAAAATAGATGTAGAAAATCACAATGAAACGACCTCATATATAAATATAAATAACAAACTGAAGATTGGTCTTCATGAAGTTCATTACCAACCGGTTTCACAACATAGTGATCATCAGGGTAACTTGTGTTGCTAATGGTATGGCGTTAACAATGGCATATTCCATATTAGTTACAGTTCAATTTAGGGGTATATCCATCAATAAAGAACCGTTCTTTTATTTTCCTCAACTCTTCATTATCTGTGCGCATTTTGTATATAGGTAAGATTGTGAACTGGGGATTGCAATTCTTTGCGCATTCATCTATATGTGCGCTAAGAGGTATACATCTATAGTTTGGTGTTTTAATCTGTTGTTTATGCACTCGGACTCTCGCCCTGAATGTATCCCCCGTTTGACCAATATACTCTTCCTAACAACCAGCGCATGTTACTACATATATTGGATTTCTGGAGGCGCAAGACATATTTTCAATTATTTTGCATTTTGAATGATTCCTAAAGGTGAATGAATTTACCTCCCAAATGTGTGAAAATATATCTTTATATACCGGTATATGTAACCAACAATGGAAACATTTTGCATTATTTATCTGAATATAAAACATGACAAAATTAAATTAATATAATTGTACAAACTGAAGAGATAACTATTATTGATACCAAACAGTTGAAAGTTAGTATGGTTGACCTATGGTTCATGTATATCTATATCCTCTCCAGAGATGCAATTCAAGTCATTCCTTATCACCTAACTTTATTTAGTGGTAAGTCATTACCTGATTAGCCTCTGCGTGTAGAGGCAATTGTCTGGCAGATTAGACATACTGGTAATCTATCTCATAAATTATGTTTCGCATGACGAATCAGACTTTTTTATTTACCAATTCAATCTCCAAACAGTAACCAAAGCTTTGTGAGTGTAATAAGTGATGAACGATCATTGTTCAGTTACATTTTATTTGTTAGAGTATAGTGTACATTATGGAATAAGACACAAGGTTGGCTATGCATTTTAAAGCTGAAACAATGTCAATATTTTGACAAACAGTTTCTTGATTTAAACCACGTTATTCTCATGAAAATAAATCTTGGATAACATTCTACTTCTCTGATCTTGACAGTAAGTTAACCTATTGTACGTGACTATCAGCTGTCAGTATTTGAATTTTTTTGTTTTTTATATATAAACAACTGCTCAAAATGGAACAAACCATGAAGACTGCTATATTTGAAACCAAAACTGACAATTAATTTAGTGACATATTTCCCTTATTTTGTTGGTAATTTTTGTTTTAAGCAACATAGAGAACTTGTCCTTTTCCTTTTTAAACAAACAATATACTGAATATTCTATGGAACACATGCTCGTTTTTTTAACTACGACGGTTAATGTGGTTAATATAGGAAAGCAAAACGGGCGCCTCCATGTAGTTCTGTCTTTATAAAAACTAAGTGAATCATCAGGTGAAAAACAGTTGATTTCAAAATCAGCAGGGAAAATTCAAAGACAACAGTCTAAAGTAGTGCTTTGCTATTAACCACTTACTAGATATGATAGGGAACTTTTGAAAAGATTCAGTGATCTAATAGACTTGTGTTTGCTTAAATATATCGATTAATGTTTCTAACTTTGTGGTGCAAAATTGTCATTAGAGGATATGTGTCAAAAACGTAATTTATAACCCGTCATGCTGTGAAAACAAGCTATTGAAGGGTTATGGAGGCTGTCCCTTGCAAGACTTGACTGACAACTTTTGTGTTATACTTGCCATTACTATTAGATACTCTCAAAGTGTTCTCTTCAACGTTTGCTGCGCTATCGTATTCACTAGACATAACCATTAAAGCGACCACATTCTGATTAATAAATTTAAGCCTCAGTAGAATGATTATGTCAAATAAGTATTATCAAAAATGGTAAGTTGCCATATGCCAAATATTGTCCGAAACAAATTGCATATTTAAGTCAACATCATTGTTTGAAATAGGTTCTTGTTTTGTCAGCAAAAAATACGGGATTATTTTAGAATGATTATTTTACTGTTTCATATAATTTTATAAAGTGATCATAGCAAACCGGATTGATGAATAGGAAGTTGATCTTTCGTATTCTGATAAAGGCAAAACGTCATGTCCAATAACAGATTGCTGCATAGTATGATGAAACCAGTCTCCTGTTTAGAAAACATAGCCGCTCATTATCATCCTAACAAGTTTTAAGATTGCTTATGTACACTACCATTTTCATTCATTTAATTCTTCTACCTGTGGTCATTGTGTTACATATCAGATATCACTTTAAAGCAACATGCAATGTTATCGAAAGTGACTTCTTTTCTTGATTTATAGTTTATATAGTTTATAGATATTAAAACTAAACAATTCCAATCTCAGTTTTGAGAGTTTTTTCTCCTTGTTTTTTTTATTTTGTATTAACTATTATAAGACGACAATTTGACAGGTATGGAATAATTTAATTACATACAACTGACAGTTGCAAGTCCATCCAACATTTAGAACAACCATTCAACATTTTCTACATTGTGGTCTTCCAACCACGCATAGTTTGGTGAGACTGTTACTAAACGACAGAAAGGAATGAATAGGACTACAGCTGTATCAAGTTAATTACCAAGTTACCAATCAAATGGAAACTGTTAAAGATAGCAGCAGACTGATGAATGTGTTCGGTTAGTTGCCCCCGGCTTCACCCTTAGATATTAAGTGCCTATTTCCTCGATACCAATCAGGATAATAACAAACAACGGTAGTAAAGGGACATAAGAAATGTTTTTTAACTGAACGTGATTGCATAGAAACTTTTAAAACTATTTAAATGGATATATGTGCTGACTATTTTCGTTGACCTTCTTCAAAATTAACAACATTTGTGACCTAATCAAGCCTGTGAAAGCTAATCTTTGATAAGTTCGACCGGTCACAGCGCTTGATTCGGTCACGCCCCTTTCTGGCAGCCATTTGTGCCGAGACGGATACTTTGAGCGTGAAAGTTGGCTCTCATTCCATCTAATTTGCAGCGGGAACTATTGAACTTTCAATGACACGGGGGCCTGTGCGTCGAACTGGTCTTTTGGTATAACGTCGAGCCTCTCTCAGCCTGTTGCGTAAGTTTTGGGACAACCCCTCAATTATAACACCTTCATAGTTAAACAGCAGAAAGAAGGCAGGACACTGAAATATAGCACTACCTACCCCATCGCCTTTTTCGCCGACTGCTACGCTTTCATGTCATGCAATCGGTTAAAACTTTGGGCCAACATATACTTAGATATTAAACCTTACGAGAACCACTCACGGAACACACCAATAACTTTTCGTCATTTCTGCAAATCGAACGAAAACCGATTTTCACGCTCACAGTATCATCTCGGCACAAATGGCTGACAGAAGGAAAGTTAGGTGGACGGGGAGGGAGACTTTTAAAAAACAAATAAAATGTTCTAGTCTGAGACGCATGTTTTTTTCAACTTTGTCTTAATAGTTATTAATCAGTCTACTATGTGTAGTAAAACATCTCGTTTTTTCGGCTCAAATTCCACCAATTGATAGATGTAAGCTGTTACTAGGTCGATTTCAGAAATTTCAAGTTGAGTCAATCACAGGGGGTACTCGACTGTACAGGTAAAGCGGAAGTTGCACCTCTGCAACGTCCAATTCCTCACTGTACAGTGAAAACAAAACAACCCCGACTCCACGTTCACGGTTAGTTCTAGTAATATTCACCTTCTGAGAGTTGAAACGTGTAAAATATGAAACTTTTAAGTATTTCTCTACATATTTATAAAGGCATAATTACGATAATGTTTCAATTCTTGTCATACTTGCCCATTTCAAGTGACTGCCCGTTCGAAGCTAATGTAGTGATCGCGAAATTGACTGTTTAACTCATGTTGCGGACTATGTAGAGGTCATTTGATGATTGTTGTAACTTATACAGTAAAATAATGCGTATTCAAAGGCCCATGTGGTGTATCAATGCTTATTTCATTACATTTAAAGAGAAACAAGACAAAATATAGACTGTACGCCCTGATGGACGTTGCACCGGCACTGTACGGGGAGTTACATATAATAACAGTTAAACTGTACGGGGAGTTGGTACGTTATGATACATGTCCCCAATACATCAAGGCGCTTGGGACTCCATTACTCCCCCCCCCCCCCCCAACTTTTGAACCGCTCCTACGCCTGAGAGCTAGTTTTACTAAATCGCAAACGAATATTATTTGTAAATTTTTTTATCCAAACAATTGATGTTGTCGTGCTCACTAGCTAATAGGCTACTATATTATACTGGTTTTATTCAGTATTTTTGCTTTCTCACACTTATCTATGTACTACTACTATAACAAGTAACACACTGCCTCAGACCTTGGTTAGTTTGTCCTCTACACTCTTGGTGTGAACTTTAACTATGCAGATCTACCGCACTAAAATGAAGCATAAAACTGACTGTGAACCGCACAGGTTCTGATTGTTCATTGTGAACATTTTTCGAGGGTTATTTTACTTTGAGAATTTTAGTTTGAAAACTTTTACAGATAGAAATTTTATCGTTAATGTTTTGTGAAGCAGATGTAATGAGTAGACAGAAACAAATATCAACAAGTCAGGATAATTTTTTTCTGTCCATGACCGGTCCTTGAATATTGCGATTTTTGGAAAATCCTCATTTTTGGAACATTTCAAAATTCCACAGTTTCTTTATTAAGTAAGATATCTTTAAATTGATTGCATTTTTACATGCGCTATTCCAAGCACAACCTTTGCTATGTTGCACTTTATCACGAAAATGTTGATAATTAAGGAGCTAGAGGGATCAACATGAAGTAGGGGTCTAAAACTAACCCAATTTCAGTGTTTTCATTACTCCATTACTATTTAAGTTATCAAAACAAAACATACATCACCCGAAACTATTATGCATGTCATTCTGAACAGTGATTGATTGATTGCGTTGGTGTTTAGTGCCGCTTGAGCAATATTACAGCCATTAGTGGCGTGTGGATTTAAATGCAATCCTTATTTTATAAACATATGACAGTTCTCGGTTACTCTGTAAATGCGCAACTTCCCGTACAGTCAGCATCCGAGACAGTCGCAACGTCCCTTCAGCGTACAGTTTAATTTTATTCGAAATATTTGGCCGAAACAGTCAGAAATACTTGATTGGGCATTTGTATAACGATATCCACATTCTATCAACATATGAAAGGTTAATTTGAATGACTCCGTTCATCTAAATTGCTGTGATTGGCAAATTTAGACATATTTTCGTTAGGCTTTCGAACGCGATCTCAAGGACAGCTGAAAATCATCATTATGCAGAGACCGAACTTATGTTACATTATAAATGCAGTAGTTTACAAAGCAGTAAAGCTTCATCGGTCCACCAAGACAGTTTAGATCTGTTATAAACAACGTATTAACTAGAACTAACCGTGAACGTGGAGTCGGGGTTGTTTTGTTTTCACTGTACAGTGAGGAATTGGACGTTGCAGAGGTGCAACTTCCGCTTTACCTGTACAGTCGAGTACCCTCTGTGTCAATATTCAATGGCTATCCCTTTTTTATGAATCCCGAAAGTTGCTATATGCCATTTCAGTCCATCTTTAATCAAAATTCTCTTTTCTCATATATAGGCATTTAGAAAAATGCCTGGTGTTAATTTTCAGTCATTTAGTCAAATGTCTGAAAAAAGTAGTCATTTTGTAAAATGCCTGGTGGTCACAGTCATTTGATCAAATGACTAAATCGTTCAGGCATTTGGCAAAATGACTGATTTGACATATTGACTGTAACATATATATATTAACCTGGTTATTATATATATATATATAATACAGTACAACGGTAATTTAAATTTAAGTTGCTTTGATCAGTCTTTTGATTGAGAATGCACAAATGTTTTATAGCCTACTCATAAATTATTCTTAATGAATTCAAAGGCATTAATTTGATATAGTTTTCAATTGATAATTAATGTGAAAGAAATGACGTCATGATGGGTGGAAAGGTGGAGATAAATTTTACCTGAGAAACTTAAGAAAACATAGAAGGAAACAGAACACAATTCCCTACATTGCTGAAGAATAAAATTTAACAAAATACAATAATATTGTAACTTAGTGTTATTAGTGTTAATTAGTGTTTACTATTCAGTGCAGTAATTTCAAGGGATGAAAAACAAGTCAAAGATACAATGTGGTTTCCTGTACTGTAGCCCTACATGGAAATGTAATTATAAAAAAACACACATACAGAAACTGCTAGAAACAGTGATATAGTCAGAAATGAAAGTCATTGAAATTCTCGCGCTCGGCCAATACACCTCTATGCACCGATGATGTTAAAGATCCAATGGGATACAAACATAACATACAATGAATATACGTTTCATTCAAGCATATGCTATTAAAAGTTTTTTCAAAGCAAGTAAAGAGCAATTGAGTCATTACTCATAAATAAAACATATAAATAGATCCCATTTGAACACATTGTACTATTGCTAACTTAATAGATATTTTAAGAATAGAAAGCTATCACTACTTGACGTCAAATGATTTTTTTTTTAACAAAATGAGCTATCACAAAGGACATTTAGATCAAAATGGAATGATTCAAATGCTCAAAATAATTTATCGAATTTATATGCTACATGCAAGTGGTTATATTTCAAAAATGGAATGGAATTAGATTCGGACAAAAGAAAAAAATGTTCAAGCTAATATCTTCCGACAAAATGGTATTTTTTCCATTTGAGAGATATTGACAAACTCTGGTTATTCTACCTTGGGTTTCTATTAACCCTGCCGTTCAATAAAGACCATATTCTATTGGTTCTACAAGATCACAATTGCAGATCTATAAGTTATATGAATTAAAGGTCCTGTTAAAAAAAGTGTATAACATGCGGAAATTGTTTTTTAAGAGATCCCAAATTGTTCAGATCCATTCATGGTTTGTTTCGCTTTGGGGCTAAGATAATAAGAGTTTGATGTTATATTGTAACAAGACTTCGGTAAATACTTGTTCTATTTACAATGAACCATCGCAAATCTGCTTACGCGAAACACCGCTAAATGATACATCATGTCTCCTAGATTCAACAAACAATTGTTCTGTTTCTCCCAACATCAGTGCGCTACTTGTATTCGACAGGCATACCTGACTAATGTAATTATATCTTCGTTTGAATAATCTCTATTCATGTTATTATCTAATTATTTCGTCATTAGAATAATGTCTGTTCATGTTATTTATATAAATTGTGACAGCGCCGGACTTACATCACGGGTGTCTAGTTATAGAAAGACAAGGATTAATTACAGTAATTACGAAAGGAGACTTCCCATTTCCAAGAACGAGCATTAACCTTGAACCCATCTACAGAGATATAACTTCTTTCTAAGCATGTAAGCGAACTTAGCTCAGCTTCAATGTAATGTTGAACGTATGTTCATTCATAAAATCAAATGAAAATGCATCTGTTATTTACTTCGAAATGGTTACTGATAATCGTGAAGAGGTCAACCACTCTCAGTTGAAATATCAGACAGTTTCATCATCATGTTATACGTACATTTTGCAATGTACAATGTACCACAATATGTAGAAATTTCGATGTAAATATTTTGATGACAATTGCCTAAACACTATGTTTAAAATTCTATAAAGCTGACAAAACGCCATTGTTTGCAAAACCGGTGTTGATCGTATTTGAAACATGTAGATATTGTTCAATGTTAACTTAATTATGCTTCAAACCAGGCACCTGATGACAACGCTGAATAAAATTCCATCTTACATTTTCACAAGCACGGTTTCATTTATTTGCAGTCGTGACTTAGACTTACATTTTGTGCTTATTTGGTATATATGGGTATAGCTTTATACAGTTAAACTTATCAGAACTCATGCACATGTGTTACTGTTCACTCCTCTCGGAAATTATTTGACTTGTTCACATTCAAGGTCACACAGGTCAAGGACACACGTTTTGGTGCAATGAAGCTCTAGTTTGGTATATATCATTTTGCAGAAGTACGAATTTTGAAAAAAGTTTCTGTTACAATCCATCAAAGGTCAATGTCACAGCAAGGTCACAACGTTTTATAATTATGAGTTTTTATGAAAAGTGATCATTGATTGTAGACCTTCACGGTCACAGATAAGAGTTTAGTTCACCTTCGATTAGAATTTCAAGCAAAGTAATATGTTTTGAGTTTTAGATGTAATTATTCCAACCCCCTCCCCCCATAACCCCCCCCCCCCCCCCCCCCCCCCCCCCCCCCCCGCCTTGAATTGTTTTGGACATGTTCACATCTAAAATCGAAGTTCAATATCAATTTTGGTTATATATTCTTAGCAAATGCCCAATTAACGAAGGTTTTGTAAAAGTCGGAACAGAGAGAGACGAAATTCTGAGTTCCGGACTGCTCTCCTTATGTGGTGTCCTCACTGGATCCCCTTCTAATTGGTACATTCTTTGCTAAAAAATTTATAGTGTTTTGATTAATGTTATTCGTTTTTGTATATATGATGTGTCTATTATTTATGCATTTCGGAGATGACCATATATTTGATGTAGAACTTAAATATTCAAGTTACTGTTAAAATTCAGAAAGTTTAAATGCCATCATCATTTTCGTAAAGAGGAAAAAAAAAATAAGAGGGCAAACACAAAATGTGGGAATCATCATCAAATCAAATTTCTTTTTGGAAATAAATTGTTTTAGGTTTTCTCTTAATATTCATATTAAAGAAGATTTAGGTGTTTGGTTGTCTCTGAAATATTGTACAAGTAAAGCAAAATCAAACTAAGTTTTAACTGTACTATCAAAACAAGTCTGAAGACAGTTTACATTGCACAAGCAATTGTGATTATTTTTTTGTCCTGAGGCGAAATTAACTAGGTTTTCGTAATGAAATTATTATTTTAATCCCATTATGATTGGAATTTAGATAGAATACTCTTGTCATGAAACATTTTGACTGACTCCTTACCTGGCGAGAAAAGATAAAAGACTTTGTTTCTCACCCGTTTACGCTATTGCTGTCAAATGAATGTACAATACTATTCAAAGGTATAATATCTTCCAGTGACATGACGTCACATTATTTAAAGCGCAGTTGATAATACAAGCTGTTTCCATGACATTGTTTTAAGACGATAGAAATGGAAACTCCTGGTTTGGTTCGTTCAATACCAAACCAATCGTTCTTTACATAAAAATGATATGTGTTTATAAATATTTAGTTAAGTATTCTCTTTTCTGAAAGACAGCTAGCAGGCGTCTAGTCTAGTCCAGTCTAGTCTCGTCTAGTCAGGTCTAGCAAGTCTTGAATATCAGATTGAGGCGTGGAAACCATAAAACATAAAAAATCAATAACAACCATGATATTTAAAGGAAAGCTTAGATACTACTCGTACTAAAACATAATACTCAGGACGTATTTAGTTTTATATGACATTGAAACTTGAAATTGAGACAAGAAAGAACAATCATAGTTTGCTTCATGTTGATGTGAATTAGAAAATTGGTTGTTAAGTTTATGCTCCACTTTGAAGGATTTTTATAGATGGACTAAAGTATAAAAGGTCGATATAAACCTAAGTAGTCCTCTGAATCAAATGACTACCATGATATAAACTACTGAATAAACAATAAAAGCCTTTACTTACACTGATAAAATATTGAATAACGGGAAGGACAGAAATAAGTATAGATAGATTTTCTGGGTTCAGGGATTTCATTATCCGTTTGATCTTCATTTCCTTCTCAGTTTTCATAGTGACAGTCTGTTTGAGATTACTAAACCGAAGTATATTAGGATCCGTTTGTTAATAACTCAAAAATATTTGCAGTTCAAATATCTATAAAAAAAACATAAATATTTAAGCGTATTAGTTTATGATCAATAGTAATAGGGATATCTTTGAATTTTCGAGATATTTCAGATAAACTGATATCTTCAATCTCCATGAACAGAAATAATACTGAATCGCAAATCGTTGAACTTAAATAAGAAATAATATTATTTACGATGTCATAAACTTCGTTCGTCATCTTGCAAACTTTTCTTCTAAGAATTATAATATTAATATCATGTAATGATCGTATAATGATCTTCTAAGAGTTATAGTTAAGTTGCATTTTCTTCGGAAGTAACTTCAAATTTGATTTTGGAATATCGATTAAGAAAACTTGAGGATGATTTTACAATGAAGGTTTGAAAATATATATCCTGTAATTTTGGCTGAGGCATGAAAGGAAATAATTTGAACATGATATAATTGATATTTCTTATATCAGATACCAACGAATCTTTACCATTTTCGTCAAATCGTTTAGGCAGCACATAACATTAGAGAGGTAATCTAATTGAATTCATGCGCAATATTTATAACTTACATACATGTATTTTGTGTTAAAGCATTAAGTACATAATTTCTGCTGGTGAATATATTGGTCTAACTCGATCTTCAGATTCTGATAACAAGTTTCTTTATATCAAGCCAAGTTCATGTACTTTTTTCAATTACAGCACGAAAATAGTTTCCAACTAGATTAGCGTTTGCGGGATACCGCAAAAGCAGAGCAGCCCCGGAACTTGGGGTTTCGCCTTACCCTGTTCCGCCTTTTACAGGCCTCACCAAATTGGGAATTTTCTCGTGACCTTGACATTTGACACTCAAGGTCACACAATCAATGAACACATTTCATTGAGTATAACATTATTGTAATGAAATAAAGTGTTAAAAATTAAATTAATCCATTTTCTCCATATATGTTGACCTTGCTGTGACCTTGACCTTCGACAGTTCGTACCCAAAACTTTTTGAAAATGTTGTACTTCTCAAGAGATAATATATACAAAATCTAAACTTCATAGCACAAAAACTTTTCAAGTTATTGTGTTTACAAGGTATTGCAATAACTCATATCTCATGATCTTGACCTTTGACCTTCAAGGTCACACAATAATTGAACACTTTTTATTGAGTATAACAATCATGTATTGATTAAAAGTGATCATAGTTAAAATAAAGCATTTTCTCTAAACCATGCTTTAGTCATGACCTTGCTGTGACCTTGACCTTTGACGGATTGTAGCCGAAACCTTTTCAAAATCTTTTACTTTTCCAAGGATGATATATACCAAGTTAGAGCTTCATAGCACAAAAACTTTTCAAGTTATCGCGTTTACAAGGAATTTTGCGGTGATTTTATAACTCGTGACCTTGACCTTTGAACTTGAAAGTGAACATGTCATAATGATTCCCTGGAAGTATTAACATTAAGACATGTTCATGAGTTCTGAAAAGCTAAATGGGATAAAGTTATACCCAAACTTAGTGCATTTTGTAATAACCTTTGACCTTCAAGGTCACACGATCATTGAACACTTTTTATTGAGTATAACAATCATGTATTGATTAAAAGTGTTCATAGTTAAAATAAAGCATTTTCGCTAAAACATGCTTACGTCATGACCTTGCTGTGACCTTGACCTTTGACGGATTGTAGCCAAAACCTTTTCAAAATTATTTACTTTTCCAAGGATGATATATACCAAGTTAGAGCTTCATAGCAGCACAAAAACTGTTCAAGTTATCGTGTTTACAAGGAATTCTTAGAGTGAATACATATCTCGTGACCTTGACCTTTGACCTTGAAAGTGAACGTGTCAAAATCGTTCCCCCGAGGTATGAGTAATAAGGTATGAATAAGAGTTCTGGAAAGCTTAGTGGAAAAAAGTTATAGCTAGTAGTACGAGTGCGGCGGCGGCGGCGGCGGCGGCGGCGATGGAAACTTCACAAAAACTGATAACAGCCCCGTCCTGAGACGGGGCTGCTAATTACTTTAACGAGGGAAATACCGCGGTAGTTATTTAGATCACATATGTTTCCAGATTTATGTAAAGTGATAATTTTTAATATCTTCCAGGAATCAGGAAAACATGAGCATCTAAATATGGTTAAACACTTTGTAAGCCTGAGATACATAGGTGGAAGACCATCCTCATCCCGCTGCCTTGCCAAGTTTCCAATCATAAAGTGCTTGTTTGATTTCAGTTTCAGTAATTTCGCTTGACAGGTCTTAGATATGATCATTTAAAGGGGCAGTAGTGGATGTCAGGAAAATGAAAATTAATGGTTCCAATTGAAAGACAATGTATTTAAACTAAATGGAGCAGTAATAATTCAAATATATAATGTAAAGTTTAGCCATGTGATTCATTTTTCTTACACAAAGTGAATTAAAGGTGTTCACACAAAATGGCCGCCAATTGATTTTATGTGAATCTTCATACTTTGTCCTCTGACTATGGTTGATTGGCTTGTGTTATGAGATTTAGCATTAACTTACAATTATCAGTTAAATATTTAATATATAAAATTATCAAAAAACGTGCTACTGCCCCATTTAAAGGCGTTTTATTGTAGTTGTTAAAATAACGTGTTTTCTAGAACTCACGACATGTTTGTCAAATGTGTTTACATCTCTAAAAGATGATGGATTCAAAAGATCTTTAAAATATTTCCAACAAACTTCAGGCGAAATTTTCTTTTGTTTTGTTTTACTTGATAAATATTTTATAACAGTCCTCAAAAACTCTCTGCAATCACTTTTGCAGCGTTATTTAATTTCTTGCTCATGTTTATTTCATACAGATTTTGTTTTGACTGACACATTTTTTAACTCATATTTTGCAGATGTCTTTTAAGTTAGTGTTTCAATAACATGTACTTCTTAGATTTGAGTTGCCTTTTTTATGATAAACTAGGTTATTGCTGAAGGTTATTGGTGTTTCATAAATTCTTACTTGGTTTTAATTTAAGACAAACAATTTAATATGAACTTGAATTTTGCCAATTAATAAAACTTAGATCAGGACAGGCATTGTTTTATGTACTCTACAAATCAGAGCATAAGTTGTGTGATCTACTACCATCCACATCATCCTCGGCCTTGACTTCAAAACTAAAAAGGTCGATATTGCCAGTTATACAGCTGCGTACCTTTGGTTTGTTCACTTGCTAGTGTATCTAAGTGTTATTATTATTTAATTTTGGTTCCATTTGAACTCGAGCAGTGCTGATAAAGAATCACCAATTTTCAAAGTTTAAAATAGCCAAACCAGAATCTGTGATTGTCTGGTCACTAGTGAAAATATTCAAAATTTGGGGTCATATTTATGAAATTCTTATTTTCTTAATTTTCGATTAAAGTAATCCACATTGACTCCCTGTGAAAAACATCAGCTCAATTACATGTACAATGACTTTTGCAAAAGAAGAGATATGACAAAAACCTGAAGCTGCTGTTCACTTATGAAGGGTTTCGTAGAGAATAATAAAAATAGTGTTTTCGAAATCAGAACCCTGGCCACTTCAATTATCTGACAGAATTGTTACAGATATCTAACTGTAAGTTAGTTATGGCAAACACATATCTTAACGCAAAATAGGTTTCAATTTATGCAGTAAAATTTCAACATGACATGTGTCATCTTTTCAATTCTTTAATGCATCAAAGACATCAACATTACATGATATTTGCACTAGAATACGAAGGTAAGAGAACACACTCAAGGAACTCAGCTGTATACTGTCATTCGCTATCAGCTTGTGTTGTCAGCTTATGCAAAACGACTCTTAATCAGAAAATCACTACTACAATAATTTACGATTTGAGTTGATGATTGCTACATATATTTACAACACACAAATGTGCAGTAGTAACGTTCCAGCGTACCTCCGATCCATAAGATAGAGTTGATCATTGAACGATCAAACGATTTCTTTGAATTTTCATTTACCCCTTAAAGGGGCAGTAGCACGATTTTAGGGGGAATATAAGGTGATGTCAGGGAAATGAAAATAAATGGTTCCAATTGAAAGAAAATGCATTTAAACTAAATGAAGCAGTAATAATTCAAATATATAACGTAAAGTTTAGCCATCCGATTCACTTTTCGTACACAAAATGAATTAAAGGTGTTCACACAAAATGGTCGCCAATGGATTTTAGGTGAACCTTCATACTTTGTCCTCTGACTATGGATGATTAGCTTGTGTAATGACATTTTTGACAGTGTCAAAATAATAGATTTAGTATTAACTAACAATTACCAGTGAAATATTTAAGATAAAAAATTATCAAAAAACGTGCTACTACCCCTTTAGTTTTATGTGAATTCTACGTAAATATTTATAGTTGCTTCACTATGTTAATGTTCCGTTAATATATATAAATTCTTCGATATGTAGTGAGCTTGCACAGAAGATGATGGTAGTGAAAGTATCATTGCAAAGTCGTGTCTTGTAAACTAAAACATGCAATAAAAGAGATGATTTGATAGCTTACCATTTGGATTTATAAGAGTTTGATAATAAAACGTTAGATTAGAAAGGTTTGCAGATAAGACAAGTTTGGGGCACAGACATTCTGGCGTCAAATGTTTTTTTTCAATTTCATTTTCTCAGAGTAAAAGTAATAACATGCAAAACGAATCTTCACATATGTGCTTTATTGGAAATTGAAAAATGACACAATGCAACTGATATCATTTCCAAGTGCAAAATCACACTCAATCACGAATGAAAGCTTGTTACGCCTCCATATCTACATACAAAACAATTAAAACGTTAAGCTTATTGCGTGTAACAGTCCTGCAGATTGCATCACCGAGTAAGTTTGGGTGCAACCAATATACGATAATGTGTTCATGCAACCTATATACGATAATGATTAAACACTCTTAATCTGTTTATAGTTCCAGTTCAGATATGTAGACATTTCACTGATTTGCCCGTCTTCTCGTCTCTTCTGACTTATGAAAAATCAAATCAAATTTATGAATCAATTTATAAAATATTATGTAATGTTGCACTCAACAAACACATTTCTCTTCAAACATTTATCATAACCGGAAGATGGAAGGATGTACTGAAGCAGAAAGAAATTGTTAGTAGTCAGTAAAACTTGTAACATCAAATTCAAAATTAGTTATTTCATGTTAGATTGTTCTATAGAGATATTCGAATTCACATTTAAATTTTGAATGTTTTTATTGCAGATACGATTATAAGGCTAAATAATTAATCATGACAAATAATTATCTGCAAATAAACGTAAATTTATTGTCATTGACATTTTATTGGTAACATAATATTCAATGATAATGGTTTCAGATCAAATCATACTGGTAAGCAATACTTTCCTAAGAATTTTTATATATTTCATGCTGGTATCCTTACAACGTAGGTTTCAAATCAGCTAAACATGAAAGGTTTAGTCTCTCCTGTTGGAATCAGGATCACTGAATGAAACATTAATTCGAGTAATTAGAATTTTTGCCTAAGTGAAATTACAATTACAAAGGTAATTAACCTAAATGCTCAAGTTAAGGTATCAGAATCATGTGAGAATGTCAGCGACACTTCAGATCGCCTATCAAGTGAATTAATTGTTAATGATCATCGGATCTTGTGAAGTTAATGATTTGTAACTGAGAAGTTTCTAGGCCCGATTTTCAACTCCTTTGTATAATGATATGAATTTACAGTTAATACCATATTAATACTAAATATTCATTCATTACATCTACTTTTCATTTAAAAGTGTACTTATCAATGATATGACAGCAAACATCCCATTTACCATTCTCTGCCCACATAAGCAAATCAAGTCATTAAATGTTGATCGAGCCACAGGTCCCCCCGTGGTTTTGACAACCCCTCGATTTCAACACCTTCATAGTTACATATTAAAAGAATTCAGGAATTTTGTACCTAGTACTACCTACCCTCATCGCACTTTTTGCCGACTGCTACATTTACGTGACATGCAATCGACTTAAACTTTGTGCCGACATATAGCTAGATGTTATACCTTTCAATCACCAGTCACGGAACCGACTAATATTTTTTAGTAAATCTGCAAATCGAACGCAAGCCGATTTTTACGCTCAAAGTATCCATCTCGGTACAAATGGCGGCGGCAAGAAGGAAAGGTGTAGCCGATTCAGGCGCTGTGATTGGACGGAATCATTAAAGTTACGCTTTCCTATGGTCACAGCCTTAAGTTAGCCTCTGACCTTACTTGAGTTAAGTACGTTTGAAATCGAACTGCAGAAAAGATGTAACCTTTATTCCTAGAGTCTGAGTTTTGATAACCTAGGGGAACTCTATATTCTTATTTCAGTTGTGGCAATTTGAAGTTCCTATGTTCTTTGTGGTATTTCATGACGATGTTTGTGAAGCTTCTCTTTTAGTAACATTGAGTTACATTGGTTTTGGTAGCTCAATTGCTAAAGGTTAATTTAGTTTTCACGAGACGCTGTCGCCGATGACGTCATTATGTCGCCAATCAAATCCAAACCCAAAGTCAACTACCAGCTGGGAAGTGAAATGCAGCTAAATGTCAGCACGGAAGTTAGATGTATACTTTGTCTGAGACACAGTAACCCTCTCGTGTTTTAACAAATTAAGTTAACTCTTTTGGTAATAAAAACTATTGGTGTATCTTGTGCAGACGCTGTTGATAATCCAGTCGTTATCTTGACGATTAGTGCTAACACAGAATCAACACGCTTACTGGGTAATAGAGCTGAATGTCAGCACGGAAGATACGTTTTCACATCTTCAGAGAATTAGCAACCCCTTTGACACAATAAGTTAACTCTGTTATCTATTTATTAGTGATGTATCTACAATGTAAGTACAGACGCTGTTGATTGTCCAGCCGTCGTCCTGTGGTGGAAACAAGACCTTAATTCAGCAAAGATACTAACGAATGTTGAAAAAGTTCCCTGTTGACACAGACGTTTAGATTTTAGATCACCGCGTCCATGTCATGCTTTTGATCAGAAACTAATAATTATAATGAATAATGGTAATACAATACATGATTCGTATCTTCACAGTGGTAAGGATTAGGTTCAGAGTTATTCATAAGTTATGTAGGTGAACATGATCTGTGAGAACATTAAAGGAAACTAATTTTGAATGACTACGTTACAACGGTTATGTTAGCTGTTATATCACACAACTTCTGAATATAAACTACACCTAACTTTCTTAAGTGATTGATCATTTGCGATCTTTAATCTGTATCTACCTAAAAAATTAGAGTGATGTGTCTATAAGGATAGACAGACATGCATGACGTCACTAATTGCATATAGTTCCTTGACATTACCAGATACCAAAGGAACACACAACAAAAACACCATAGCCATATCAAAGTCTCCCGGAAACTCAAATCTTACATCCCCACTCATGTTGTTGTATGTAAAGAATAAAGTGCTCTTTTTCCATAAATGACAACATGGACATAACAGATGGACGGACATGATGTCTGAATTAACAATGAGGGGCTTTAATCAGTTTCATTCTGAAAGGCATACATGTATGTCGACAGCTCAGTTAGAATATTACATTGATTTTGGGTAATGGACTTTTTCTTCAGAAAGTTATAGTATGAATTAAATGTTAAAATTATATATGTTATTAAAATAACATAAGTACCTTAAAAGCCTAAGTAGTGTAACAGAACGTATCTGTCTATTTTGTAACTTAGGAGTCGAAGATGAATACCACTTTCTCTCTGTTTGTCCTGTTTATGATGCAATTAGATCGAAATATTTACCATTCGTTTATTGTTCTAATCCTTATTATTTAAAAATGAAATCATTGTAAACTATCAGTAATTAAAAGCTTTTGAGAAAACTGTGTAAATATTCATACAATGCCTTTGAACAAAGAGAATTGAAACGATTATTACTTGAGTAGGGAAAGATTCATTCTCTCCCCACAGAGGCAGATCAAGTCATGTTAATTTAGCCTCTGTTATATTACGCCGACTTTGTGGGATAGAATGGGAGATACCTGGTTGGAGGCAATCAAAGTTAGTTGTGCAATCAGCGACGCTGTTCTAAATCATCGTTTTTGGCTACTGAATCAAAGCAAAAGTATTGTGACAAGAACCACCCTTTCCATACGAGAAGCGTTGTCATTTGATAAAGATATTCAAATGGATTGTGAATCGGGTTATTTCCGCCAGGGGAAACTGCCGGAACCCACGGATTTCGACGTAATAGAACATGACTTGATCTGCCTCTGTGGGGAGAGAATGGGAAAGATTACGTTTTGGTAGATTATGATCATACAGGTTAGCGTTATATTCATGCACTGTAAGCCTAGATGTACATATGAAAGTGTAAATTGTTTATATTTTGTATACGGACCTGTGGCCAATAGACAAATAAAACACTTGACTTGACCTTTTGCGGAGTCAGATCAATTGGTTTGCAAAAATGGGAGATGTATTCAGTCAATGAAAATTCCTTATAGTTAAAACAGTTTGAATAATCATGAAAACATATAATAAGTCAACATCCAATAAAATCATAAACGATTAACACATATGGATAGTTTGAAATTTACTTTGTCAAACATACGTACCCATGACAGCGTAAATATATGTAGATTACATAACTGAAGACCTGGTTATTAAACATACAGGCGCCAACTTCACTTGCCACAACGTTACCAAACGTAGTGATGCAATTGATATAGACATTTTTTGTTTGAATATAGAGAGTTAAGGTCGTATGATAACCTTTGAAATGCACTATATGTATCATAAGGGAAGAAACAGTACATTTCATATTTCTTATGTACGTGTGTTGAATTTTAAAAACAAAAGGCTTTTTAAGAATGCATATTGAAACACGTCGTTGACGCAAATGAACCAAAAAAAATTTGTCAGACAAACAAATCTCAAGAATTGAGTGCTCCAGAAAATGGACATTCCGTGAGTGGAAAATAGCTTTGAACTAATGAAGGTTAACTTGTTTATCTCCCAATATTACTTTATTATGTTTCGTAGGAAAGACCCTATCAAAAATAGCATTCAGTGTACTCTTGACTTGCAAAATGAGATGTAAACAGAGTAAGATGCCGATTCATAAATCTTGTTCCAAAGGATTTTGACCTTTGCATTATGCAATTTTAATCTGTTTATGACCAAAACGGATTCCGATGACTATCATCAGTCCAATTTGAGAAATGATTTTTTTCTACATTGAAAAAAAATTACTTAATATGTTACAAAGTGTGTTGTATCTAATTTTGAATAACTTGTAAGAAATAAACTTTTCGGTTAAACTAAATAATTGTTGACTGTTAATCATAAAAGTTTTTATTCCTGTCTGATTTATGAAAGAAGAGGTATTAAAATCTCCTACAAAAAGTGCACATTCATGTAAGTCCTTCCTAGTTCAAGATTTCTTGTGTAACGATCACTGTCATTTCTAGACGCTGACTCAGAATTCATCGACATTTTTAGTTTGTCTTCAAGTTGACTTAAACGTGTAAACACTTTCATTGAATAAAGTAAATTGAATGGTAATGATTATCAACTGCTCTGCATTACCAACCTATTTACCAAAATTGCAACCGATGATAACTCATTATGACAGACCACTGAATATATACACAAAGAACTTAATTAAGCACCCCCCTATTTTGTAAAATGAACTTGGTTGCTCTTGGACTATTTGGATTATTTTGATGTATTGACCACTCCAGATATAACAATTGCTTTGTTATTGACTATTTAATTGTACTAAAAATCGCTAACTAATCACAACTTAATGTCTTTGTGCAGTTTTCTTTAAATTCGATATTTGATAATTTTGCGATTTTGAAGGTTCATACTGCTTTAACGATTGGTTTTGCTATGGGGTTATTTACTAAAAATTCATCAATTCACTCAAGAGAATGATAATAATCACATTGCAGCAAAAACTATTGACTTTCATTTTCAATTTTAAGGTAACTTGGATTTTGACTAAAAATTACCAAGTTTTTGTAAAACAAGTTATTCAGTCACAGGGAATCGTAAACCGTATGAATTTTTCGTTTCCACACTGGAAGATGACCATTCTATTAAAACATCCTTATTGTTTGCCTGTACATTTGTTTAGTTTATTATTAGCAGTGTTTTTCTGTTTGAAAAAGTGCGGGGGGGGGGGGGGGGGGTGCTTAATTAAGTTCTTTGTGTATATAATATCACTTATTTATATTCTACCCCAAAGCTTGACATTTTGATGTTTTGTTGAAAACGATATCATTTGAATAAAATTTACAAAAGAGTAATTGCGAAATATTTCCGTTTCAATTTCATCTTTATTCCATTCAGGTGTTATAAAAACGCGAACAAGTATTGACATTTTGATCAAATTGCATAAATGAAAATATGCAAAACTCATTAAAAAGATTGCGATTCTATCAATTTGTTAGTCGTAAGTAACAACATAGGCATGACATCACCATTATGTTCAAAATAGTTGATTTCATATTCGAATCTTTGATATACCTTAGTTTTGGACAATTATTTTAAGCAATAGTGCATTTACACAATAACAGCCATCAGAACTGCGGCTAGGAGCTTCATTAATGTAAAGCAATATATTGAACAAGATAAAGAGCGACGGTTTAGTTATTTTTGATGACAGGGAAAAGGCTATATATTGTTAAACATTTATCATGAATTGTCAGTAATAAAAAGTGGATATCGTAATGAGAGATCATATATGTAGAAAATCTCTTTATAGTATTCCATGTCAGTTCTAATGTATTTGTATCAAGTCATTAACAATATTTTACGATGACATAAACCGCTTATTGCTGAAAAGGAAATGTTAATTCAACCATTACTGTGTAGAAAGTATTATATTTCCAAAATAAATAAATAAATATCTTTAATATGTACATGTAAAAACACAGAACTTTCCCTTTCCAAAAGTTTCTAAACAGTGTAAAAGCATATTCTGAATTATGATTTCTGTAAACTTACAATGTTCTAATGCGTAACTGAAATAGCATTATAAAATACTGAAAAGGAATGCTAAATGATTCTGGAAAACAAATAGCTCTAACCACCTGGAGAGATTGAATCATTTTTTCCTGATTGTTTGCTAATGAATTAATGCTTACGCCATGCACCAAGAAAATAGATAGGTTGTTGTCATATTAGATTGCAGAAAGATTACACCAACATCGAACACTGATGATCTAATAAAAGCATCGGAAGTAACTAGCTTATTTGAGAGAGTCTGAGCAGTGTATCAATGGATTAAGGATTGGTTATGATACATAAGAAGTCGTTCATCAGCAACATATCATTTGCATCGTTTGCATCTTTTTGGTGGTATTTATGTGTTTAACTAGTTTTATTCACGTGTTTGTTATATTTTGTATAATCGCGTTTCTTTATGTTAAAGAAGATTTTGTTTCACTGATTACAAAATTACGAGTGTTGACATTAATTTCAAAACGTATTTTATTCATGTTTAAACAGTTATAGTTTCATTTTTATTACTGACATTATTTCCAATATGGCTAGATATATTGTTTCTGTATGATGAATTTATATTGAATAACTTATATTTTAGAATTTAATTTAAATGTTCATTTCCTTCTCTTTGAAAAAAAGGTTTTACCCTTTAATTTCTAGCTGTGTCAGCGCAGTGCATAGCCACAATTGTGTGAAGGGCTTTCGCCATGTAATGATAGCCGTGATATAAGTGAAATACTGTTGAAAGCAACGTTGAACTCCAAATCATTTCACCTAGCTACATGTATGCTAATGCAATTTCAACAGTCTAAAAAGAACCGATTATAATTGATTCGATAAACAGCAGATGCCTGAAGCAAGAATGTGTAGATTGAAACAAACGATTTTTTTATGCGCCGTTACAATTGGCAAAATATTCCATTTAGAATATTGAAATATAAACGTTCACTTATATGTCTACTTCCAAACACAGACACTCTGGCACCAATACGTTTTTCCATTTTTTTCCCACGTTAAGCAACTTTCATACAAAACGGTTTTTTAACATAATTTTTACATGTTTCTGATGTCCATTGTGAATTGAAAAATTGCAACCAATATGTCTACAAGTGCAAAGTCACACTTTATAGATACATGTATGGAAAGAAGGGTCCAGAGTTATTTCTCATTTCTAAGCTTTTATTTCTATGAACGGAATAGTAAATGGTAAAACATATTGCATTTTACTCGTTAAGTCCTGTATGGGTTATTGCTTAACCAAATGGGGTTCATGCAACGCTTATGATCATGTTTAGATATTCAATGAATAAACTTTGGATTTAATGAACTGACCAGATCTATTGTCTTGCTTTCATGTATCCTACAACTTCTGACATATGGAAATTAGGAATTGCGTAGGTCAATTTAAGAGGATAATTGGGACGTTTTGAATCTTTATCATATCTATATTTAGGATCTGAACAGAGCCAAACAGTATGTCCTGAAACTACAAACCTGTATTAAAATCTGTATTCTCATTGTTTAAATAATTTGAAAAAATATTTGACAACAAAGAAACAACTATTCCTTTACTAAAATCCATATGCCGGTTTAAGGTATAAAAATAATATATTGTCTTAGCTTTCGGTGCCAAACAAATGCAATTTACACTCATCAGCGAAAGACCAAAGAATGATGGAAAAGTATAGAACCTTTTAACTAGAGCTTCACATAAATGTACAGATATTTTAGCCATTAAGGGTAGTGAATGGTAACCTATAAATTATTCTAACTGTAAAGCTTTAGAAAATGGATTACATAGTATAGCAATACAATCTTAAGTAACAGGGTAGGTACAGTTGAACCAGAAAGAAAGTACCCCCTTTCTAGAAATTTCTAGAAATTTTCTAGAACGTATCTAGAAAATTTCTAGAACGTATCTAGAAAGTTTCTAGTGCGTATCTAGAAATTTTCTAGAACGTATCTAGAAATTTTCTAGTGCGTATCTAGAAATTTCTAGAAATTTCTAGAAATTTCTAGAAATTTCGAGTTTTTATTTTTTGCAAGATATTCAAAATCTAATCAAATGTTTCAAAGCTGTTTATTTAATCTTATATCATGTGAAAATATGAAGTCTGTGAGTTTACTAGAAACGGAGATATTCCATGTTAAAGTTTTTCTCCTCTACAACCTGCCCTCATTATAACGCCCATGCTAATCAGCTGTCATGCATGGCTAACGCGCTACATAACGGGAGCTTACAGGCTTTGTCGCTGATTAAATCACCATTCATTGTTTACTAAGATACGCTGTCGTACAACAAAAAGGTTTTTTTTGTAATATAAAGAATGAAGATATATAACAGACAGACAGATTATTTATTAACGTCTCACCTCAAATGATATAAAACATATTTTTAGCATTTATTTATTTATATTTAACTTTTTTTCTCACGACGTGCGACTCGAGTAATCTGTCACTTTGTTACCTCCACAATGGTAAAGTTATAAACATAACCTTAAACGATCGGAACGTTGCATTTAATCTGTAGGCAGAGAGATATTTTATTTTCAGTGTCACATCATGATTACAGAAACGAAAATATGGAAAATAATAAGTAATGAGTCAAGATTATGGGAAAAAATTCATACAGAAATGCAGTAAATAATTTGAACATTGCATAAAATAAATTCTTCCTTTCACTAAACTTAATAAAACAAGAGAATTAGTAAGCAAGCTCACTTTTTATGCCCCCGCATCCCTAAGAGATTATAAAAACTAAGATACTACACTTAGTAAGGATTCCTACAAATATGCAAAACTGTTTTAATTTGTTTAAAAGTCAATGAAAATGCAGATATAGACTTCCTGATTGCATGTAAGCTATATAAGCTCTTATGAAACTAACAATGTCTTTTTCAGACATTTATGATTCTTATATAGTCACTAGTGTATTAATAAAACTTTCAATGTCCTTTCAATGTGACTATATCATAAGAAAGAAGTTAACCATAAAAAAATACTGAGAATACATCAACTGGTTCATCTATACAAATACTATCAGAGTTAAGAGGGGAACAAAAATGACTTCCTCAAAGAGTCAATTTTACAAGAAAGAAATCGAAATCTAAAAATGATAATGAGAGTGGTCTGACTGAAATATAGAAAAGGCACATCTAGGGACCATAGCCATTACATATATACAGTTTTATCACATTGGAAGAAATAGTATCAGAGTTATGAGCGGAACAAAAATGACTTCCTCAAAGAGTCACTTCTACAATTAAGAAGTTGAAAATCTAAAATAATGATAATGGCATCTGACCAAAATTAACAAAAGGCACATCTTAGGACTGAAGGGATTACATATATAAAGTTTCGCGACATCTGAACATATAGTATTCGAGTTAAGAGCGGAACAAAAGGATTTCCTCGAACAGTCACTTCTACAACAAAGAAGTCAAAAATTTAAAAAAACAATGAGACCATCTGACCAAAATATACAAAAGGCACATCTAAGGACCATAGTGATTACAAATATGAAGTTTTGTGCCATTTGAACAAATAATATCCGAGTTATGAGCGGAACAAAAATGACTTCCTCAAAGAGTCACTTCTACAACAAAGAAGTCTAAAATCTAAAAAATAATGAGGGCATTTGACCGAAATATACAAAAGGCATATCTAGGGACCATAGTGATTACACATATGAAGTTTCGTGACATTTGAACAAATAGTATTCGAGTTATGAGCGGAACAAAAAGTGTGACGGACGGACGGACGCACGGACGGACGGACGCGCTGACCGCTTTATACCCCCGACTACTTCGTAGCGGGGGTATAATAATACACACTTTATGACATATTTTCAACCTCTGATACAGACTAAACATCATTTTTACGACAGACATAGTTGTATCATCATTGTAATGAAAGAATCATGTAAACAGAATGACTCAGATACATACGATATTGAAAAGTCAAGTTTAGCATACAACCATTATCAGCTGCCGCTAAGTTTTATCTGGAGTAAAAAATAAGTTTATCTTACAAATTATAGTACCTTCATTTATATAATTATATTGCTTTTAACTTTTCATTCAGTTAATCTAGACTTTATTTCCCATATTGCTCTGAACTAGGTTATAAGAATTGAACGTCCCCTTTTTAACTCAGTACGTCTAAACATTCACACAATTGATATCGTATTAGCCATTAAGAATAACAGATATTTTATTGCACCGACGGAAAGCTTTAATGAGTGCAAAATGGCCACTTGTATCTAGTTGCAATAATAAAATAAAAATGATGATGCTGTATTGTCCGACAAAGGAATTTGATTAACAACAGTGAGAAGCAGCATGTTAAAGACAATGAAGGCAAATGGAGAAATGAAATAACTTTAAAACACAGCATCAACGGAACTACCGAGGGTATCTCCTGTGCAAAACAAAATTCAAGATAACATTCCAGTTTGTACATATGTCATATAAGTGTACATGATATGTATACAGCCTCGTTGAGACAGGAAACATTTTGGTTGATTCATAATTGTCAACTTGATACATAGGAGCGCAGAATTGGACAAAATCATAAACAATGACCGGCACCATCAGTGTGAAAAGCCTGGCAACGGCAATAAAACATGATTGCAAGGCATTTTACGTAGTAATTTGATTTATAATATGTATAGGTGCGGATATTTTATCAAAAATAGTTTGTATCAACAGTTTTGTAATTATGTCGTGTTTGTTCGTGTGAAGTCGCCAACTTCATAATGTCGGACCTGATATCCATAGGACAGTCACGTTGATGTCGATAATGTCTCTCTGATATACAAGTACGCACATCTATGTATTCGATGCATAAAGCATGTAATGATTTAATGATGTTTTCTTTCCCATAGCACTGGATCATTAATGGAGTCATGCTATATTAAAGGGTCTAATACAAGATAACGTAGATTTTCATTTCTAATATGTAGCTGCCTTCATGCATTTAGTGTAACGTACAGTGTACATCATACGCTGGGTCTTATCATTAAGACACTGTATATTGGTAAAGCACATATTCGGGAAATACACATACTTTTGCATATGCGGCAATATACATGTATTAACGTTCATACATGCATAACAAGGTCATGCGACTTGTTATTTGCAAGTTGTTTAAACACTAGGATAATTCATACAGTTCATTCTTCACATCAAAGTGTATGGTGCAAGAAACACCGAAGCCGAGTTATGTAATAAGGTCAATTATTGTATGTGTGTCACCAGTCTAAGACTTGAAAGAGGTCATTTCATCAAAGTCATGTTGACCCGCCATTTTGAGTTGTTTTAATTGCGTGAAATGATACAAAAGGACTGTATTGTTGTTATAACTGTTTTAATGCTGAATTATGCGCGTTTGGTTTTACAAACTATATAACATTACATTTATAACTTTCTTAGTCTTCTTATCAATTCATACAATTAAACATATAGCAGAAAGATATCAAAATGTTAGGGGTGAGACTCTTGTAATCTTTCATTTAACTGATGACTGCAGAAAATACAAACACAATAATTATAAGCTGTTTCACAAGCAATGAGGCATTTCATAAGCAAAAAAGTCAGTTACATTTAGAACTAATTACGGGTTTTAGTACACAATTTACTGTCGTCACATCTCGGGTATACTGATATCAAAGCAAGAAGTTTTATTGTACATTCACTTTAAAGGTTTAGAGGGATAGAGCACAATTATATGTTAATTTGACAAATTTTAGAGTTATTGAAATACAACCGTCAGTAAATATGTTTGCGCTATTTTCTTATTGTTTCGCTTGTTGTAAAGGTATGCAGATAAAATGCATACATGTATGAACAGACGTACATTTGTAACTGTGTCTATTTATCTGATTTGATAATGGTAAAACTATTTATAATACATGGAAGTAACCCAGTGCTAAATTACATACATGTATATGCAAACTACAATATTAAATGCCTGATTTATACCTTTTGTTATACATACAATATAAACTGTTGCGGCGATGGATTTGATGTGGTGTATATTGGACAGCAAGTAAATAGCCTTATCAAGAGAAAATAATCTGTGAAAATACTGGTCACATACATTAAGTTTATAAAATAGCCCAGATCTTATTTCTTTGTAGAAATTGCACTCGACAAGAAAATGAACCTCGTCCTCTATAGAATAACTATTACGTATCTCCCCAATTTGATAAGCAATTATCTAGCAAGCAGAACTTGTTAAATATGTTGCGTCAGAAGACAAAAGATCGTACGAAGGAAACTGCATATTTTACAAAACAAACTCGTATAATATCGGCTATGGATGCATGAAATATACAATATTTTCCAAATTGAATCAATATTTTTCTGACTTTAAGGAAATCTTACTTATAGAACGAAATGAGCATTATTATCTAAATTCTTTGAAATACGTAATTAAAGGAAATAAAGAACATTCTACCGTTTCTTCTCGTGATCATCGATTTAGTTATGTTCTTGGGTTTCGACACAGTGAACCTAAGAACAAAACGTTTATCAGACGTTTGTCCTCATAAACATTTTAAATTGTCATATAATCCACAGCCCTTTTTTGTGTTTTCTATCGTCTTCTTCTTCCTCGGTAACGATCTTAAAATCATTTATCAATAATATTGTGTATGTTGGAGCGGATTAAACTTGAGTAAAATTGTACAAATCAGCTACAGAACTAACTTAGGACAAACACATATCACTTTCATATCTTGATAGCTTTTAAATAAGTTATTGAACTGCATTTTCAGATTGTTCTCTAAATACGATATTTTTGTTATAAAATGGTAACAAGCGTTACCAGATGATAGCAAATGCAATTAACTCAGCGAACCGTATCTCCTGAACACGCCAGCGGTCGCTCAAGCGTAATAGACAAGTAGTGCGGGATGTCAAGACACAAGTTTCAATAAACAGTTAAAGTTACACAATACACATTCGGATTCTAGAGAGGGACAGGAACGCTAATCTTTTCCTTAGATGATAGCGCAAAACTACATTATGTAATTCAGTTTATGGCAATCGGACATGCCTGTTACCGCGCAGTGGTACTGGGATGTAAAGTCATTGTGTGAAAGTGAAATTTGATTTCCTAAATTCATTCAAGTACGCATCTTGTTTTGCATTTGGAACTATTTAAACAATCACTAAATACGCTTGACAACGTTACATACGAAACATTGGTTCGAACCCGTGACCAGTTGGATTCAGGCCCAGTAAGCTAACCCGTTGACCACGGAGGTCAGTTGCAGACAATGGATTTCATACTGTCTTGATATTTTTAATTTTAAATAAATATCATTGGCACCAAGATAACATCAACCGTTAGTTAATGATTTTGTACTAGTTTGCTGCTCTTTTTCAAATGTTTTCAAAATTGTGCATTGACTATTTCAATGTACAGACCAATATATATCTATATTTGTAATGTGGTTTCGGTTCGCCCCAATTAATATATGATAAACTCATACCAATGTGTATGGTTTGATATGATTATATATGTGAAGTTGGTTATGTATAACAATTTTTTTTATCATATTACGCATATATTAGGACCTATTATCTTCCTAATGATTGATTAGATTTACGGTGCGACCGCGATATTCTCGCATGATTTCCAGAAATGTCGCATGTATTTTCAACCCTATTTATATTTTGTTTGATTGTTCAATTGATTTTTTGTTTTAAATTGTAAGTCAACTTATCTTGATATGATAATAAACTGTCGGGAAATAGAAAGTAGTCAATGTAATGATTGCATGCTGTTACAATACCCTCCCCTTCAAGTATCGGTTAACAAGCTCCATGCATTGAGTGTGAATGCAAGACTTCATGTGTTTAGAGCTTGCATCTCTGAATGGAGGATAAAGGAACAGCCACCTAAATCATATGCACTGTAATGTAACATAGCTATACCTTGTCAATGCTATTAAATCTCCATCATTAACACTTTATGTCTGATTCCCAGATACAAATGTCAATATAGAAGCAGATAACACGACATAAATCCACTGGTCAACAAGCGAGCAGCGTATTGTCGCGACAGTACTCAACACTCAGACAGTCCACTCCCCTCCCGTCTCCCCCCCCCTACCCCAACCCCCATTTACAGCGAATACCTTGCAGTCACGGTTTAGGATTCGTAGCAATTCGTTAGTTAGCAATCTCCTAGTGTAACATTGCGTCATGGAGACATAGGAAAGTGTGCAGGTGTAAAAACATGCTCTAGTTGCAGTGGGTTTCATTTTATCTGATCTTAATGTAAATATGAATATCTCTCAAAATGATTTGCTTTTGGTTCATTTCTATAAGATAAACTTTAATATATTTGTAAAGTATACATGTATGTAACAGAGCACTATTGTGTCAATGTGGATATAATACCCGTGTTTCAAATCGTAGTGGGGACTTCTAATCTCAAGGGCGTATTTCATAGTGCTTACCACGACTGATCTTAAAGGGGCAGTAGCACGTTTTTTGATAATTTTTTATTTTAAGTTTTTCACTGATAATTGTAAGTTAATGTTAAATGTATAACTTTGACAGTGTCAAAAATCTCAATACACAAGTCAATCATCCAGAGTCAGAGGACAAAGTATGAAGATTCACATAAAATCCATTGGCGGCCATTTTTTGTGAACACCTTAAATTCATTTTGTTTAAGAAAAACAAGTCGCATGGCTAAACTTTACGTTATATATTTGAATTCTTACTGCTCCGTCTATTTTAAATACATTGTCTTTCAATTGAAACCATATACTTTCATTTTCCTGACATTACCTTTTATTCCCAATAAAAACGTGCTACTGCCCCTTTAACCTGGATGCTTTGTTTAAGCTTTTAGAACTCCAAATGTGCAGTGATTGTATGATTGGTTTGGGTAAACTCGTCACAAGTCAAAAACGAAAACGATCTAACCACAAGTCAATAAGTAAGAACAAACAAGTTCTGAATAAATTGTTCAGAGTAGACCAAGTCCTCACTTTAACCCATAACACGAATTAATGAATATAATTATGATGTTAAGGTTTTTAAAGTAAAGAAAGTGCTGAAATTCTGTCAGTATGTCAAACTGTTAATGTTTCCGTTTGACTGATTACATATGAAATGATGCGCGTCATGATTTTGATGATAATGCAGAGGAATACATGGATGACAACTTCTTTGTTCATGGTATGCAACAATTCGACACAGATTGTTGTTGTGTACTTCTCAAGCAGTCGCATACGATGAAGTTGTTATCCATATAATCCCTCTGCAATACCTCTCAAACATGTTATGATTTTGATGCATTAAGAAAAGGCGCATTGTTATTTTGCTGTAGGATAAACTTCACTTTGTACTCTTTTATCACAAGCAGGTATTTATTATCATTGCGTACTTTTTGTAGCGTAATATACGCAAAAATTATGGTTAAATTTAACTCTAATACATGTATGTCATTTATCAGTTGTAACTTGTAATCGAGATCAATTTCATATCGTTCATATCATTTTGACCCCTTTAAAGAGAGAGAGAGAGAGAGAGAGAGAGAGAGAGAGAGAGAGAGAGAGAGAGAGAGAGAGAGAGAGAGAGAGAGAGAGAGGGTGAGAGAGAGGGAGAGAGAGAGAGAGAGAGAGAGATAGAGATAGAGATAGAGAGAGAGAGAGAGAGAGAGAGAGAGAGAGAGAGAGAGAGAGAGAGAGAGAGAGAGAGAGAGAGAGAGAGAGAGAGAGAGAGAGAGAGAGAGAGAAAAATACCCGGCCGTAATCGACCTATGATACACTAAAAATCATTAAAATCCATGTATGTAAACGCGTTAGATATAAACAATGAGTGGTAAGTTGCAATGGCTAAAATATCACATTTGCTGGATAAAATTAAATCTGCGTTTGCACATGTTATAAGTTGAGGTAGACAGTTTGATTTGATATATCTCTACCAGGTGAGGAATTTCTGTTGTTGCACAAATACATACACGGTTGTCTGATTTTACATTTTTATGGCTTGTCTTTTTGAACATACCGTGAATTGGGTTCGAACTTATGACGTACTTGTCTGTTCAACTTTACCCAGCCACTCCAAGTTCTTATATTTTAACAGATCCCAATTAATGATGACACAATTATAGCAGCCTAATATCTCGTTCAGTCTGAAATAACAAAATGAGTGTCCTTGGATTAACAGGATGATTGTGTAATATATAACAAAGAAAGCAGTTGTTGGTCCAATATGCAAATAACTCAGTCAACCGTATCTCCCGAACACGCCAGTGGTCGCTGCACTGTAAAAGGCTTTGAGTATGTCGGAATGCAAACCAATCAGCTCAATTAGAAGTTGAGTGATAATACACATTCGGATTCTCGCGTGAAAGGAAGATTGGAAATGCTATGTTATATAATAGAGCTGTAGACAGTGGGGTATGTTTATTACAGACCGTTGATTGCTGCGCTATGATACCGCGTGGAATGCAATTCTATAAATTATTGAATATATTTAGTCTAAAAGTTAGACATTGAAATGAAACGGTCTATAAATCTATGAAAAGTTAAATAACATAAAAAGTAGACGAACTTTTCTTCACTTTCATTGAGCATTTGAGTCTCCTTGTTTAGGTTTTTACCTTATTTTAGGCTCTGGCATGCAGACTAGAATATAGTATTTGTCTTACATATTGATAATTGATAATCATTACTTAATACACATTATCGAGAAAAAACTACATTTCATTGTGATCTGTTATTCTTACGATCATTGTAGTTTGTTTTGTTATCTAAACTTTTGTCTTCAATATGATAAATGGTTAATATAAAAAATATCTAATACGGTTTATATAAAAACATTGAAATATCTGCAATTAATAACATTGGGGAACCTCGGTTATATCTCGTGTATCTGTACTAAGTGCATATTGTCGTATCTTCTACGATAGCGTAAATTGATGAATCAAAATGGAAAGATAGGAAGACGAATAAACCAACATGCAATCCATAAAAACGGCTTAAAATAGATTACGTTTTCACTGGGTATAAAGATCTTAATCTTAATCCAACCGTTTGGCCTAAATGACACTAAAAGGTATTGAAAATATGCATATACAAATGAAATTATGCAACACACCGGAAACAAATATCATTTCAGCTTACCCAAGTGTTTTACAGGCAGTTCCAGAAGCTGAAAATTCATTTTATAGTAATGAAAGGGTATTTTTATTAATCACTGATCGTTCCGTATAAGTTTAACTCACTATAAGATTTTCGGTGAATGTATATTTCTTAAAAGTGTTTGATATTCCATATAAACCTTTATCCTTAAACAACATTATTTTATTTCTTGCATAACTCATAATTTTAAACATGCTTTGTTGGAGTGTTTATGGATACATGTAGATATGAGACGAGGATGAATATAATTTATTTCTGTCTTTCTGACTATCTGTCGGTTTGTTTGTCCATGCACTCAAAGCCTTTTGATCCATGGGTCAATAAATGCAGAATAATATTGGAGGTCCATATATTCTATTATGATTCTGAAGATCTTTCTTGTATTTGTCACATTATTTAAATTCACGTGAGCCAAACATTATAAATATCGTTTTTTGATCGCGGACTATCGACCGTTGCTGAAAAGAATGATCTGTATGTAAATCGGGTTTGCACGGTGATGAAGGTTGAAGGAATAAAGTAGCGATAATGATCGAAAACCGGGCAATGACAATCCGCATCACTGTGAAATAAACTTCGATTTATGCGTACATGTGAAGCAGAAGATTTATGATTACATGAAACAACAGATTGTTATAAATGTTCGTAATCGACGGTCAGTAAACCACACATAGAATTATAATGGTCATCAAATTATGCTTTTGATATGTGACGTTTGTTTAAAGAAATATTGGACGATCGTGGACGACATTCTACTGATTTAGGTTCATTAGTGATTGGATTGAGTTATATCTTTTTATAGTCTTAAGCCTCTGCAGAGGTGAAGATCTCCCGAATAACATCTTGAAATAGAGTTTCAGCGTGCTCCATGAATGGCTTAGGCTTTTGTAAGACAATTGCCTTGTTGAATGTTGTTAACTTGGAAATCGACTTAACTGACGCAATACAATATTGCGGGGATGTACATCTCTCACAACAATTACCTACATGTATACATAATTTATTGAATTCGATTCATAACTATATCATGAAATCCGATCAATTTGAAAGTTCATAAGCATATTCATTTTATAATGACTGCCAAATAAACAAATGGTATACATGCACTACCACGATATATTCGAAAATGAATTACGATTTGTCATACGTCACTTACTTTATTTTGTTTGTAATATACACATGTTATTATTATGTTACATATATTAATTATATTGGAGCGGTCTTTAAATAAGCTCTTTTGAGCTTGTTGGTCAATCCCTTTATGCACTATTTCATGATTAAATATGTTTAAAGCATAACGCATCGTCTTTAAATTTACTTAGTACAACTACTTTTAGTTTACCTGACAGTCATTTTATGAGTTTTGTTTGTCACTTGCCCGCTACTAAAGGATCCATGCTTTTGATTTTACAGGCTATCTTAATCATAATCAATATTAATTGTTATTCATCAAGGTTATATTACTTACTTCCTTTCTAAATGTTCATTATTTACAAAATGCTACAACTAAAAGAAACAGCATGTCTCGAAGCATCATGCTGACGAGACATCTAATTAGCCCCGATCAGTGAGGGGCCATAAAGCAGTGTGTGCTATATTTAGATAGCCATCTACAGTGAGGAGAGGCGCGTTAAAACGAGGAAGATCTATTATTAAATATCATCTATCTCCCTTTCTATTAATTGTATCATGTTGAAAATTTCACAGTAGGGAAAGTAAAGACAGGGATTTCAAAAAAAGTAAAAATATTTGCTTATTACAAAAAATGTAAAAACTCGAAATTTCTAGAAATTTCTAGAAACGCACTAGAACCGCACTAGAAATTTTCTAGATACGTTCTAGAAAATTTCTAGTGCGTATCTAGAAAATTTCTAGTGCGTATCTAGAAAGTTTCTAGATACGCACTAGAAAGTTTCTAGATACGGGGGATGTTTATTTATTGCTTAACTGTATAAGGTTATTCTGTTGTCGTTTATATAATAATGTGGATAAATGGCACCTTTCCCACAGCTTAAGACATGCCCAAAGGGCAACCTACATGAGTACATCTGATTGAACTTTCACAGCTCCTATTTAGCGCTAATCGTGACCATGTTGGTCAGTACATCCTTTATTAAGGAACCTATTTAACAGCTGTGTTGACTGAGTGCATTGTGAATGAAATGCCTTACCGAGGGACACAACAGAGGACGAGGAGAAACTTTCGTTATAGTTATAGGCTAAATCTACGAACTTTTCTTAGTAAACCAAAAACGTAAGAGAGATTCAATCGGATAAAATGTAAGAAGGTTATAACCAAGACAATCTGCAAACATTCCAATCTGAGATAATGTATAACTTAAGTGGTTGGAGCCAGAGCTCTAGTTTTTCACGTTGTGGCAATTTACAGTCAGTATGTTCTTGGTGGCAATCTTATGACAATGTTTGTAAAACTCCTCTCTACATCGTGTAACATTTCCTTCTCATCCTGTTTGTGATGATTCAGTGTTCACAAGACGCTGTCGTTAATCAAGATATTATCCTGTTGTCAAATTCTAACACAAAATCAACAACGATGCATGGGAAGGGTAATAGACTACCATGTCAGCACGAAGGCATTGTACAGAGTCAGAAACACCGCAACTCTCCCGTCTTTTAACACATAAAGTTAACTTTTAAGTTATATAAACTATTGATCTATCCTTAAGCTTATACTGACGCTGTTGATAATTCAATCATTATCCCTTTGTTAAAATCATAGTCAACAAAGTTACTAACGAATTTTGAACCAGCTCCGGGTTAACAGAGATGTTTGAGTGTTTCAGATTTCAGAAGCTCTTTATCTAAACCTTAAAAGACACGCCTTCGAATTTCATGATAACATATTTGCATTTCACAAATGATGATTTCTGTGTGCAGACGCCGTTGATTATCCAGTCCCTATCCTGTTGTCAAATCATCACAAAAACTAACACGATAACTGGGGAATTGTAATACAGTA
Organism: Steromphala cineraria; assembly: GCA_916613615.1. Classification (NCBI taxonomy): domain Eukaryota; kingdom Metazoa; phylum Mollusca; class Gastropoda; order Trochida; family Trochidae; genus Steromphala; species Steromphala cineraria. The sequence goes on along the minus strand of OU744730.1, from coordinate 40,269,904 downwards.
TCGTGACTTCACGTCAGGGACACGGTAACCCTTCAGTCATAACGTTAACTCTGAGACTCTTATTAACAAACTATTGACTCAGGCGCTGTTGTTATTTCAGATATTATCCCGTTGTCAAAACCAGACTAAATGATAACAAGAATAATGGCGAATATTGATTGTACCTTCTTAACACGGACGTTTGAGCGTAACAACTACCATACCTTTTGCTTTGCCATTTCAAATTAAAGGTTTTATACTTAGCTAAAAGGCACTCGGTGATTTTCATGATATCTTATTTATCTTTTTTTATTCAAAACATCACACATTTTTATCCAGAATTGTGAATTACTAGACATACCAAATTTCACATTGGTATACTACAGGATTTGAAGATATTTTCTTTTTCTATTTGGGCCCACAGGATATTGAAAATAATAATTTTTTAACAGGATATACAAAATGGATAACAAATCCAGCTCCCCTATACAAAAGGTTAAAGGACGAATGGTTCAGCGCCGTTAAATGGTATCCTAGATTCGTTGCTTATAAATGTATCAATATTAAATTCTACACATTGTCATCTGCCGTAACATGCTGATGATTCTATTAATGGTTACAGACTAAATGTATACCGGTAAACATTCTCGTAAATACATATACTCTTGCCAAAAAACTCAATGATACATCGATTCGACATGAACATATGATCAATATAATCGTCAGACAGCTACTCTAGACAGGACTCATCATAATTTGAATTTGATTTCATTAACCAGGTTGATCATGATCATTGATCATGTCGCGGCTCATTTGCAATTATTGACTTTAATTTGCAAAATGTATTTTATAAACGCTATATTTGATTGTTCTATTAACCCTCTTTTAAAATATATTCAGAATATTTGGATAGTAAGAATATTCAATGCAAATAATTGCAAACGGTTTAAGTTGGAAAATATGAATACAGGGGTAACAAGAAACACAAAATGCAAATGCAGTCTATAAAAGATATGATTAGTTTGAAATAAAGTTTATTCTACTTTATAACACATGTCCACATACATATTCTACATTATTTGTTAACATAATCTAAGCTCATATCAGTTTCACACGGTAAAAAAATACAATTTTATTTCTGTCATGACCTTGCCAATTATCTTCAGATCGCGTCTGCACAAAATGTCAATATGAAGTCAATAGAAAAAATGGCGATTTATCTAAACTTTGTTTGCGTAGACAGTTTTTGTCAATTTATAAGGTTAATCGCGGTTTTATTGTCAGACTACTGTTGGTTTGTGGGTGTTTTTCCACATGGGTGATGGCCGTGATCAATCATAAGCATTTGTGTTACGTGAATTTTCACCAATGGCAAAGTCATGTATTCTCATCTGTTCATTTTTTTCTAAACTGCGTGAAAGATTGTTTGTTACAATTGAAATTCACAAATTAAGAGATTATGTGCTTTTAAAGGTATACTCTTCAAAATAAGAAACGCATGAATCATTTTTCTTAGAATATATTAACAATAAGTTGAGAGAAACAATATCACATTATTTCAATGGCAAGAAAGTGAAATTTAACAAGACTGTAGACAAAGTGTTGGCAAACACGTTGACATCAGTTTTTGTTCTGTTCTTGTGTGTTATTTATCCAAAATTTGGCGGTGAAGTCAGTTTATTGTTTTGTTATAATATAGAGCAATTCTTGATTGACATATTTCTGGCAATGAATGCAAAAGGTAAATAACTCTTCTTTACAAAGAACCCTTCCCACATTATGATTGCCCGATGGTGAAGTGTCCAAAACGTAATATGACGTTCACATGCACGTTTATAAAGTTCATAAAAGTTACGTTCTTAAGGGGTTTTGCTCTTGTGTTTGAGGGAGTTAGTGCAGGACTTTGACCTTGATCTTGACATAGACGTAGACCAAGCGGAGTTCTGTATGTGATTGAACGCCATCATGATTGAAAACTCCCCCTGCCAGACCAAACACCTGATGCATTTGACGTTCGTGAATGTTGTTGATGTTCAGACTATCAGTCAAAATTTCTTAACGAATTAACACCCTCTCAACCAAATCTGTTGACCTTTAAAAAAATAGGTCAAATTTTAGTTTTTAGAAAGTAAACAATACTGAGAAACGCTGTTTTTCATCTCACAATTTTGGATGAAAGTGAGGTTGATCACCAAACCAGATTTTACTATAGATTAAAAGATTAACTCTCCGGTTTTTAAAACACCTTTGGCGGCGTTTGAACATTTTGAAGTTTTTCAAAACAGTGCCGATAACAAGCTCTCTTGGTCGAATATCCACTTCAGGGAAACGGCTCCCTAAAGGTTTATCGACTTTTTGTCACTAAACATGAATCTGTTATGTAATCTGTATTGTTGTGGGAAGACGATGACGCAAGTACTTGACCCGGATGTAGATAATTTTGGCTTTGATAGCACTGTTTGTCTCACAAACATTGGCTTCTTTGTGTCGAAAATGGGCCAGTAGGAAACGACTAAACATGACTAAATACTGTGCTCTTATGATCATTCTAATTTAAAACGACAGCAGATTTTAAAATTGAAGTTTTAAGTTGACGTACGGCACTGTTTCCTATTTTCGCAACTTTGGCATTGCTTAATTTTATCCTAATTTTCATGTTAAAATAATTAAAAAAATTGAAACCATATTAACCTTTTGTTAGTTATTAGTTCCACATGCTTTTATGCTTTCTATATGCTGTTTTTGCTTTACAGAGTTTCCGAAACCGAGGTTTTAAAAAACTGTTTTCAATTGCTATTTTAAAAACGAAATCGCTAGTATCGCAGAAGTGGTAAATAATCATGTAAGGATTACGTTCAGAGAAGAAATATGACCGTTTTATTGTTATATTCATTTTTACAGAAGTTAAACAAATTCAAGAATCCAAAATATACTAAGCGTTTCTTTTTTTTAAGGGTATATTTTGTACCGTCAATATTCAATTAAATTATTTTTCATGTAAAAAGGGATAACTTTCTTATGTCTAAGACTTTGGCTATGTTAGTTCATTTGTAACAGGCTAATATAAATTGGTTAAATTGTTTATATTTGACACTACATGCAGCAAACCCAAAATATACCGGCAGCAGTAGTCTCGTTGCAGAATTTCATGTATACAAAAGAAACATGCAATAAGAAAACATGGAAGCATATCATTTGCAACATGTTTTATTTTCAATTTTGAATGAGAAATGTTTGCTGTATGTTCTGTTCGAGGCACAGACGGTCTGGCATCAATAAGGGTGTGGTTTTTTTTCATTTCTTCCTAGTTAACCAACTTTCCTACTCACAAGTTTCTGAAGTTTCAATGGAAACTCGAAACATGCAACTGATCATTTACATGTGCAAAATCACACTTTATCGGAAAAAGAAAAAACAACCACTATAGATATTTGCATGTCATTCTCGATTTTTAATCTTTCTGTCTACATACGAAAAATATAAAATGTATAAAGCCATCTGAAATTGTTTGCATCGCCGAGTTACGTGTTCATGCAACGCTTTTGATCATGATACAAAACACTACAAAATTTGGTTTAATGAACAGTCCAGAATTGTTGTCCAGGTTTCAGGTCTCCTCCAACTTTTGATGTATGAATATCAGGAAGTGTCTACGTTTAACTCAGCAAATATATGTATGTTTATAGTTCAAATGCAACCAAGTTTTCTTTAAATCAAAACACTATGTAATATCACAATATCCTATTGAATACATGTACATTATTCAAAGTAATTTATTATTTGCATAATGTTTTAAATTAGTTTAAACTGGCAAAAGTCTTTTTATCTTTGCACCTCTCTTCATGTTTGTTATAATTCATGGTTCACGAGACGTTGTCGCCAATCAAGTTATTATCCCGTTATGCGACGAATTTTAACACAAAATCAACAATGTTTATGTGGAATTGCACTACAGCTTCATTTAAGCCATGCTCTCTCCACAGAGGCAGATCAAGTCATGAAATGTTGATACAGCCTCTGTTCTATTACGCCGATTTTGTGGGATAGAATGGGAGATGCCTGATTGGAGGCAATCAAAGTTAGTTGTGCAATCAGCGACGTTGTTCTTAAACCATCATTTTGGCTACTAAATGATGGCAAAGGCATTGTGATATGAACAACCCTTTCCATGCGAGAAGCGTTGTCATTTGATATAGAAATTCAAATGGATTTCATTTTATAAAGTAATTCAAATGGATTGTGGTGCCATTTTTTTCCGCCAGGGGAAACTACCGGAACCCACGGATTTCGGCGTAATATAACAGAGGCTGTATCAACATTACTTGACTTGATCTGCCTATGTGAGGAGAGAATGACTGTGACCAGATAGAGGTTATTATTAAAAGTTTATTTCATCCTCAATTATAAAATAAATTAAGTTAACTCTTTGATTAATCTAAACAAATTAAGATGGATAGTTACATATCTGTTCATACTGTTGATCTAACATCTACCAGTATAAGAGGTCGTCCTGATGACATTTCGTGTGCAAATAAGGAAACCGCGAATCGATTAATCAAATTCAGCGTCTCAAACAGTTCCAAATCGGGCAGACATCAAGTAAACGAAAAAAATACATATGATATCTTATGTCCTGTTCTCAGTGCGTCGACTGATGCATTCTAACAAATTCTCGTTTTTTGTTTTCTAAAATATCATTAAGATGATTAATTGGTTGGATGAAATGGTTTTGGTTCTATGAATAAAAGAACCCGTTCGTTTAGTTCTGTAATTAGAAATGAAAGAAATAAGTACAAACCCATTTAGATAAACAGTATCTGCCCTGACAAGCATTTATTCATAAGTACCTTTGTGATAATTACTCGTCGTGTTAGTATCTATGCCAAGCGCAATCAGTATCTGTCATTGACAACTAGAAACTACCGTAAACTATTGAATATGAATAACCATAATCTAAAAATCCCATTAATCGGATTAATCATCGAGATGGTTTGCGTTTTCCGAATGAAGATCAACTCCAAACAGCATCAATTTCGAAAACAGTACCGTTGAGCTGTTGAGACTCAAGCGAGATAGGGAAGCTTTTCTGATTGACCGATGCATAATGTCAGTTCAACCTTAACGTCAGAGTCCAGCCTTATCGTTCAATGTTAGATCAACAGTATGACTTAATATAAACACATGTTGATATATAAATTTATTAAGAGTACCCTTTGAGTGATAAAAAACTATTGATGTTTCTTAGCACTGACGCTGTTTATAATCCAGTTAAAGGTAACAAAGGAAATTGCCATTGATGTATTAATTGACACAATCTAGGTAAAACTAGCTGTAATGTTATCGTCCCCTAAGTCCTTACGTTACATCTAGCTACAAACCCACCTGGTCCGTGTCGCGCATGCGCGGAAATCAACCTCAGGACAAGGTCATAAACAAGCGAAGATCGTCTCCGTATCTGCAATGGGCGTGTTGGCAGGGACACGAACTGTGGTAGGTTTACATTTTATGCTAATGATGGATGCAGCGTAATCGACTATGTAAAGTGTCTAGGAAAATCACTTCATCTTGTCATTGACTTTTCTGTTTTAGAGGAAGTAGACAGCACCAAAATACCTCCTCCCTGAAATTGACATGCGGCCAAAATGACCCAGATGAGGTTACGCCAGCTCGGTCTAGATTTATTTTTGAACGGCAATGTCCTTCCTGAATACAGACAGTGATGGTGTTAGGACTCCGATCTATGTGGTCAGTTCTATGGAGAGTGGGTCAGTACAGTCTGCCTTCTCCTGCTTCAGTCAATATATTGAGTATTGTGCAGACGCTTGTGATGACGAGAGGTAAGGAAGACAATTGGTTTGACAAGAATGTCAAAATGCACGTGTTATTGCAAGGTGATTTCTGCCAGCTTTACATGAATACAATAATGATCTGAACTGACTTAATTAAAAGTTCGCAAATAATAACTTTGAGAACTTGTGTAGAGAGATATCTAGCAACTCTTTTAATCTACTTATTGAAAATATATATGACACATAATACAGTGAAATGGTTAATTGTTCTGGTCCTGTATCAACAGACGAAACACTTGAAACAGAATGAAAGACTTGAAATATTGACTTCATACAAATAAATCGGCATTCAAATTTCAAGTTTTGGTTCATGGTACAAAAATACACTTGGATATCAAGCTGATAAAGCTCTTCAATGTATAGACTACAATATGGAATACTTCTATAAATTGCCTCTGAAAGTTCAACACCATATTTTTTATGTAAAATTTATACCTATTCTGACTCATTGGAGTGAGGTTTTGTATGCAGCTCAAGACATTGAACATTTCTGTGACAGATTCTATAAAATATTTTAGATTTGAACAGGTGTGTTCCAAAGTTAGTCGTGTGCGGTGAACTTGGACCTCATTCCATTAAAGTAAACAAATATATGAAAATCATTAAGTTTGGGTACGACTTTTATATCAAGATAATAATATCAGTCTTAAGCATGTATACTTGTAAGAAGGGGACCTTGTAGATTGAAATGTGGACTGTTGGGCTGAATGTAAAGAGAATGTTCATATGGTTTTATCTCCGTATGGGTAAATCAGAGTATCACCAATATACGGGCATTCCTTGGTTCTTTTTGACAACGGTGTATACAATGTTGATAACAATAAACAAATATGGCTAGATATAACCAGTAAGTTCTCTAAATTAAGACTGTATAAATCAATTAAAAAACTGTTGAATTTGAATGTTATATGACTAATGTCAGAGAAACTCTTATTCCAAAATATTATTGGGAATGTTCATCCTTTGATAAGATTAATCACTTGTTGACATCTGAGGATAATGTAATATAAACAATCTTGGGAAATACATATTTATTGCATTCAATTTGAGGAACAAGTTTCTATCACCACAATTCACCATAACTATTGTATGATCGCTGTAAGACACCATTTATCTTTTCAGACATTATTGGCGCTTTATGCATACTTATGGAGTAATATGTTTACTATGTATAATTGGCCTGTGGCCCCATAACCGAATAAAGCATCACATCACTCGTACCGCATCTTTTAAACAACGCTTGAATATTTCCTTTGGTAAACGATTAGTTGGATAATTTTTTTCAATGTTTGCTGGTTCAAAGCAAGATTTTGATATGAATATTGAAATTCATGTTCACGTCATCAATAGTATTTTTAAAGTTGTAATTTATTAAGATTTTATCAGTTGTTATACCTAATATCTCATATGTGAAGTCAATGTGTATGAATAATGTTCGCAGACTTATATTGGAATATCTGATATAAAGTTGTAAAATATACAATTAAAATTCGAATAAATCTTGATGACTGCATATGAGTAAACCAGCTCATATATTACAACATAGCTTCCTAATTTGAAAGCTGTGGGATCCTAAATGTCTCAAAAGACACGTTTCAATGATTGATCTTTCACGATCTTTAAAACACTATGCTTCAAAGGCCATCATTCCTTTCTGGATAAATATGTTGCATGACTGATGAATTAGCACTTTGACATCTGCAAATTTTAAAGAAACATGATAAGAACCCTCATAGTGGAATTTAAGTCTTCTGGAAACTTAGATCTTTCATCTAACATAATGTGTTGGAATGAAACCTTGATCTTGAAGTGGAAACAGAAAGGCAAGTCATCAAAAGGCTGTGACGAGAAAATCGGTTTCAAAGTAAGAATAAAATTAACTTTTTTTAACCAGGACTTAACGGAAACCACAGATCCTTCAGCTTCACCTTTCAATGTGGAGGACAGCTGGTGACATGATGTCTGAATATACATAATTACTGTCGCACAGGGGCTTTAAAACCCATTTTCATCAAAAATGCATTGGTTACAATGTCAGGTATCTCATCTGACATTGCTTCTTCTTACTTTTATTTAATATAGGGTTACAGATGTTTAATTAATGACTATACATGCTCAAAACTGTCACGTCTCGAGCGCAATAAATGATTATATTTGCAATAACTCTTCACCTTTTGCAATTTATTGTTGAATTTAGAAATTCACTTTCTTTTAACTACTCAGAATAATTTGGTGGTAAATATGAAAATGTATTTAGTCAATGCAGAAACCTAGTGAAGGATAATCGCACAAACTCAGAATAAAGGGACAAAAACCACCAACTCAGAACAAACTATATAAAATATATGCACAGTTTTAGATTTACTTTGTCGGCCTAATGTACAATTGGAGGCGTACATACTGCAAATAGCTTAAGATTTACACATTCGACATACAGGTTTCGGCTTCACCAGCCAGCAGTCAACATATGACAACGAGGTAAGACACCGTAACCATGAAGTACATGATGCATTAGGTCATGTTTCAACATGGAGAGTTATTATTTGTACTATTTTTGAGAAAGACAAACTGTTAATAGCTTTTTTTTCAATAAATGTTTTTAACATTGCATATAACATTGACGCACATGGCAAAATATTGTTTTTAAGAGAAACAAATCTCAATATTTGAGAGTTCCACAAAACATATATTCTTCTCTTCCACCTTGCCAATCACATAAGTTAGTTACGTTCTTCACTTACACCAATGTAGTTTGAAATGGCTGGTGAGAAATGCAATTTTCAGTTGAATTGAATACATGTTGGCTGTCAGTCATGCAGGCCCAAGTTAATCCTGTCTGAACCCTACAAGGAGGGACTGAGTGATATCCTCCAACAAGAATTGCAGCGGATTCCATTGTCCTACTGAGCTCAAGACAAGGTCATACGTTTTGTAAAGGGAGCTGTCATTTCAAGAAATTGACTTCGAAGTCACTTATGGTTTAGCCTTGTCATATGTTAAAATGTCACCAATGCTGACTCATTATGACCATCGACTGTTGATTTTGATGTTTTGAAAATAATGTCATCAACGTGATTATATATCATCCAAATAGAATATACCAAGAATATGTCATTCTAAAAGCATTTAATTGGAATTGAACCTACACAGTATTAAAGTACAATAACAACTAAAGATTGCATTGAGATGTTATAATTATTTGGTATAAATATGCAAAAATTGATGTAAAGGCTGTTTTTAACAAATTTCAAAAACAGCAATTGACAAAATAAACATAAATCCATGAAATTACCATTATTCTCATTACTGCAAAAATCCTCTAAACCAAGAGCAGGTATTACTAAATAATCATTTCATCATTATATCATATCATGTTAATGTTGGATTTGATTGTCTTTAAAACAATATTTTCTGCAAACAATTACATATTTACAAATGCATAATGAACAAGATTAATGGCACAATTTGTGATATTCTTCTTTATTGTAGCAAAGATCAGATTCTCATTAAAGGAGCAGTAGCACGGTTTTTTTTAATTCTATGTTTTCAATATCTACCAGATTAATGTACCTTATTGCTATATGTATTATTTTGATAGTGTCAAAATTTCATTACACACACCAATCATCAATAGTTAGAGAAAATATTATAAAGATTCTGTAAAGTCCGTTGGCGGCAATTTTTGGGTGATCACCATTAATTAATTATCCTTGATTCCCTTTAAAACGTGCTACTACCACTTTCATGAGAACTAAATGTCACTATCAGAGAAAATGTTAACGGAACCATTGCAGTCTACAAAATTTAACATTTCCACATAATTGGTTTTATCAACACCGAACTCATACTTTGGTAAAGCTAAAAGATGAATTGAAGGTCATGCGATGTTTAATCCCTTGAATATAGCTCACATATACAAACATATATTTTCGGTTATTCTTTTACAATGTATGTTCATATGGGTTGCTAAAAGATAAAAATGCATGGTATGCTGTGAAATTTACTTGTATATTGTCTTATCTTGAAATTACATTGTGAATTTATTTGATATAGATTCTGTTATTTCATAGTAAAATGTTTGTCAAGTTTAGGAAGGGCGTGCTCACATCAACTTTTAGGAGAGAGGCTTTAGGAGTTTGAAGATCGATGTGTTTATATCATTATATTTGATTTACAGTGTTTTTATGTATTTCACATACATTGATAGATTTAATGTCTAAATACATATACCATTCGACATATGTCAAAACCACTGGCTTCCTAAGCTTCAATTCATTGAGTAGGCTAGTAAGTTCTTTAACAAGACGGTACGATTTGTACGTGACCCTCTGAGATACAGTGGTCAATCGAATTAATAATGCAGGTTGCTCTTCAATTCCTAGTATCTTGCTACAATTTGGTAATTGGCTTGGTAATTAAACTCAATTTATCACCATATTAACATTATCTCAAACACACCCAGATCACACACACAATATGAACAGCCAATATTCATAAGTGTATTAAACATAGGAATTGATATCCTCTACACTATGTTAATTTGATTTATGGCTGACATAGGCTATAATGATATTTAAACTGAGCTTTATTCTCTAGATAAACGTGGTAATTCCTTCAAAATATAATGTAATTTTATATTTTTTCTGTTGGCGGTTTCATTCCTACAAAAATATGATTAATATATATTAAAAGAGTAAACCAAGGTACTTATTTACAGATTTCTTGTAAATATGCGTAACATTAAGACAGCATATTTCCATTACAGAAATAAAAAAAAACTCAACTCCTTTGCAGAAATAACTCTGCAGTCATATGTGGTAGTCAACAAAGCCGGTTTAGTCCTGAAGGCAAGTATCAATGTCACACAATAAGCTTGATTGCTTCCCAGAGTTCCTGGTCCGGTACAAGATGATAACGTCCATGATAAATCTTATTGATGCATCTGCCTCAAGTTAAGGACTATTTCTGTGCAGCGGAACCACAAATATCAGCCCCTGGCGTACAAACAGTACAGGTTATAGAGATTAGGATGTGATACCTAAACACACAGAGTTGAAGTTGTTCTTACCTACAAGAATATGATAGTGTTTTCTTCGAACAATCTGCCGATTGTGATGTAACCCAGATGATTTGTAACATTTACAAATTCTATTGCAATTGAAAATGAGTTACAGTATGTTTCATAGATATTGAAATAAATTAGAAAAGTGAGAATGACTTGTATAACAGGTTCACATGGTGAAAAGCGTTATGTTTGTACATTTTCTCTAAACAGTATATTGAACAAGTTGTTGGTCTTAGGCGTTGACCAATAAGGGCTTTAAATTTGTAAAAATAGTGATAAGGAATTAATGGTTCCATGAGTGGTGATCAAAAGTTCCATCGTCCATAATAATACAAAGTTTTTTTCGATTGCATGCCATATAAGCGTTGCCTTTTGCTAAAAAGGTACGGGTATATATGGACCACCTTTAACTACTGTTTAACTATGAAGGCATTCAAATTGGTGGCCACGCAAAAGGTTTTTGTTCTTAATTTGTTAATTGGGCGTGGAAACAGGAAGGCCAAAAAGGTAAGGGTATATTTGCACCCGCTTTAACTACTGTTTAACTATGAAGGCATTCAAATTGGTGGCAAAGCAAAGGTTATTGTTCTAAATTTGAGCGTGGAAACGGGGAGGCCTATGATATTTTCTGGTTATGAAGTCATACTGAAAATAACAATGTACCATAGGAATCCTGAAGGAAACAGTTTCAAATTCATAAAATGTCTTTCTTAATGTCTTTCTTCAAATTCATATTATCTCTTTCTAAAAGTCCGTTTACTAATGACTTGTAAGTGTCTCCTATTGATCTTCTGTCGTACTTGAAAATGATACACTTCTTCTGTCTTTAACTAGTTATTGTAGCAATGGGCAAAACATGCAATAACGTCTTTGTAAGAAATTGTCTGTGACAGGAAACATTAAATGTCAGTAAGGAATGGTGGAATTGTCAAAGATCAAAAGCTGAATGTTATTAAAAAACTTCCAAATGTCAAATCATGGCACAAATTGGAAGTTATTTTATGATGCTTTGTTCTCTCGATAATACACTGGTATTTCTCACCTGCCAAGCCGACGTTTCATAAGTCGTGATATCAAAGTGGAAAATGAACTTTAGTTGTGTTCACTTAGACAAATATGCTCATTAAATGTGAGCACGCGAACTTCATAATTGATAACTTAAAATCTTGTTACTAGGAAATGGGAGACAAAAGACAGGCTGTTTTCATGATGATAAAGATTATGTCACATTAAAGAGACTCTCTCTTGTTACATTGTTTGTAGTTAATAAACTATATTCTTTTTTTTAAATTTCATCATAAAGATTCATAAAAGAAATTCAAAATATAAAAATAATTCATTATACCCTTCCGCGTGGGTCTAATTATATAAGCCGAAAATATCACATACAAATGTACATGTACCATTCACCGTCTAAACTCTGTTATTTCAAGTTTGACCTTTTACCTGCGATATATAAGTTTTAAGATTATTTTTAACTATTTGACATGGTCCGGGGATTCTCGTTTAGAATTGTCACTTTAACATCTGATTAGCCGAGTACCCTTGAAAATCCTTTTTCGAGCAGTCACGAACATGGCACTATTCATAAAACCCAGCATTTGTAACTCTGTCTCTTAAGGCCTGTGTTAGATTGCTCAATCTGGTAGTCAATGTGGTTGTGCCACAATGGATCACTCGATAACGAGTTCTTAGGTGTTACATTTTATTGTACAACTGTATAAGGTTATTCCTCCTTGATTGACATAATTATAAGGTACACCATGATATGAATATGGATGTACAACTAATTTCCAATATACCAATATTGGTGAAGTAAAATGTCATGTCTGTACTTTGAAATGGTAAAGATTATGTCACATTAAAGAGACTCTCTCTTGTTACATTGTTTGCCAATGGAAGGCTGTCATTATTTAAAGATAGGTTAGTTTGTTTTTTAAATCATGATATTGAAATGTACTTGGTTTTTCTATTTTGCAAGGCCCTTGTTTTTATTTAAAATAATGATGCCCTAGGGCAAAATAATTGTTTTTTCATTTTGACGTCGTGTTATAAACATGCTTTGACGTCACGGTTCACTTGGAAGTCAATCAGAAATATTTATACCCCCGCCTTACAGCTTAAGCGGGGGTATATAGCGTTCATTCTACCCGTCCGTCTATCCGTGTGTCTGTCTGTCTGTCTGTCCGTCCGTCACAAAAGTTTGTCCGCAGCATATCTCCTACACTTTACTTGGTAGCTTCACCAAACGTCATACAGTTATCAACCATGATCCCTTGATGTGCCTTTTGAGGGTTAGACCAACACATTATTTTTATTTTTTTGCGGTTTCCATGGAAACATGACTAAAACAGTGAATCTATGACCAAGTCCTCTGTCCAGAGCATATCTCCCAAACTATTCATGCTAGCTTCACCAAACTTCATACATTTATCAACCATGATCCCTCGATGTGCCTTTTGATGGTTAGACCAACACATTATTTGTATTATTTTGCGGTTTCCATGGAAACATGACTAAAACAGTGACTCTATGACCAATTCCTCTGTCCAGAGCATATCTCCTACACTATTCATGCTAGCTTCACCAAGCTTCATACATTTATCAACCATGATCCCTAGATGTGCCTTTTTAGGGTTAGACCAACAAATTATATTTATTTTTTGCAGTTTCCATGGATATATGACTAAAAAGTGATTCTATGATAAATTACTTTGTCCAGAACATATTTTCTGAAATATACATTTCAGCTTCACCAAATTTGCTACATATGTCAATCGTGATTGCTGGATATGCCTGGTGAGAGTTAAACGATATATGGATTTTCTTTTCTGTTGTTTGTTTGGGAAACATGACTTACAAAGTGACTCAACAACAATAATCCTCAGTTCACATCGTAGAATATTCATGATAACTTCCTCAAATTTGAAACAAAGATCAACCATTATCCCTAGATGTACCCTTTTAATTGTAAAACCTATTAATGAATTTAGAATTGGGGTTTCAGTGGAAAGAAGACTTACACAATGACTTACTGTATACTCAACTATCATACAACTTTAACCAATATTAATCAGTTTTACTATTTGAAATTCTTTAAACAAAGTAGGGAGCGGGGCTATGTGAGCTCTGCTCGCTTCTTCACTTGTTTGTATTTGTAAAAGATTTTGTTGAATAGACACTATACATAGTTATCTTATATTACGCATATGGCCTTGGGATACATATATACATTTTTGCATTTTTTACACGTCTAAAATAATGATATCATTGGTTCAATTCCTCCGATGATTTCATTGGTTTAAAGGACCACTGACAGTCTTATTGAAGGACTAGTACTTAAAGTAAATGTGAAGTCACCTTATCAATAATTATTTTAGGTCGGGATAGTGCCGAGGAAAGACCTTTCTACTAAATTGTAAAAAGTTTTATTTTGGATTAAAAAGTGTGTATCAGATTATATAAAAACAACGACTGACTAATGTAAATGTGAGGAAAGGAAAAGAATATAAAGATTTGTACAGTCATGACTAGAGGTAAACAAGTACCTTGTATATGAAACTACCTCGTTTAAGTTTAACACTTTGAAATGCAATTCACTCGAACATAATAGATTAGCTAATTATAGTTATGGATCAACTTTTTATTATGATTTTTCTAAATAATTTGATAACTTTATCCCCAGATCCCATTTTAATTTGAATACCTCTACATTGCACTCTACTCACACTCTAAATATAATACATTTATGGTCTGACATAAACTAATAAGCATCTTACCTCAGATGATCTGTAACGCTTATATATAATATAACTTGTCATGATTTTAACATTAAAACTTCAAACCACACGTATCCAATTCTGTTTTAATCTCAAACTAAAAAGGGAACATTTATGGTCAGCAAGATTCTATTCACCTTCTTATATCTGGGCATCATCCTCTGAAAGCCGTTAATAATTTCTCTTGTAGGCCTGTATCGTCTTACAGAATGTCCCCAATTCACTAACTTAGACGATGTAGATAAATGACATTTATGGTTTTCAAACACACTTATAGAAAAGTAACCACTTTTACATTATTTCTCTTTTGTTTTTTGTGTTTATGGGTGTATTTTTACTTCCAGTCAAAATCCTTGCAATCTTTTAACAGCATACAATCAACTGAATAGAGAGTCGTGCGGCTATTGTAGTCACAATTATCTCAGAGATGCAAAAGTAAGATGTGACAAACATAGAGATATATCTCTTCCGATGTTTAGTTTTCTTAACTGGTATTAAATAAGATAGGGTTTATCTTTCAACTGTTTAAAAATGAATTACACGAAAGCCATAAGAATAATTGTACAACTTGGGAAAGTTGTAAGCATTGTAGATGTGATATGACAATACTATACTACTATATTTTAAATAATGTATTGCAGCTTCAATTATTACCTGACACTAGAACATCTAAGATTTGTTTTTTAGGTTGGACCCACCCAAATATCATAATCATTTCATCCGGATCGAAGTTTGGTGGAAGAAAATTTATATGCAATAACAGGCAAGTACTAACTCGGATCTTTATCGAATATTAACAAAGATCTATATCCTAATTACACCATAAAGTTGACAAACTTGTAAAGTTGCATTTTCAGTTTTTGACGGTAAAAAAAGTTTGAATACTTGATAATTGACTAGCAATCGGGCTTGGGTTTGTTTTCATCCTTACATCTTAGGCATGTTTGTACTTTGAAACTTCAGAAGCCACTTTATGATGTATGTTCCTACGGAAGCATCCTAGTGCCACAGTGAGAATTTTTTTTATCTCCTAATTAGGAGATACTATCTCCTAATTAGGAGATACTAACTCCTAATTAGGACTTAGTTATCACCTAATTAGGACTTAGTTATCACCTAATTAGGACTTAGCTATCACCTAATTAGGACTTAGTTATCACCTAATTAGGACTTAGATATCACCTAATTAGGACTTAGTTATCACCTAATTAGGACTTAGTTATCACCTAATTAGGACTTAGTTATCACCTAATTAGGACTTAGTTATCACCTAATTAGGACTTAGCTATCACCTAATTAGGACTTAGTTATCACCTAATTAGGACATATTATCTACCTATTAGGTGATTGCTAGGTCTAACTTCTAATGACCAATAACGCCCATACTTTAAAAGTATATTATACATGATCTATGCTATAAAAGACTCACAAAAGCACTAAAGATCATAATATATTTTGTCTATCATATAATAATAAAAGTTTAGGAGAAAGTTTATAGACTCGTGGAAAACATTATTGACCGAGGACGAAGTCCGAGGTCAATATTGTTTTCCTCAGATCAATAAAACATTCACCATTGCATATTGTTTTATTATTCAGAGATACAAAAACGAAAAGACAACAAAAACTACGGCTAACTACGGGAATTTGGTTCGATTCTGATCATGACGTCATTGTCCACTTGTCCCAAAGCAATTGAACCTTATTGCTGTAGATCACGTAGTCTTTTTCGTATTTTCCTTTTTGTATCAAAGCGTAATAAAATAACTGTGAACTGGTGAATTCGGTCCAGCCCTCTTTCTATGAACCCGAGGAAAACAATATTGATCTCTGACTTCGTCCTTGGTCAATATTGTTTCCTCAAATCCATTAACTTTGTCCTCGTTCAATATTGTTTTCCTAGGGTCCATAAAACAGGTATAGACCTCATCACCAGTCAATATTTATAATGTCATTTATTTCATTCAACTTATCAAACTACATTGTAAATATTTGTAAAAGGATAAAAATATATAGGTCTGCAGGTGGGCGTGTATATAAGTAAAAAAGGTTAACTTTTGAATGACCTCCATGCTGAATAAAGTTTTGATTGATTGAAGTCCTAATAAGGAGATACTTATGTCCTAATTAGGAGGTAGTATCTCCTAATTAGGAGTTAGTATCTCCTAATCATCTAATTAGGAGTTAGTATCTCCTAATTAGGAGTTAGTATCTCCTAATTAGGTGATAACTAAGTCCTAATTACGTAATAGATAAGTCCTAATTACGTAATAGATAAGTCCTAATTAGGAGTTAGTATCTCCTAATTAGGTGATAGTATCTCCTAATTAGGAGATAAAAAAAATTCTCACTGTGGCACTAGGATGCTTCCGTATGTTCCACCTCTTTAGAGGGATACAATTTCGCTTTTCCTCATAACCTTTTTCCTATCTAGACATCTCTGAAATCAAGCCACATCTGAAAATTCAGAAATATCTGTTTTAAAACAATGCCAGATGATATTATTAAGTTTTACGAATACATAATTATAACATATTTTTATTTTGGGTTTCTGCATTTCATTTTTATTATTTTCTTTCCAACTAAATTCCTGAAAATGCTCTCATATGGATTATATCTAACGGATTTTGGGCAAAAGGAAATTAACATCACGTGAAACTAGTTGCAATACCAATGTAGCAATGAAGAAATCCTTATTGCTAAACTAAACAATATTGGCCAGGTCTACATTGTAACCATATTTCTCACATTGATAAATCAGCATTGAAACTCATAGTTAAGTAAAGATTCTAAATACGCCAAACTTACCAAAATCATTACGATGTCTTTTCTGACAGTAACATGTGTAAGTGAGCCGTATTGAGCCATGAGTGAGCCGTATTGAAAGTATAACAACGGTCAGATTTTTAAACAGGAGACATGCTGCCTCTGTGATGGTCAGAAAGGAATCTGATATGTAGTTCAATAGGTTTGAAAATTCAGAATATTATCTGACTGAATCAGTAGCATTTTCTACATGAGCTTAAACTACAACCCTGTTACTAATGTCAGACAGGATTTACTCGGAGACTGATCATGATGCATTCAACATCTCCAAAACTGTTAGTCAACAGGTAATCGACACTTATAAAAGAATATCAGACCTTTTACAGAAAAGAATATGTATTTAATGAGATAAATCGCTTCGTAATGCAATACGAGACTTTACTCCCTTTTTTTACTTTTGTTGAAAGATGAAACTTAAAGCTTGAAATGCATCGCCTATCTCAATCGCTCGTAAATACCACCAATAAGTGTCATGATGAAAGATGAGAAACACATAAATGATACAGGGTTTTATTTGGTGATTATAAATGATACGGGGTTTTATTTGGTGAAACATATTTCATTTTAACTAAATAAAGCTTCAAAGACGTTTTTGATTATATTTTATTATGGTTTGACTGTTGAAAATAAGACTGTGGAACGGTTCTCTTCTTTTTGGTTCTGGAGAAGAATATGAAAATAGGTTTAAGGGTGTGGCCTCTGTGGCCCTTATTAGGGGCCACCGGGCCACCAAAGCTACAATTTATAATCTTCATTAGTCAAGGAATCTGTACATAAAGTTTAAGCTTTCTGGGCCTTTTGGTTCTGGAGAATCAGATGAAGATAGATTTTAAGGGCGTGGCCTCTGTGACCCTTAAGGGGACACAGGGCCACCAAGACTACAATTACAGGTAATCGACACTGATAAAAGAACATCAGACACATCAAGCCATGCAGGGTCCTCTCAAATAAATTTAGATGTTATACTCGTTACAAAACCTCCCCAACTGCGAAAAGTTGTGATAATTTACAGGTTTGTACTTTGGAGAACACTAACGCTTACATCTGCTTTCACATGACCTAAATGACTCAATATATGTTTACATAAATACGTTTCTATTTGTCATCTCGTTATTTGCTAAGATGTCAGTTGTTAATTTCAACATTGAATAGGAAGAATCGATCATCTGCTTTGAGGATGACCTATCTTATAATAATGTTAGGATAGATAATATTACTCACAGTAAGAACTGCAAACCAGACACTATTGCTGTAGGCTAATTATATCACTACTTAATGTTTAAGAATATTCTACTACAACCCGTTCTTTTAATAGATATGTTTTGAAAATAGATGACAAAATGTTGAATTGCATAGTATAATTCGATTTTCCCTATTAGTCAAGAAATTGAGGAAGGTTATATTAGATTTCCTTTTTCCACTCTGTGATACTTTTTTTGATATTGTTGGTTTTCCTGTAACTTGTTATTGCACCTGCATCCAAATAAAGCTTTGGCTGAAGTTGTACATGCACATATATATACAAAAGAAACCTTATATATTTGACTTTAAGAGTAATAATTTATTTGCAATTTATAATACGAAATAACACAATCTGTATAAGTTGTTTGAAATTCGCAAAAAGGGAAACCCATGGCAAAGTATAAAGGAACACACGTCTTCAAAGAATGTTGGTCTCTTGTCCAACGTATATATAATAGAAATGTTGTGGATTACATCCATTACTGAAAATATATCCTTCCTGTTTCCTGTAATAGATGAACTGTTTTACATGCAGCCTGATCATCAACCTTAAACCCCAATGGGAATAACCTTGGAACCTTTCATTAACAGTACCTTGCTCAGCTTCTAACTGCTTCGGTAATAAGCTGTGTAAGGTTAACTCCTGTGAGATTGAGCCCGTCTCTTTGATCTATCGTGATAAATATATACATATAAAATGTTATGGGGCTTTCCATGTATACTCACTTTCTTTTTTTTTTTAATACTGATTACCTTTTTGATACTTGAAGTTAGCAATGGAAATAAAAAAAAACTATATAAAAAATCTGTTTATATATATATATCATCTGCTTAAAATGTAATCGTCAACATGATTCCATTTGTCTTTTGTGATTCACATAAGGTATTTTTTAATGATTGCTGATATGATAATATAATATATATCTATTTATGATTATATTATATATTCATCCCTGTTATTGCCGTGTGCAAATTAAATATGTCTTTGTAATTTCATTAAAGAATCAACATGAATATGAATGTTTCGATAACTACTTTATGAATCAATACTTAATACTTAAAGGGGCAGTAGCACGTTTTTTGATAATTTTATTTTCTAAATTTTTCACTGATAATTGTAAGATAATGTTAAGTGTATTATTTTGACAGTGTCAGAAATATCATTACACAAGCCAATCATCCATAGTCAGAGGACAAAGAAGAAGATTCACATAAAATCCATTGGCGGCCATTTTTTGTGAACACCTTTAATTCATTCTGTGTGATAAAAAGGAATCGCATGGCTAAACTTTACGTTATATACTTGAATTATTACTGCTCCATTTAGTTTAAATACATTGTCTTCTAATTGGAACCATTAATTTTCATTTTCCTGACATCACCTCATATTCCCCATAAAACGTGCTAAATTGATTAGTCCATTGAAACAATGA
Organism: Steromphala cineraria; assembly: GCA_916613615.1. Classification (NCBI taxonomy): domain Eukaryota; kingdom Metazoa; phylum Mollusca; class Gastropoda; order Trochida; family Trochidae; genus Steromphala; species Steromphala cineraria. The sequence continues at coordinate 40,249,731 of OU744730.1, read as the reverse complement.
AACACATTGTGTCTCATATGAAAGCCAGAACACAAGTGAAGAAAGGCAGCAAGTAGCATTGAACAAAGAAAAATCTAAATTATGATATTTTAATTTTCAGTGATGAAAGGAGGCTTTTTATCCGTGGTGTTGTTGCAACAATGAAGGTATTTCTGAGGCTTTTCTATACAGATATCACCCGATGATAACAAACAAGTTTTATAATTGTTCAAACCTTTAAACTTATCAATGAGCAAGGCCATGTGGTTTATAAAGTTTTGGTCATGAAACAAAGTTCTGAGTTTAGTTTTTTTTAAAAAGGCAACACGTTTAAGGTAATACGAAGCTCGAAATTCTTTAATTCACTGCTTTCCATAATAATTGTTCTATATACCAAGTTTGATAGGGCTATTATGTTTATTTAGTTATGTACCTGAATTCCTATATTTCAAAAGACCATTCTGTATTAACACTTAATACCATTATATATAATTTAAATTTTCTCATCACAGTGACAACATGATAGGTATCCTATGATGTCACTTTTGTTAACAGTGGGTTCAAATTTTTTCTGATCTGTCGAAATCACCCATGATGGAAAAGTTTATAATCGCTTAAATTTTCACATCAAATATTTTCCTGTATATAAATGATAGACACTTCCCATTGAATGTCATACTACCGATTAAGCTATTGAAGCTGCGATCACTTTGGCCTTAATAGTCTAAATTTTCCATTTCCTATATTCGAAGTTTAACTATGCATAGTACAATGACGAATAACTATCAAAGCAAAGTTCAAAGATTAGTTTCTCAGATTGGAAACATTTATGCAAATGAAAGTAAAACAATGTTTTTCCTAATTGATATCCACAGAACTGTATAGGATTACAGTCTATCAAAGGGGCAGTAATTTTATTTTCATTGTTGCACTGATAATGTATGTTAATGCTAAATGTATTTTTTCTCAAACATCTCATAACACAAACCAATCATTCATAGTCAGAGAACAAATCTTAAAGATTTACATTAGGTCCATTGACGGCAATTTTTGTGTGAAAACCTTTAATTCATATTGTTTAAGAAAAGGAATCGCATGGCTGAGATTTACATTATTTATTTGATTGATTACTGCTTCATTTGGTTTAAATACATTTTCTTTCAATTGGAACCATTAATTTAATTTAACTGACATCATCTTGTAGTCCCCCTAAAACGTGCTACTGCCACATTAATGTTTGACTCTCTCTCATCCAGTTGCAAAACACAGCACAATCTCCAATCCGACGCCAAACCATCCCTCTCATCGCTAAATCTCCTGCCTACAACATACATACAATGGTGTCTCAAAGGTTGCCTTTAAAGGTTTTTCTTGTTTTCTTAGCAAATTAGTCATTTTAATTCCTTTACCAAAAGTATAATCATTAAAGGTCATGACACCTGATGGAGAAATGTTATCATTATCGAGTGCACATTACAATGGTAAGAATCGTCTTAGTAACCTTTCCGTACTTTGGAGCATGTCAGCCCTATGACTGCGTCTTCCTGCTTCCAATCATTTAAGATGGGTTTTCCTTTGGTTAGCCCTACTGGATACGTTTGCTGTTGACCAGAAAGAACATTTATACTTATAGTGTTCTTACATTTCAAGTTGTTTGATTGTTATTTCTCATAATCTGTTTTTCTATATGAGATTCTCAGCAGGAACTTATTGTAAATGAGGTAAATCTCATATTTTTAAGACAGCTTTTTGTGTCTTCGCCATCTATAAAATACTTTGTTTTGTATAATGTTTGTAGCTTTGAATTTATTATCCTTTAGACATTTATTGCCCTTAAAAGACATTATTCATCCTGAAAAATATCCTTAAAAGTCATATATCTTCAATAATAAAAATTACTTTCTACATGTCAACGTTGATTACGAAATTACCAGTGTATAAAATCTGAACTTACTCACACAGAGAAATAAATTAAACACCTGCATTTTCATATTACACTAGACCAAAGCTTTTGCC